>OZ057409.1:6757570-6838690 GCA_964056735.1 Allodiplogaster pararmata | reverse complement strand
ATATGTTTTAATGTAAAAATAAAACGCGCGGCCTCACTCAAGTCGCGGTACAAAGCGTCGCGGTACAAAGTGACGGGGTACAAAGTGTCGGGTACAAAGTGTCGTATACAAAGTGACGCGGTACAAAGTGTCGTGATACGAGTAATTTCACATTTATAGGTCAGGCAAGCGATGATATCTTACCAAATGCTGAGAGAAAGTATCAGAAGACAGAGAGATATCCCACATTTATAGGTCAGGCAAGCGATGATAGCTTGCCAAAATGCTGAGAGAAAGTATTAGAAGACAGAGAGAAATCCCACATCGATAGGTTAGGCAAGCGATGATAGCTTGCCAAAATGCTGAGAGAAAGTATTAGAAGACAGAGAGAAATCCCACATCGATAGGTTAGGCAAGCGATGATAGCTTGCCAAAATGCTGAGAGAAAGTATTAGAAGACAGAGAGTAATTTCACATTGATAGGTCAGGCAAGCGATGATATCTTACCAAATGCTGAGAGAAAGTATCAGAAGACAGAGAGATATCCCACATTTATAGGTCAGGCAAGCGATGATAGCTTGCCAAAATGCTGAGAGAAAGTATTAGAAGACAGAGAGAAATCCCACATCGATAGGTTAGGCAAGCGATGATAGCTTGCCAAAATGCTGAGAGAAAGTATTAGAAGACAGAGAGTAATTTCACATTGATAGGTCAGGCAAGCGATGATATCTTACCAAATGCTGAGAGAAAGCATCAGAAGACAGAGAGATATCCCACATTTATAGGCCAGGCAAGCGATGATAGCTTGCCAAAATGCTGAGAGAAAGTATCAGAAGACAGAGAGATATCCCACATTTATAGGTCAGGCAGGCGATGATAGCTTGCCAAAATGCTGAGAGAAAGTATGAGAAGACAGAGAGTAATTTCACATTGATAGGTCAGGCAAGCGATGATATCTTACCAAATGCTGAGAGAAAGCATCAGAAGACAGAGAGATATCCCACATTTATAGGTCAGGCAAGCGATGATAGCTTGCCAAAATGCTGAGAGAAAGTATCAGAAGACAGAGAGATATCCCACATTTATAGGTCAGGCAAGCGATGATAGCTTGCCAAAATGCTGAGAGAAAGTATGAGAAGACAGAGAGTAATTTCACATTGATAGGTCAGGCAAGCGATGATATCTTACCAAATGCTGAGAGAAAGCATCAGAAGACAGAGAGATATCCCACATTTATAGGTCAGGCAAGCGATGATAGCTTGCCAAAATGCTGAGAGAAAGTATCAGAAGACAGAGAGATATCCCACATTTATAGGTCAGGCAAGCGATGATAGCTTGCCAAAATGCTGAGAGAAAGTATGAGAAGACAGAGAGTAATTTCACATTGATAGGTCAGGCAAGCGATGATAGCTTGTGACGAAACAGAGAATAAGAATGAGAAAACAGAAAAGCAAAAGTTAAGAATGGGCGGGCGAGAGTGTGAGACATTACGGTTTCCGCTACTATTTGAGTAGGTCAAGCAAAACGGTCATGTCATTTGAAGTAGATCGGTGACACATATCGTTCTTCGAAACTGTATCGAGTCTCATATCCAACATGTTGGGAATCATTCCCGCACCGCAGCACCTCACCCTCACTTGTTTAATTTGTTTTGACCGGTTTGTCAAGGGTTGAATGATTACATCGCTTTTATATGTATTTAGGAACTGCGAGTTCCCCCCTCTCTTTTTCAATTAATTCGATTTATAAAGTGCCCCTCCTCAAGGCAGCCTTGTCAGAGAGTATGAGCAGCCTATATGAGAGACCTTTGAACAGTGCGAATTGACCTACAGGGTGGACAGAGAAGGCATAAAGACCGGCTCCTGATGTACAGAAGAAGCTGCGGGCAAAACGGAAGAGAACCAACAAAGAAGTTACCATGGCTTCTGGAGTCAGTGGTTTTGGAAAAGTCAGTCAAGAGTAAGTTAGAATTCTGCATAAGTAATCTGCAGCTAAGCTCAACTTACTCAACAAGTTAGTAAGAAAGATTGAGGACTGTACTATACGTGACTTTAACTGAATTGATTTTGATTGATTGTCTATGCGATTTTGTATGCGGAGTAACTTACACAAGAATTTTTTTAAAAGTTCAATGATTTCGAAGAAAAACTTTTTCGTTTTTTTTTGGTATAGCATTCTTTGTAAGTCTCATACATTAATTTTGATTTTTTTGTCATCGTTCTGGCTGACGTTAGTAGTATCTTGTTCATCTCAACTACTATTGAAGGCACCTATTGAACCTCTGGTAGAAGGGGGGGGGGGGCTAAAGTACAAAAGTGGGGGGGGGGGGGACTAAAGTACAAACCAACATTATTTCTCTACTCTAGGTCTATCTGAAGAGTTTTTCTAGTAAAAATTAGCTTTTTTGCCAGGGGTTACTGCCTTTTTTTGCCAAGGGTTTTTACCAGGGGATACTTACGAAACATATTCCAAAACTTTACTAACGTATGTGAGAAGACAATACTTATCTCCCAAGACATCAGAAGAGATCGGAAAATTGGCAGGTTCTACAAAATAGTACTGATTCTTAAAAACTCATTTTGAGTAGAGGAGCTCGTCCATCGTTGCTATATGTAGACACTCAAATTGTTGGCAGAAAAAGTCATTTACACAACTATTTGATAAAAATTATTTATCATCTATGTTTGAGTCCTCGTGAAAAAAACGAGTGATCCCAAAAATGTGTCCTAGGAAACTATTCATAACACACAAACTGTCAACAACAAAAAATCGAAAAACATTCCGAATAGTCTGTTTTTCAAAGATTTGTGTGTTTGATCTTAGTTCGCTGTGGCTTTTTCGAGTTAGGAACGTTTCAATTAGAAACTTTTTGCCAAGAAATGTTCAGAATTAAGCCTGTCTCTTCATTTCAGATCTCGCGGTCGGCAAGGTCAGCAAGAGGACGCCATTGAGACGCTTTGACAGTGGCAGAAATAAGAAGAACGGCTAGAAAATTTTTTTACATTTCTATCCTTCAAATTCTAAAATAACTTTCCTAGAACACTGAACTAATTCTTCTGAAAAAAATGGAAATTGGTAAAATCATGATTTGGAGATTTTTTTAGGCGACTGAATGACTGTTTTTCCGATCTACATATAGAATTCTTCTACTGTATCTAGAGATACTTATTGAGAAGTTCTCAGAACTGCTCAAATAGTATGCTTTTATGGAAAGTTTTCCCCATAATCTACACATAGGACTCTTCCCAATCTTTTAAAAAGATAATATGTAGAAAATGCCTGCTGGATAGAAAAAAACAGAAGTTCAGCTGTTTTTATTCACCTCTAACCCAAATACATATGATACTTTTTTGCTGAACCTGAAATACTTTTTTCTATGAGTTGTTCGGAATGCGTGTAATTTGGGTTTCTCTAGTTTCTTTTCCAATCCAAACATGGGTCTTTTCGATTGTCTCTAGAGTTTCCTGAAAAATCTCACAAATTTCTTGAAATCTTGTTCTTTTCCGAGAAAGATTTTCCCTATCTACAGATAAATTTCTTAAACGGAACTGGAAAACTTTCGAAGGGAAGCTCTTGAAAAAGTGATTTTTTATAAGTGGTTAGAATAGCCTGAATATTAAGTTTTTTTTGTTGCTAAAGTTACATCATCTACAAAGAGGACTTTTTTTTTTACTGAACCTGAAAATTTTTTTCTAATAAAAAAGGTCTTTTTCTAAAACTGAGAAACTATTTGATAGAGTGTTGGATCTGCATGAAGTTTCAGTTTTTTTGAAATTTTTTTCTTTTTGCAAATAAAACTCTTATTTTTTCTCTTTTTAAAAAGGTGTTTTCTTAGTTTTTTAAAAAGTTTTTTTAGAAAGTTTTTTCTTTAAAAAAGGATTGAACTGCCTCAAGTTTGAGTTTATAAGAAAAAGGTTCATTTCAAAACGTAGGACTTCTTACCTGTACTTGCTTCTTTTTTTTCGACTTTTCTAAAGCGCCTGAATTTCCCGGGTTTTTTCTGACACATAAGACTCTTCAATTTCACCTATTTTTTCCCTGACTTGCTCCACTTTTAATTTAGGACTCTTTCACTAAACCTTATTTTAAAAATTTTATAAAGCTTTTTTCAGTTGAAACTTAAAATTTAACCTTTTTCCACGACTTTTCTCTCGATCTCCTCATAGGACTCTTTATTTGTACCTGGAAAAGTTTTCTGATAAGATTAACGCAAAGTTTTCTGATAAGATTAACGAATCGTTTCACCTTTGCTCAAAAAATTTTCAATGCACTTCTGGGTTTTTTTCAGATACTTTTTGGCAATTGCCACAAAGAACTTTTAACTAAACCTGAGAGTTTTTCTCTTCAATGAAAGTTCCTTTTTTTGGTTTTTCCCTCATTTAGTTTTTCCATCATTTATCTAAACATCGGACTTTGACTCGCTTGAAAATTCATTTTTTGGAGACTTTTTTCCGAATACACCAATTGGATTCTTTTTTGCACCTGGAAATTTTTCTCAAAGAAGTGTTCTCGTGGTTCTTACCCCTACCGATATACATAGACACAGGACTCTGCCTGACAATTGTTTTTATCTAGTTTTTTGTTCCATTTCAAACAAAGGACTTTCAACTAAACCTAAGAGTTTTTTTTAATGAAAGTTTTGAAATGCCTTGAAGTTTCGTTTTTTTGTGTAGTTTTTCCCCCAACTTTCTACACATTGCAATTTCTGGACTTTTTAATTGAACCTTGAAAGTTTTTCTTGATAAGCGGTTTGGATCACTTAAAAATTAATATTTAAGAACATTTTTTTCCCAAATTTACCGATTGGATTTTTTGAACTGTACCTAAAAGTTTTTTGTGAAGATTTGTTTGAACTGCCTGGAATTTTTTTCGTGAGTTTTTTTTCTTTCCTTTCCATATATGTACACAAAACTTTTTTCGACACCTAGAAAATTTTTGATGAGGTTCATTTTGATGAGGTTCATTTTGATGAGGTTCATTTTGATGAGGTTCATTTTGATGAGGTTCATTTTGATGAGGTTCATTTTGATGAGGTTCATTTTGATGAGGTTCATTTTGATGAGGTTCATTTTGATGAGGTTCATTTTGATGAGGTTCATTTTGATGAGGTTCATTTTGATGAGGTTCATTTTGATGAGGTTCATTTTGATGAGGTTCATTTTGATGAGGTTCATTTTGATGAGGTTCATTTTGATGAGGTTCATTTTGATGAGGTTCATTTTGATGAGGTTCATTTTGATGAGGTTCATTTTGATGAGGTTCATTTTGATGAGGTTCATTTTGATGAGGTTCATTTTGATGAGGTTCATTTTGATGAGGTTCATTTTGATGAGGTTCATTTTGATGAGGTTCATTTTGATGAGGTTCATTTTGATGAGGTTCATTTTGATGAGGTTCATTTTGATGAGGTTCATTTTGATGAGGTTCATTTTGATGAGGTTCATTTTGATGAGGTTCATTTTGATGAGGTTCATTTTGATGAGGTTCATTTTGATGAGGTTCATTTTGATGAGGTTCATTTTGATGAGGTTCATTTTGATGAGGTTCATTTTGATGAGGATCACCTGATAATTGGTTTTTATAGGTAAATTTTTCTAAATCACAAGAAGGGCTTCCAATTGAACCAGAAGGACTTTCAATTGGACTTTTTTCCAATATACCCATCAGATTTTTTAAACTGTAACTATTTTTTAAAAAAAACTTTATAGTATACCTAAAAAAATTAAACTTTGAACTGCCTGAAATCTTAGTTTTTTTCGTGTGTCTTTACATCCCAGACACACTACCCTTTTTTAGCAGCTAGACATTTTTTCGATTAGCTTTGCAAATTGCCTGACAATTAGATTTTTCTAAAAAAATTTTAATTCGCACGAAGATTTTTTCATTGAACCTGAAAGATTTTTTTCTTCATTGAAGTGTTCAATTTTCCCTGAGAGACGAAATTTAGAAGCTTTTTACTTCCTATATGTATACAAATGGGGCTCTTTTTTGAACCTTTTCAATAATTTGTTCAGAGTACTTGAAAATTCATTTTAGGACTTTTCAACCTATCGACATACTGCACTCTTTTGCTGAACCTGATAATTTTTTTTAAGGCTCTTGGACTGTCTTACATATAATTTTTTTGAGGGGATTCCAATCCCATACATATAAGATATTGTTTTGATGAGAGGCATAGGACTCTTCAACTCTAGCTGATATTGTTTTGATGAGAGGTTCAAATTGCCTGGAATATTATTATTTTGTGGTAATTTTCCCCGTCTGGACATAAGATTAGTTATCTGAAACTATTTCATTGAGTGTTTGAAGTGCCTGAATTTCAAATTTTCTAGAAACTTTTCCCACCAAATTACGCATAAGACTCTCTAACTGAACGTGGATTTTTTTCTTTTCGTTGATATGTGTTCTAATTGCGAGACAACTCATTTTTCTAGGTAATTTTTGAATAATTTTATTCTGTACCTCGAAATTTATTCTACTAAGTTTTTGAGCTGCCTGAATTCGTAATTTTTCTGAAAAAAGTTTTCCATTCTATGCAAAGCACTCTTTTAAAGTCCCCAAAAGTTGTTTCGATAATGTGTTCGATTCGCCTAAAAAAATTTTTTCGTTGAAATTTGTTGGAAAAAAGTTTTCTCATTCACACATAGGAATCTTTTATTAAACCTGAAAATTTCATTGAAAAGGTCTTCAAACTACCTAAGAAATCGTTCTAAGGTTTTTTTTTCGATCTACGGATTGAATATTTTTATGTACCATAGAAAAGTTGTCGAGAAAATTTTCAAACTGCCTGCGAGGTAAAAATTACTAGGATTTTCTTTCCCGATTCACACATAGAACGGTTTTCTACTAGACATAGAAAAGTTCTTTCATAAGAAGCTTGGAACGCATGAAACTTAAGGATCGTCTAAAAAAAATTAATTTACAAACAAAAATTTAAAAAAAATTTCTTAGTTTTTTTTAAAAACCATTTTTACGAAGTACTTTTTTTTGCTGAACTAAACATATGACTCTTGAACTGTACTTAGAATTTTTTATGAGGTGTTTGATTTCAATTGTCGAAAACCTAGTTTTTTCAAAAATTTTCCCTAATCATGACTCTTTCACAAAAGCAAATTTTTTATAGCAAATTTTATAGAGTGTTTTCGGTTGAAACTTAAAATTTAGTTTTTGTTTTAGTAATTTTCTCCCAATCTTCATATAGGACTCTTTATTTGTTCCTTTCTCTAGTCACCAATGCTTAAAAATTCCTCAATGCAACTCTGTAGTTTCTCATTGCTCTGGCCAAGCAATGAGCAATGACAGCGTTGCACTCTCGCAATTCTAATTTTAGTTTTACAGTTTCTTTTTTTTACCCATAGCACTTTTTTTACAGCTAATGTATGCCTAAAATTTTGGTTTTTTGTTTAGACTTTTTATAATCTTACTTTTCAAGACTTTTTACTTTTTACTTTTTAACTTAATACTTTTTAACTGAACATCTTTCGATTAGGAGTTCGGATTGCCTGAAATCTAGTGTTTTTTTGTTTTTATCTACACATAAGTTTCTTTTACTATGTCTAAGAATATTTTGACCAATTGCCTGACAATTAGGTTCTCCTAGATAAATTTTTTCAACTTACAAACAACTTTCAACTAAACACAGGATTTTTTCGGGACTTAGAAAGTTAAAGTTCCTAACGTTCTACCCTTTTTATACAATTGGGCTTTCTAACCATTTCACTTTTTACTTTTTTATAAACATAAATGGGGCTTTCTAACTAATACTGGTTTTTTCCTGTCATAATAAGTTGTTCTTATTCCTGGAAAATTCCGTTTTAAAGACTTTTCCACTCTTCTACACTTTTTACTCTTTTACTGTACCTGAACATTTTTTTAATAAGGCGCTTGCAGTGCCTTACATTTCACTTTTCACTTTTTTGTTTTACTTTTTACTTTTTTATAAACTTACAATGGGGCTTTCTAACTAATCCTGGTTTTTTCTGCCATAATAAGTTGTTCTAATTCCTGGAAAATTCCGTTTTAAAGACTTTTCCACTCTTCTACACTTTTTGTTCTTTTACTGTACCCGAACATTTTTCTAATAAGGCACTTGCAGTGCCTTACATTTCACTTTTTACTTTTTTGGTTTACTTTTTACTTTTTTATAAACATACAATGGGGCTTTCTATTTAATCCTGGTTTTTTCTGCCATAATAAGTTGTTCTAATTCCTGGAAAATTCCGTTTCAAAGACTTTTCCACTCTTTTACACTTTTTAATCTTTTACTGTACCTGAATATTTTTTAGTAAGGCGCTTGCAGTGCTTTACATTTTACTTTTTACTTTTTTTGTTTTGCTATTTAATTTTTTATAAACATACAATGGGGCTTTCTAACTAATCCTGGTTTTTTTCCTGCCTTAATAAGTTGTTCTAATTCCTGGAAAATTCCGTTTTAAAGACTTTTACACTCTTCTACACTTTTTACTCTTTTACTGTACCTGAACATTTTTTTAATAAGGCGCTTGCAGTGCCTTACATTTCACTTTTTACTTTTTTGTTTTACTTTTTACTTTTTTATAAACTTACAATGGGGCTTTCTAACTAATCCTGGTTTTTTTTCTTTCAAAATGAGTTGTTCTAATTACTTGAAATTTCCGTTTTTAAAGACTTTTTACTCATCTCGTTGTACTTTTTTTATTGTACCTGAAAATTTTTTACATAATTAATTTTTTGTGTTAGTTTTCCCATATCTACACATAGAATGCTTTCACTGAACCTGAAATTGCTTATCGAAAAGGTCCTTTTTTTGTATACCTGAAAAACTTTTTTGATAGAATGTATGAACTGATTGAGTTTTTTTTACCAATCTACTACATCCACGTGGGACTTTTTAACTAAACCATTTATTTTTTGCCAAACTGTTCGGATCGCTTGAGAACTCATTTCGAAAAAAAATTCGAAAAAAAATTCGAAAAAAAAAACTTTTTACTCATCTACTTAACCTAGATTTTTTTTGAAGAAGTGTTTGGACTGCCTGAAATCTTAATTTTTGCCGTGGGTTTTCCTCCATATACACAGGACTCACTTTTTCTTAGCACGTAGAAAAGTTTTTTGAACCTGAAAAATTTTTTCTCTTCAATGAAGTGTTCGAAATTCCTGAAAGTTTAAGTTTATAAGCTTTTTACCTTCTATTTACAAATGGGGCTCTTCAACTAAACCTGGATTTTTTTTGTTTTTCAATAAGTTGTTCTGATTACTTGAAAACTCAGTTTTTTGAGGAACTTTTTGTAATGGTTTATTTGATTAAGAAAGTCTACAAAATGCCAAGAATTTGAGTTTTTAAAGATAACTTCCAATTTCCACTTCCAATTTATGTACACAGCTTTCACTGTACCGGTAGAAATTTTTTGAAAAGTTTTAAATTTACTCGACAAAAGAACTGAAAATTTAGTTCTTTTTTCCGTTTTTTTCTCATCTAAAATATGGAAAACTTTCCCTAAAGGGTCTTTAAAATGCTTAAATTCAATTTTAATTTGTTAAATCATTAAATTAACATTCCTTACTGCAGCAAAACGCTTAGAAATTTTTTATTGTTAGGGTATAAACGTTTTCTTTCAAAAGCTGAGTTCGGAACAAAGACGAGGACGCCGTGAAAGATTATTGCTACGAGAGGACTAGGTGAGGCATTTGTTGAATCATTCATTGAACATTCTTTATTCAGGTATGATAAACGCACTTTTTCTACTCTAAAATTGCTAATCTAAGACTCTATGCTATTTTCTCTCTATTTCCACCAAAGCAGTAAGGCTACATTATACTATCTTTTGATGTTTTAGTTAGTCTATATTCTCTCGAAACGTTGGATGATCCGCTGATGCGAGAGAACGTAGTAGTTGAGTTTTTCTTTAAAAAAACGTTCTACCATCTCATCTGAGAGATTCTAATGTTACCTTGGAAGCTCTTTTTTGTTCTAGAAAATCGGGTCGAAGACGCGGGAAGGACGCGGCGAAACGTTGGATGATCCGCTGATGCGAGAGGACGTGGTAAAATAGTTTAATCTTTGAAAAAACGCTCTACCATCTCATCTGAGAGAATCTAATGTTATTTTGGAAGCTCTTTTTTGTTCTATAAAATCGGGTCGAGGACGCGGGAAGGACGCGGCGAGGACGGGGTAGAATAGTTGAACCTTTGAAAAAACGCTCTACCATCTCATCTGAGAGATTCTAATGTTGTTTTGGAAGCTCTTTTTTGTTCTATACAATCGGGTTGAGGACGCGGGAAGGACGCGGCGAGGACGGGGTAAAATAGTTGAACCTTTGAAAAAACGCTCTACCATCTCATCTGAGAGATTCTAATGTTATTTTGGAAGCTCTTTTTTGTTCTAGAAAATCGGGTCGAGGACGCGGGAAGGACGCGGCGAAACGTTGGATGATCCGCTGATGCGAGAGGACGGGGTAAAATAGTTGAATCTTTAAAAAAACGCTCTACCATCTCATCTGATAGATTCTAATGTTAATTTGTAAGCTCTTTTCTTTCTAGATTATCGGTTAGAGGACGCGGGAAGGACGCGGCGAAACGTTGGATGATCCGCTGATGCGAAAGGACAGGTTAAAGTAGTTGTTGAAACTTTTGAGAAACGCTCTACTATCTCATGTGTCAGATTCTGATGTCGTATCGAGTACACAAGACGGACGCGGCGAGGACATGGAAAGACGCTAAGGCGAGAGGACGGATGATATCGATTGTTGAATCATTGAATCAACATCATTTTTCATCACCATCAATTTAACATTCCTCATTAGGCAAATTTTTCAAGCAATACATCCGTAGATTTCTATTATCAGTTTCCAAGCTCTTCTTTTTTCAGATGGTTGGGTCGAGGACGCGGGACAGACGCGACGAAGACACTGGTCGCTGATGCGAGAGGACCTGGTAAAGTACTTTTTGAATCTTCTGAATCTTTTGGATGAGATAGTATAATGTCAGTCTGAATACTATTGCTATCCGAGATGGTGACGCTGGAAAACTCGCTCCCAAGAGGGTACAGGATAAAAGATTCGTTAAACTTTTGAAAAACTTTTTTTGCGGAAGCGAAAATACCTTTACATTTTTAGGTCGTAAAACCGAATTATGCTCTTTTTTCTTCAGACTCCACGGTCACGAACGAAAGGATCGAAATTAGGCCTCTTTAAATGTATTGTGTTTCTGTTTTTGTGTGTTTTTTATTCGTTTTGTGAAGATAGATACAATACTGCTTTTTATAGGTTTGTGTCTTATTAGATGTCTAAGATGCTCTTAGTCTGTTGGTACTACGTCTTCTTGCCCGAGTTTTTTCTGTTCGGGTTCTTTGTTGTTAAAAGCCCGCGGAAGAAGCAGTTTCTTCCCTATGCGGTCTCGAAACCATCCAACTTATCTCCTATCAAGGTGTTTTGTGTGAGCGTTATTGTTTTCTTGTCTTTCTCTTCGTTTTTTAGTGGTGTTCTTTATTTTCTTTTGTTGGATTCGAATGTATCACGGTAAGGAAACAAGGTACGGTATCTTTGGTCGTGCTTCATCGCGTTATCGGATCCGCCTGCTCCGCCGGTTCATCTATAGCGTCTTGTCCCTTTACCTGCTTCATCTGCTCCGCTTATTCTACATGCTTATCTTCTACGCCTTTATATTTTTCTTCCGCGAACCAGGCCTTAAACTAACTTATTGAAGAAAAAAATCTCGGTAAAGCGAGAGTTCGATGCATTGTGGAAACCGTTAAATGGGGGTTTGGTAATGCGGGTTGGCAGAAGTTGAAACACTGTGGAGTAAGGATTTTCTGCAGGCGGTTGCTGATATTGGACTTGGACTTAATTGAAAACCTTAAATTCAAAATTCTTTGCTCTGACATGATTGCAAAAACCGTTTTTATGAGAATCCGATAATGAGGGTTTTTGGAAGGGTGGACTTCTTGAATTGGACTGGAAGGGTTGACTGAAAAGTCTTGAATTGTGAAATTGGTAAGCGGGCGGCTGGGTGGAACTTGTAGAATCGGAAAATTTTAGTTTCATGCTTTTTTTGAGGAATTTAAATTTAAATAACTTTTCTTTAAAAAAAAGAACGGTGAAGTGAGAGTTTGGAACTTTGTAAAGATTTTAAAACCGATTGATAATGTGTGTTCGATGATGTGGGTTGGCAAGGCGGAACTTCGAAAAGTGTGGAATGTGTATTTTCTGCAGTTGGTTGACGAAATTGGACTCGGACTCGTTTCGAAATCTTGAATTTAAACCTTTTCGCTCCGTGGGAAAGTTCGACATTCGATTAATGGGAGTTTGATGATGTGGGTTTTGGGGATTTGGGACTTGTATAACCTTGAATTGTGACATTGGTAACCGGATAAAGTCTTGAGTCTTGAATTGGTTGTAAATATAAAAAAGATGGTTGTAAATATAAAAAAAGTGAATATATATGTAATGTCTATTTTATAGTTTTCTTCCGCGAACCAGGCCTCCGCGAACCAATTAGTTTATAATTTATTGAAGAAAAAAATCTCGCTAAAGCGAGAGTTCGATGCATTGTGGAAACCGTTAAATGGGGGTTTGGTAATGCGGGTTGGCAGATGTTGAAATACTGTGGAGTAAGGATTTTCTGCAGGCCTCGGACTCGCTGATATTGGACTTGGACTTAATTGAAAACCTTAAATTCAAAATTCTTTGCTCTGAGGTGATTGCAAAAACCGTTTTTATGAGAATCCGACAAAGAGGGTTTTTGGAAGGGTGGACTTCTTGAATTGGACTGGAAGGGTTGACTGAGAAGTCTTGAATTGTGAAATTGGTAAGCGGGCGGATGGGTGGAACTTGTAAAATCGGAAAAATTTAGTTTCATGCTTTTTTGAGGAATTTAAATTTAAATAACTTTTTTTTAAAAAAAGAACGGTGAAGTGAGAGTTTGAAACTTTGTAAAGATTTGAAAACCGATTGATAATGTGTGTTCGATGATGTGGGTTGGCAAGGCGGAACTTCGAAAAGTGTGGAATGTGTATTTTCTGCAGTTGGTTGACGAAATTGGACTCGGACTCGTTTCGAAATCTTGAATTTAAACCTTTTCGCTCCGTGGGGAAGTTCGACATTCGATTACTGGGATTTTGATGCTGTGGGTTTTGGGGATTTGGGACTTAAATAACCTTGAATTGTGACATTGGTAACCGGATAGATGGTTGTAAATATAAAAAAAGTAAATATATATGTATTGTCTATTTTATATTTTTCTTCCGCGAACCAGGCCTTACACTAACTTATTGAACAAAAAAAAATCTCGGTAAAGCGAGAGTTCGATGCATTGTGTAAACCGTTATTTGGGGGTTTGGTAATGCGGGTTGGCAGAAGTTGAAATACTGTGGAGTAAGGATTTTCTGCAGGCGGTTGCTGATATTGAACTTGGACGTAATTGAAAACCTTAAATTCAAAATTCTTTGCTCTGACATGATTGCAAAAACCGTTTTTATGATAATCCGATAATGAGGGTTTTTGGAAGGGTGGACTTCTTGAATTGGACTGGAAGGGTTAACTGAAAAGTCTTGAATTGTGAAATTGGTAAGCGGGCGGGTGGGTGGAACTTGTAGAATCGGAAAATTTTAGTTTCATGCTTTTTTTGAGGAATTTAAATTTAAATAACTTTTCTTTTGAAAAAAGAACGGTGAAGTGAGAGTTTGGAACTTTGTAAAGATTTCAAAACCGATTGATAATGTGTGTTCGATGATGTGGGTTGGCAAGGCGGAACTTCGAAAAGTGTGGAATGTGTATTTTCTGCAGTTGGTTGACGAAATTGGACTCGGACTCGTTTCGAAATCTTGAATTCAAACCTTTTCGCTCCGTGGGGAAGTTCGACATTCGATTACTGGGATTTTGATGCTGTGGGTTTTGGGGATTTGGGACTTAAATAACCTTGAATTGTGAGATTGGTAACCGGATAGATGGTTGTAAATATAAAAAAGCGAATATATATGTAATGTCTATTTTATAGTTTTCTTCCGCGAACCAGGCCTTAAACTAACTTATTGAAGAAAAAAATCTCGCTAAAGCGAGAGTTCGATGCATTGTGGAAACCGTTAAATGGGGGTTTGGTAATGCGGGTTGGCAGATGTTGAAATACTGTGGAGTAAGGATTTTCTGCAGGCCTCGGACTCGCTGATATTGGACTTGGACTTAATTGAAAACCTTAAATTCAAAATTCTTTGCTCTGACGTGATTGCAAAAACCGTTTTTATGAGAATCCGACAAAGAAAGTTTTTGGAAGGGTGGACTTCTTGAATTGGACTGGAAGGGTTGACTGAAAAGTCTTGAATTGTGAAATTGGTAAGCGGGCGGATGGGTGGAACTTGTAAAATCGGAAAATTTTAGTTTCATGCTTTTTATGACGAATTTAAATTTAAATAACTTTTTTTTTTAAATAAAAAAGAACGGTGAAGTGAGAGTTTGAAACTTTGTAAAGATTTGAAAACCGATTGATGATGTGTGTTCGATGATGTGGGTTGGCAAGGCGGAACTTCGAAAAGTGTGGAATGTGTATTTTCTGCAGTTGGTTGACGAAATTGGACTCGGACTCGTTTTGAAATCTGGAATTTAAACCTTTTCGCTCCGTGAGGAAGTTCGACATTCGATGAATGGGAGTTTGATGTGGGTTTTGGGGATTTGGGACTTATATAACCTTGAATTGTGACATTGGTAACCGGATAGATGGTTGTAAATATTTAAAAAAGTAAATATATATGTAATGTCTATTTTATATTTTTCTTCCGCGAACCAGGCCTCCGCGAACCAATTAGTTTATAATTTATTGAGAAAAAAAAATCTCGCTAAAGCGAGAGTTCGATGCATTGTGGAAACCGTTAAATGGGGGTTTGGTAATGCGGGTTGGCAGATGTTGAAATACTGTGGAGTAAGGATTTTCTGCAGGCCTCGGACTCGCTGATATTGGACTTGGACTTAATTGAAAACCTTAAATTCAAAATTCTTTGCTCTGACGTGATTGCAAAAACCGTTTTTATGAGAATCCGACAAAGAGGGTTTTTGGAAGGGTGGACTTCTTGAATTGGACTGAAAGGGTTGACTGAAAAGTCTCGAATTGTGAAATTGGTAAGCGGGCGGATGGGTGGAACTTGTAAAATCGGAAAATTTTAGTTTCATGCTTTTTTTTAGGAATTTAAATTTAAATAACTTTTTTTTGAAAAAAAGAACGGTGAAGTGAGAGTTTGAAACTTTGTAAAGATTTGAAAACCGATTGATAATGTGTGTTCGATGATGTGGGTTGGCAAGGCGGAACTTCGAAAAGTGTGGAATGTGTATTTTCTGCAGTTGGTTGACGAAATTGGACTCGGACTCGTTTCGAAATCTTGAATTTAAACCTTTTCGCTCCGTGGGGAAGTTCGACATTCGATTACTGGGATTTTGATGCTGTGGGTTTTGGGGATTTGGGACTTAAATAACCTTGAATTGTGACATTGGTAACCGGATAGATGGTTGTAAATATAAAAAAAAGTAAATATATATGTATTGTCTTTTTTATATTTTTCTTCCGCGAACCAGGCCTTACACTAACTTTTTGAACAAAAAAAAATCTCGGTAAAGCGAGAGTTCGATGCATTGTGGAAACCGTTAAATGGGGGTTTGTTAATGCGGGTTGGCAGAAGTTGAAATACTGTGGAGTAAGGATTTTCTGAAGGCGGTTGCTGATATTGGACTTGGACTTAATTGAAAACCTTAAATTCAAAATTCTTTGCTCTGACATGATTGCAAAAACCGTTTTTATGAGAATCCGATAATGAGGGTTTTTGGAAGGGTGGACTTCTTGAATTGGACTGGAAGGGTTGACTGAAAAGTCTTGAATTGTGAAATTGGTAAGCGGGCGGGTGGGTGGAACTTGTAAAATCGGAAAATTTTAGTTTCATGCTTTTTTTGAGGAATTTAAATTTAAATAACTTTTCTTTTAAAAAAAGAACGGTGAAGTGAGAGTTTGGAATTTTGTAAAGATTTTAAAACCGATTGATAATGTGTGTTCGATGATGTGGGTTGGCAAGGCGGAACTTCGAAAAGTGTGGAATGTGTATTTTCTGCAGTTGGTTGACGAAATTGGACTCGGACTCGTTTCGAAATCTTGAATTTAAACCTTTTCGCTCCGTGGGGAAGTTCGACATTCGATTAATGGGAGTTTGATGATGTGGGTTTTGGGAATTTGGGACTTGTATAACCTTGAATTGTGACATTGGTAACCGGATAGATGGTTGTAAATATAAAAAAGTGAATATATATGTAATGTCTATTTTATAGTTTTCTTCCGCGAACCAGGCCTCCGCGAACCAATTAGTTTATAATTTTTTGAAGTAAAAAATCTCGCTAAAGCGAGAGTTCGATGCATTGTGGAAACCGTTATATGGGGGTTTGGTGATGCGGGTTGGCAGATGTTGAAATACTGTGGAGTAAGGATTTTCTGCAGGCCTCGGACTCGCTGATATTGGACTTGGACTTAATTGAAAACCTTAAATTCAAAATTCTTTGCTCTGACGTGGTTGCAAAAACCGTTTTTATGAGAATCCGACAAAGAGGGTTTTTGGAAGGGTGGACTTCTTGAATTGGACTGGAAGGGTTGACTGAAAAGTCTTGAATTGTGAAATTGGTAAGCGGGCGGATGGGTGGAACTTGTAAAATCGGAAAAATTTAGTTTCATGCTTTTTTTGAGGAATTTAAATTTAAATAACTTTTTTTTTAAAAAGAACGGTGAAGTGAGAGTTTGAAACTTTGTAAAGATTTGAAAACCGATTGATAATGTGTGTTCGATGATGTGGGTTGGCAAGGCGGAACTTCGAAAAGTGTGGAATGTGTATTTTCTGCAGTTGGTTGACGAAATTGGACTCGGACTCGTTTCGAAATCTTGAATTTAAACCTTTTCGCTCCGTGGGGAAGTTCGACATTCGATTACTGGGATTTTGATGCTGTGGGTTTTGGGGATTTGGGACTTAAATAACCTTGAATTGTGACATTGGTAACCGGATAGATGGTTGTAAATATAAAAAAAGTAAATATATATGTATTGTCTATTTTATATTTTTCTTCCGCGAACCAGGCCTTACACTAACTTATTGAACAAAAAAAATCTCGGTAAAGCGAGAGTTCGATGCATTGTGTAAACCGTTATATGGGGGTTTGGTAATGCGGGTTGGCAGAAGTTGAAATACTGTGGAGTAAGGATTTTCTGCAGGCGGTTGCTGATATTGGACTTGGACGTAATTGAAAACCTTAAATTCAAAATTCTTTGCTCTGACATGATTGCAAAAACCGTTTTTATGAGAATCCGATAATGAGGGTTTTTGGAAGGGTGGACTTCTTGAATTGGACTGGAAGGGTTAACTGAAAAGTCTTGAATTGTGAAATTGGTAAGCGGGCGGGTGGGTGGAACTTGTAGAATCGGAAAATTTTAGTTTCATGCTTTTTTTGAGGAATTTAAATTTAAATAACTTTTCTTTTAAAAAAAGAACGGTGAAGTGAGAGTTTGGAACTTTGTAAAGATTTTAAAACCGATTGATAATGTGTGTTCGATGATGTGGGTTGGCAAGGCGGAACTTCGAAAAGTGTGGAATGTGTATTTTCTGCAGTTGGTTGACGAAATTTGGACTCGGACTCGTTTCGAAATCTTGAATTTAAACCTTTTCGCTCCGTGGGGAAGTTCGACATTCGATTACTGGGGTTTTGATGCTGTGGGTTTTGGGGATTTGGGACTTAAATAACCTTGAATTGTGACATTGGTAACCGGATAGATGGTTGTAAATATTAAAAAAAGTAAATATATATGTAATGTCTATTTTATATTTTTCTTCCGCGAACCAGGCCTCCGCGAACCAATTAGTTTATAATTTATTGAAGAAAAAAATCTCGCTAAAGCGAGAGTTCGATGCATTGTGGAAACCGTTAAATGGGGGTTCGGTAATGCGGGTTGGCAGATGTTGAAATACTGTGAAGTAAGGATTTTCTGCAGGCCTCGGACTCGCTGATATTGGACTTGGACTTAATTGAAAACCTTAAATTCAAAATTCTTTGCTCTGACGTGATTGCAAAAACCGTTTTTATGAGAATCCGACAAAGAGGGTTTTTGGAAGGGTGGACTTCTTGAATTGGACTGGAAGGGTTGACTGAAAAGTCTTGAATTGTGAAATTGGTAAGCGGGCGGATGGGTGGAACTTGTAAAATCGGAAAATTTTAGTTTCATGCTTTTTTTTAGGAATTTAAATTTAAATAACTTTTTTTAAAAAAAGAACGGTGAAGTGAGAGTTTGAAACTTTGTAAAGATTTGAAAACCGATTGATAATGTGTGTTCGATGATGTGGGTTGGCAAGGCGGAACTTCGAAAAGTGTGGAATGTGTATTTTCTGCAGTTGGTTGACGAAATTGGACTCGGACTCGTTTCGAAATCTTGAATTTAAACCTTTTCGCTCCGTGGGGAAGTTTGACATTCGATTATTGGGATTTTGATGCTGTGGGTTTTGGGGATTTGGGACTTAAATAACCTTGAATTGTGACATTGGTAACCGGATAGATGGTTGTAAATATAAAAAAAAGTAAATATATATGTATTGTCTATTTTATATTTTTCTTCCGCGAACCAGGCCTTACACTAACTTATTGAACAAAAAAAAATCTCGGTAAAGCGAGAGTTCGATGCATTGTGGAAACCGTTAAATGGGGGTTTGGTAATGCGGGTTGGCAGAAGTTGAAATACTGTGTAGTAAGGATTTTCTGCAGGCGGTTGCTGATATTGGACTTGGACTTAATTGAAAACCTTAAATTCAAAATTATTTGCTCTGACATGATTGCAAAAACAGTTTTTATGAGAATCCGATAATGAGGGTTTTTGGAAGGGTTGACTTCTTGAATTGGACTCTAAGGGTTGACTGAAAAGTCTTGAATTGTGAAGTTGGTAAGCGGGCGGATGGGAGGAACTTGTAGAATCGGAAAATTTTAGTTTCATGCTTTTTTTACGAATTTAAACTTTTAAAAACTTTTTTGAAATAAAAGTGAACGGTGAAGTGAGGAGAGTTTGATATTTTGTAAAGATTTGAAAACCGATTGATAAGAGCTTTATAATGTGCGTTAGCAAGGCGGAATTTAGAACTATTTGAAAACTTCAAATTAAAAGTTCTTCACTTTGTGAAGACTTGAAGGTATCTAAATTGTGTTTTTTTTGTGCGATGTCTTGCAGATGATCGATTCTCCCTAGGCGCAAGAATTGAGCGGTAGATATTTCGGGAAATCCGAGCTCTTGTGAGACTGAACGCAAGAACTGCCGGTCCGCTGCCTTCGTGGCCGCCTCTGTTTCTTCTTCTGGAAGGCCGACGACGACCAAATTCTCCGCTTTTTTCTTCAGTATGACGCGGTCATCTGTTAGAGCTTTCCTAGCCGCTTCATACGCTAGCATTTGGGGAGGTAGATTTTGAGAAAGAAGGGATTGACGGTTATTAGGATGGGCAGTTGCGATCGATTGAGTGGAAGACATTAACTGAGCTAAAGTCTTCTCAATTCTCTCGAGGCTTCCCTCCAACTTGGTCATTCTTTCCATTAAATTAGTCACATCTGCACTCTTCTGCTGAGACTCACCTTGGAGGACCGGAATGCTCATCCATTCGAATTTTTCCACGGCGGCCTCTAGTTTTTCCATCTTTTCAACCAGACTTCTCATTTCTTCATTTTTCTTCAGGTAATCGAAACATCCGGCTGTTTTCTTGACTGTGCGCTTTGGAGTGAGCATAATAGCGGGATATCGATTGGCTCAGAGAGCTTTTAATGGGTCACCTTCCTCTATGGGAACTAAGCGAGGGAATGTTTTTACTTCTTAAGTACCTCATATTACTTTGTTATACACAGTAAACATAATATAAATCTCAATACAAAAATTTTGTTCATGTCTAAAGAAAGCCAAACACAATGGGAAAAAAGTTTTTAAAATTCGTTTAAACTGTAACATTGGTTAACTCTCTACAAGCCCCGGTTAGGCAGCGGAGGTTCGGTCCCAGCCGAGTGCCAATTTTTGCCCGTGCGATGGATTTCATTTAATATAACATTTCTTATAAACAACTAACCTTCATGATAAAGAAAGACAAAACATAAATTGTTTTTCAGCAGTACAAAGATTTAACTTAAAAAAAGAAATTTATACAAGCTTGTTAACTTACCAAAGAAATTTTTAGAATGATTTTATGAGAGAAAAGGTTTTGCCAGAACTTGATAAGCTGAGAAATCTCGGTTGACTTTATAGTCACCTAGTGGGTATTTGCAGTCAATCAACTGCTAAGTGAGCCCCTATCTAAGATGCATTCAAGTTTAATATGAAAACAAAACTTCAACTTTTTTTCTCTCTTTAAACTGTACATACAAAAGTACGTACATCAGGCCCAAATTAGAGTACTCAATTTTTGTTGGCAGACCACACCTAAAAGGTTTTCTTATACTTTTCGAAAAAAAAACATCAGCTACTATACATATGTGCACAACACTGAACAACGATTTGTAAAACTTTGAAAAAAATTTCCGTTTCCATTTGAAAAACAATGTTTTATTTCGAACATCAAATGCGACTTTTCAACTAGGTTCGGCTCTCTAATGATATGGAATTATTGAGTTCCAACAAACCTGGAATGTTGACGTAGATAAATCCTAAGTGTTATGTTATTGATGAAAAATTTCATAGGAACGATGAGTCTTACAAGTCATTTTCAAATACTGTAAGTGGTGAGCGCGTATTCACAAAAGCTGATTTGGACCGGAAAGATGAGGAACTTGTCCGGCTACTAAAATTAGCTTCTTCAAATAAGCGTATAGAACCAACTTACACTTTTTAAGACTTTGAAATAGAAAGCTTACGTATATGCTTTCCAAGTACATACATATAAACAAAGGAATGTTCCGCGCTCGCAGAAACTCTTGCGAAACCGGTTATTTGGAAGAAACTGATCACTGTTCTACGCTTTACCTGAAACGCTCTTTCCAACTGAATTGGCGATGCTAAAAATATCTTGCACTCTGAAAGACCCTCTTAACCAAAACCGTTTTCGATCTACGCGTACACAATTATGTATACCACGAGATCCCGTCGACATTATTCCAATATAAAGCGTATCAGAACATTTCCCAATTCCAAAAACTTGCAGTTCATAGTTTGTGATGCATGAAGCAATATTTTGTCAGTTAATTGGAAACTGAATACTTTCACGAAGTTTCAGTAGTGATTTGAAATAATAAATGCACTCCAATTCCCACATCCTTCGATTAATGTTGATGAAGGCTATGATTATTCATCAGAACATTTGCAGAATTGTGCTCTTTTAACTTTGTGAACACTCAAAAACAAACCTCTTCCTTGCCTTCTACAACTCCTTTAGGTTGTTTTCATATTAAGGAAATATACTTGTTTCTTGTCAATGTAATATCAGATCGCGAGCTTCTTTTGAACTTCTACAGTTTCATATAAATTCTAATTCGTGAACTATAGGAGGAGAGAAGAAGAACGCAACAACTGGCTTTTTCGGAGAAACACTAAACTCAAAGTTTGGCAGCTCTTGAAATGGGGTTCGGGTTTCGGTGGGTTCGGTTCCCATGCTGGGTTCGGTTCCCATGCTGGGTTCGGTTCCCATGCTGACTGCGAAAATAGCGGTTGTTTCTTTAAGTCCCACTATTACCTCGTTGGCTCATCAGCAATGTGGGATCAACACTCTATCAAAATCTGTTCACTTTGAGACCATGCTGTACAAAACAAATTCTACATTTCCGTATTTTTACATCATTCGCTCTCACTCAAATCATTTAGAGAACACGAAGTTCAGTGGAACTGTCTGAGATCGTATGAATTAGGACGTTTTTTTCCTACAATCACATTGATAACAAAGCATATGAAAAAAAGAGAGAAAAAACTTTTTTAAAAAGTGTCATGCCACTCGTTTAAACTAAAGTAATGTCATGGCATTCGTTTAAACTCTTTCAAATAGGTGTTTTACACATTCCCCTATCAATAACAAGAAAAAAATCATTGCAGTGTACTGGTAGAAAAGATGAATCTAGCTTGACCATTTCCAAAAAAAAGGCATGGGCAGCGCAGATAGAAAGTATGGGCGCATAGAAATGAATGAAGGCAAAAAAGAAAAGAAATACTGCACGGGGAAGGAGAAGAGGGATTTTGGTGCGAGAAAACTTAGACAGAGAAATTCATAGTACTGAAGACTGAGAATGGCGAGAGGAATGGAAAAAAGCTCCAACTCGAGAAAGCGGAAAACTGAAATGAGACAGTGATGTGTACTAAAAAATCGTCTCTTAGTAGATCATACTAGGTATAAAAGGAGTTCTAGAGGAGAAGAGCCAACCAAGTGAGAAGAGCAATGGAGAACGAGATCAAGATCCGCGCCTACCGATTCGTTGGCTACACCGCAGTGGCTTTCTCTGCGGTGACCGTCCTCTGCCTGTGCGTTACGATGCCGATGCTCTTCCAGTACTTCGACAACGTCTCCCGCCAAATGCACAGCGAGATCGCCCAGTGCAAGGTATCAGTATTAGGCTTCTCCTAGACAGTGCCCTTTGCATCGAAGTTAACTTGAGTTTTGACTGTTTAAGACTTCATCTCAGTTTGTTAAAACCTCATACTGCAGGCTACCGTCCAAGGAGTGTGGGCCTCTTCTCATACTCTCAAGGCTCTTCCTTCTGGCAACCGCACAGCTCGTAGTGCTTACGACCGCTACAGCACCTACGGCGGATCTCCCTCTTATTCCTCCGGAGTCAGCAGCTACGGAAACGCCGACAGTGGCAGCTGCAATGGCTGCTGCCAACCTGGACCCGCTGGGCCCGCCGGAGCCCCTGGCAAGGCTGGACGCCCTGGCAAACCCGGAGCTCCCGGTGCACCTGGAAACCCAGGAAGACCCAATGGTCACCCTTGCGAGCCCGTTACTCCTCCCCCATGCCAGCCTTGTGAGCCTGGACCTCCCGGACCTCCCGGTCCTCCTGGTCCTTCAGGAAACCCTGGAGCTCCCGGTGGAGCTGGACCCAAAGGACCCGACGGTGGACCCGGCGAGCCCGGAAGCCGAGGACAAGCTGGACGTCCCGGATCACCTGGTAACGCCGGTGCACCTGGAGCTCCTGGAAACACGCCCCAGGGTGGTAGACCTCAGCCCGGACCCCCTGGCCAGTCTGGTAAGGATGGAGCTCCAGGACCTCAGGGACGCCCCGGATCTCCTGGTCGTGATGGCCAACCCGGACCCAACGGAGAGCGGGGACAACCCGGTCCCAGCGGAGAGCCTGGTCGGGATGGCGAGCCTGGACAACCTGGTCGCGATGGAAACTCCGGTGGCTCAGGAGAGAGAGGCATCTGCCCGAAATACTGCGCTCTCGATGGAGGAATCTTTTTCGAAGACGGATCTCGCCGTTAAATTTTCTTTTCTATCTCTTCATGTCTTTCATTTCAAATCGAACCTCAATTCACCCAATAAATCTTCACATTTCGTTGAGTTGTGTTATTTTATCAGCAGGGATATTCAAACTAAATCTCAAAAAATCGTGAGTTTTTGTACGTTCAAGTTTGGAATTGTTCAAGGGACTAATACATACAGTCTCAACGTGAACACAAGAGTACGTCCAATCAAAATGAGTCGAAAAGGAGAGGACACTTTTTCACTTTTAGTTTTTCATGGTTACAGTTTTCATGGTTACACGAAAATTTCATTCGAATCATTAAGAACATGGCCAACCGAGAGGGGTTTGAAGGTACTTAATAAGAAGTTAAGAAACTGAGGTAAACCGCATTGTAAAGTCGGGTTGAACTCTTAACTTGACAGTCGCATACTTCCGAATCGTACTTTGAATTGGATCAAAAGTTGCTTATCAATAATTGATCAAGTGTGTACGAAAAACAGCCCATGTGGAAGGGAAATCGCGCACGCGACCGACTATGACACTTGTGGGAGAAAAGAATGAAAGGTCGCTTTTTTTACTTTATGAAAAGGCAAGATGCTTGCCAAAGTATAATATTTTTACATGCGGTCTTTTTTGGCTCCTGTAAGCTCTTCTTGATCAATATGAAAGGCATTAAGCGCCCTAATTGTTCATTTTTCACATTTTTTGTATACTATTTATCATTAGTTTTCCTGATCTAGCGTTAGCGAGAAAATAAATATCAGATAATTTGAAACATGTTTTGGACTGTATAGTTTCAAAAAGCTCAAATCTTGTTAAACCATACTCGTGAGTATGTAGATGGAAGAATGTAGAGCGGTTGTAGAGGAAAAACCCTTCTGTTTCCGGTCATCATGGGAAGTGAAACCACGACTTGAAAGCAGGCAGATAGTCTAGCGCTCTACCGATCGAGATAGTCGCGAGTTTTACTACTTTGTGCTGCAGTTGAGAACAATTATAAATGAAAAAACTCTATAGTAAGCTTCAACTCTTGTTCGGACTTGAGAACTTTTGAAAGTCCTAGTTCTCATTCCTTATTCGCCAGCTCTCACTCTCGTTTTACTGCCCTCTCTCTCTCTCTTTTTCTATCTCTCCATAAACCTCACTATTTCTCTCTTTTCCTCTTCATCTGTCTCTCTCTCTTTCTTCAACTCTTTCTCTTTTTTTCTCTTTCTCTCTCTTCCTCAATCTTCCCTATCTTTCTCTTTTTCTTTCTCTTTCTTCCTCACTAATTTTCCCTTTGTTTCTATCACCTTTAAAATATTTCTCGACTGTCAATTCATCCGGCTTCTGATATTGACTTATTCAAGCCAGGTATTGCAACCTCCATGTGACTTTCCCTCAACACATTCAAAATATCAAGAGAAAGATAGACACAAAGAGAGAGAGAGAGAGAGAGGTAAAGTTAGAGGGAGAGAAGGAGAGAGAGCGAAAGGGAGAGAGAGATAGAAAACACATTCATCAACAGAATACAGTTCCTGTATCTAAAAGCTCTCCATCAGCAGTTAAGATGCTATTACAAAGATTCTCCTAACTGCCTAATACGTTTTTTTCTCGGAAAATCTTTGATCCCTTTTCGAAAGACTAGGGTGGTCGTCTCTCACCAATTCTTTATAAAGACCTAGGATCGTTCCTTCTCAAATATTGAGGAACCCGACACTCTTCTAAAGCGCATATGGAATACTCCTATGAGTTTGGCCTAAGTGGCTCTGAGATGTTATCACAAAAAACTCTTCAAAGTTTTGGCATAATGCATACAATCTTCACATGACATTCGCTGAAATTCTTCCAAGCAGCTGCGTTTTAAATTTTCCGCTGTTTCGAGTTTATGAGCTACCCTTTTCAGCTGCAAAAGTTTTCATCTCAACTTCAGTAAATTGCAAACTGTTGTCAAAAGTAAAGAAGTTCAACTATGAAGTAACGATAAAAACCTTTTTTTCTGAATGAAGGTGTTAACGAGCACAAAACTTCATATGCCCAATGATATACATCTCGCATAGCGCTATGATCGGAACTTTTGAGCAATCGAGAGCACATTATTCAATGGAAAAAACCGAGAAAAAAAGCTTCTTTCTTTTTATGTTACCTGCTTCCGAAACGTTGTTCTTGCTATTTCCACTTCGTAGCTCACTAAACTACACGAAAAGTGAATGAAAGAGTTGAAATGAATACTGTGAAGCTGTTTGAAGGGAAAACACTCACTCAACAGAGTGAGGAAAAAGGCTTAACAAAGAAAATTAAAGTTGATTGACGAAAAGAAACAAAGGAATGCAGGAGAAAATGAATAATGGCTGAATGACAGTGCTCTGAACCTAGTAAAGAATTTTTTTTGAATCGTGGGGAGAGATTGCTAGTAGAGAAGCCTAATTGAGAAGGAAAAACTGCAATAAAAGAGTGACGAGCACCAGAACGACGTTCTCTAGCAGATCACATTTGATATAAAAGGTGTTTTAGAAGAGAAGAGACAAGCAACGGAGAAGAGCAATGGAGAACGAAATAAAAATCCGCGCCTACCGATTCGTTGGCTACACCGCAGTGGCTTTCTCTGCGGTGACCGTCCTCTGCCTGTGCGTTACGATGCCGATGCTCTTCCAGTACTTCGACAACGTCTCCCGCCAAATGCACAGCGAGATCGCCCAGTGCAAGGTATCAGTATTAGGCTTCTCCTAGACAGTGCCCTTTGCATCGAAGTTAACTTGAGTTTTGACTGTTTAAGACTTCATCTCAGTTTGTTAAAACCTCATATTGCAGGCTACCGTCCAAGGAGTGTGGGCCTCTTCTCATACTCTCAAGGCTCTTCCTTCTGGCAACCGCACAGCTCGTAGTGCTTATGACCGCTACAGTACCTACGGCGGATCTTCCTCTTACTCCTCCGGAGTCAGCAGCTACGGAAACGCCGACAGTGGCAGCTGCAATGGCTGCTGCCAACCCGGACCTGCTGGGCCCGCCGGAGCACCTGGCAAGGCTGGACGTCCTGGCAAGCCTGGAGCTCCCGGTGCACCTGGAAACCCTGGTAGACCCAATGGTCAACCTTGCGAGCCCGTTACTCCTCCCCCATGCCAGCCTTGCGAGCCTGGACCTCCCGGACCTCCTGGTCCTCCTGGTCCTTCCGGAAACCCTGGAGCTCCCGGTGGAGCTGGACCCAAAGGACCCGACGGTGGACCCGGCGAGCTAGGAAGCCGAGGACAAGCTGGACGTCCCGGATCACCTGGTAACGCCGGTGCACCTGGAGCTCCTGGAAACACGCCTCAGGGTGGTAGACCTCAGCCCGGACCTCCTGGCCAGCCTGGTAAGGATGGAGCTCCAGGACCTCAGGGAAGCCCTGGATCTCCCGGCCGTGATGGCCACCCCGGACCCAACGGTGAGCGTGGACAACCCGGTCCCAGTGGAGAACCTGGTCGAGATGGAGAGCCTGGACAACCTGGTCGTGATGGACACTCCGGTGGCTCAGGAGAGAGAGGCATCTGCCCGAAATACTGCGCTCTCGATGGAGGAATCTTTTTCGAAGACGGATCTCGCCGTTAAACTTTCACTCAACTCTGATAATGTCTTTCATTTAAGTCAAATCTCAAATCATTGAATGAATCTCTTACTTCAATCTTCGTGTGATATTTGCTTTCAAACAAGTTACTCCAAATCCCTCCTTTCTGTTCCCAAGAGCTCAAAAACATTTCCTTTTGGCATTAAGGTACTTGCGCGACTATTGAGCGAAAGGTTCCAAGTTCGAATTTCCCCTCCTCCTCTCTTCCGGACAGATCCAACCGAACCAAGGGGTTCAGTAATGTTTTTAGAGCTCGCACGAATTTGATAATTCTATCGACTGATTCTACACACATTAGCAGGGACCCAAGGGGAAGCCATTGGTCGTACAAATATATGTCTGTATCTCATCAAACAGAGCACAATCTGAGAAATTGAGAAGAATTGAAGAGAAAACGAATTTGCTTTCCAGACAACTAACCGGGTTTGCAACCCATGAAATGGTTTGTACCAGTTTCATTCCATAATCTGTATGTATGAAGATAAGCACATAAAGTTTGTAACTCTTTAAACTTTTCTGATTTATAGCTCTTTATCTCTTTTCTACTTCCCACTTTCTGAGAACCTTTTCTTTAAACTGTGTAACTTAGAATTTGAAGATTTTTCTTTCATACTTATTATGTATAAATATTAAACTTTCTGTGACACAGAAATTGAGACAGAGACATTAACAGAAAAATAATAAGAAGTAGAAGAAATAAACACATAGAGCGAAAACAAATGCGTCAAGAGCAAAGATTCAGTATATCCGGAAACCTAACATCAGCAAGTAACGTTCTCTTACGATTTTTCCATCTTTTTGCGACGTTTTTACTCGGAAGAATTCTCATTTTCTTCTAGAGACCCTTGAATGGTCGTGTCTCACTACTCCTTTCACAAAAACCAATACTCGTCTCTCATCGAAACTTGGAAGATCATGAGCTTTTTCTACAACCACATACATAGGTTCTGCCTCAAAAACTAATTGAAGAAATCCTGATTACTTTGCAAATTCAATTCAATTTTATTACGTGAAAACATTACATGCAGCAACGCATAAATTAATCACGTGGTACGAGATTAAACAATTGAATTGTTTGAATTACATAAATAGGTGAAACAATGCAGATTACATCCAGGCAAACATATATCATTCATCAACACTATTAATTTCGGTGAATATACGAGCTGATCGTATAGAGAAGGCATTTCTTCTGCAAATAGTTCTCGGAGCAGGGTGGATTATTTTGAAAAATGCGCCTCTAGTGTTGGACGCTCTTATTTCAAAGTTGTGGTGCGTCCTGTCAGAGAGTACTTTTTTCCCAAATATCAGTTTCAAGAGTAGTTTGAGGTCGTTAGATTCTCTAACAGAGAGAAGAGATACTAGGCCTAGTTGATTGTTTCTCGTCTGACTACTTGGCATATTATTAAACGAACAACCAAAGCACCGGCGAAAAACGCGACGCGTAAAATAATTTTGAACCTTCTCTAGTACAGCTATGTCCTTAGCGAAATGTGGGGAGTAAACAGTTGTACAGTGTTCTACAATAGATTTAATGTATATCTTGTAAGCGTTAACAAGTACATCCGGTTTACGACTCTTGAGAACTTTAAGAATAAGATGACATTTACGCTTTGCTTTCTGAGCTATTGTTGAGCAATGAGCAGAAAAAGTCAACTTGTTGTCTACAATAAATCCTAAATCACGAATCTCGTTGAGGTAGGGTAGGGAGTGACTATTTATAGAATATGGAAAATGAGGGGAACTCTGGGTACCAATTCTTAACACAGCACATTTTGGTAGAGATAAAGACAATTGCCAAGCGTCGCACCACTCCACTATGGTATCAATCGAGTGTTGCAGTGTTGTATGAGAGTCTGTTTTAGAAAAAGACTTATAAACTTTCATGTCGTCTGCAAAAACTTTAATTTTACAATTAGAAGAAGTTATCATATTCACTATCTCAGATGTATAAATGATGAATAATAATGGGCCTAAGACACTGCCTTGGGGAACACCACTGGTAACCATGAAACTATTAGAAAGTGATTGATTAACTCGAACTTGGTAGGTTCTATTACCTAAATAAGCTTCGATCCACGAAATAATTCTGGGAGGGAGTTGAATGGACTTTAGTTTATAAATAAGTTTAGAGTGAGAAACTTTATCGAAGGCTTTCTCAAAATCGAAATAAATGATATCTGTGAACTTTTTCTGGTCTACGGCTACAGAACAGTCTTCAAGGAACAGTAACATCAACTGTTCTATTGATCTCTTATGGCGAAACCCGAATTGATCATCTGGCAAAATCTGGTTTATCTCACAATGTTTCTCTATTTCTTTACTCAACACTTTCTCGAATATACGGGAAAATAGTGATGTTATACTGATGGGACGGTAATTGGAAGGACTACTGTAAGGAGGCTTCTTCTTAACTGGTGTGACTATGGAATGTTTCCATCTGTTCGGGATTTCAGATGTAAGGAAAGATTGGTTATAAATTATTTCAAGCGGAATAGACAGAGGGACAGCGATTTTCTTGATAAAAAGCATATTCAGATGATCTGGGGTAGTACAAGAAGACATTGGGTATTTCTCTATTAGTCTACGAATATCATGACGCGTAAACAAGGGTTCTTCTAGAGAGGATGCTCTCAAGACTGAATTATGAGAGAGTGGAGGAAGCTTACCATTGTCTATGGTGTATGACTTCTGGAAGAATTCTCCAAGAAGATTTGCTTTTTCTAAGTCTTTAGATACTGAGATGCCGAGTTCATTCACCAAAGTGTCGACACCGCTTTGTTTCTGGGATGTATTAGACCTTATATACTTGAAGAACAAGTTTTTGTTCTTACTATTAACAATGTTCTTTTCTACATTTAGGTTGAACTTATCTACAAACTTTTTGCATTTCTTACTGGCTTTAACATAAATGTCATAGTCCTCACTTAGTCCACTAGAAACATAGTTGTTCCAGAAGAGAAAACGCTTTTCTTGAGCTCTCTGTATATGCGTTGGAAGAGATGCATGGGTCGCTAGAGAGACCTTCTGGATAGGAGCGAATTGCTCGGAAAAGTCCTCTAGTATGGATAGTAACAATTCGTACATTGAATCTGTATCTTTGATGGGGTTGAATAAGCAATGCCAATCTAAATTACATAATGAAGGGAGTAATAAGGAATAGTTTATTTTACTGTATATGCGTCGATACGAGTAAAGAGGAATTTCGTGGAATAGGGAAAGTTCGAAACTGATTGATTCGTGGTCTGAATTACTGAATGAGGGAGTGACACATGGGTTCTTCAATAAATCTTTGCTATTGGAGAGGAGGAGGTCTAGAATGTGTGATCCTCTCGTAGGGCATCTAATATATTGATTCATCTGAGTGGCTGAGCAAAATTCAAGAAATGATTTGGAAGCGGGATTCGATGAGGCTAGAGGGGATTCATTCCAGTCTATATCGGGTAAGTTAAAATCTCCCATTATAATACATGGGTGGTTGCAGGTGACTAGATCAATCAAGAGGTTTAATAACCTCTCGCTCTTCGGTGTGTTTATATGAGGGACTCGATATAGACTAATGAAACGTATCACGTGAGATTCTATTTCAATATCAATAGCTAGGATTTCATGAGAATTCTTGATTGATTGAGAATAGATAATTTTGAATGATAATAAGGAGTGTATAAGAAATAGCACTCCCCCGCCATTAGTTATTTCGCTCCTATCACATCGAACAATGTTATATTGAGAGATGAAGGAGGAGAGAACAAAAGAGTCCGGGTATCTATCCGATAGCCATGTCTCACAAAAAGAAATTATAGAGTATCTCTTTGACAGCAAAAGTTGTAGATCATTAATCTTATTCACTAGAGATCTAACATTTGCGAAATAACAATTCACGTGACTTGTGGAAGACCGGCGATTTTGGTCTAGTTTAAAGAACGATTAGGACGAGGTGACATGAATCTTCGAGGAGGTTCAATACGCTCGGCCATCAGTGGGCGAGGTTTGCTATAACTCAGAGGGGGACCGAAAAGAGGAATATGAGGTTTTGGCTTACTCCTATCAGCCAGCCAAGCACGGACTGCCCGGTCATAAGTTCTCTCAGCTCTAGTCTGTGAATGTCTCAAATACAAATCGGAGGAAAAACGGGAAAGTACATCGCGACATAGAAGAGTTTCTTGTTGATGTCCTATTGTTGGGAGTACTATTTTGAGTGGGCGGGGAGGAGCATTTGGTGATTTCGGACGATGAGAAGGCATGCGATAGACTTTAACAGGACATGCTTCAATTTGCATCGCGTCTAGAATGCAACGAACTCTTTCCCAGTCGTCATCGACACGTTGCGAAGCGTTGGGGGAACGGGACTCAGGAAGGCGGAAAAGTACTACACTGCGATGTCTCTCCATCCGATCAGCTATTTCGGATGGAGACTCGTAATACTTGAATGATGGAGAAGTAAGCGGTGGTGGCTGCGGCGTAGGGGTAAAATCGATGATCGGGGGAGGTACAGAAGTAGATGAGAGAGGCTTAGTAGAAGTGGTAATAATCGAAGAGGGAGAAGTATTGCCATGAACACACTGGGGGCTAGCATTCACTTTCAACAATTGTTCGGCGAGTTCCTCTACTTTCATAGTAAGATTCTTAATGAGTTGACCTTGGGCGTCAACAAGGGAGGCCAACTTGGTGTTCTTCTGCTCCAGTAGAAGGTTCTTCTCATCACTTTTCTTCAAAAAGTTATAGAGCTCAGTTAGAGGGTCCGCTTCTTTGGTCACTCGTCTTCCTCTCGTTGTTGTGATGTTTCTCATCCTGTTAAAAAGAGAAACGAGCGGGGAGGAAATTTGAGGAGAAATTGAAGACTCCATTTATACGATGATGGATAAGAAGTGATAAAGCGAACTCACTTACCGATTATGGTGCCATATAATTGAAAGCGAGCCTTGGCACCAGGCTTTGAGCGTGGCAGGGTAATCGATATTAGTCCAATAGGAAGAGAAATTTGCCAGAGCGATATGAAGAGTCACCGCTCGTTAAGAACACGAAAGGCAAGAAAAATTCGTGGCATTATACAATCTTTACATATTTTGTTCAAAATTTTCTGACTTTTGATGTATTATAATACATACTATAATTTTTTTTAAACTATGTGAGTTATTCTTTATCATTATATAACAAAATCTTTAGCTTACGTTTTTTTCTCCAAGAAAAGTTTAATAGATTTTTTTTTGCTTTAATGCAAAAAATTTAAATTTGTGTAAACCATCGTAAGGGGAAAAAAGCTGGTCCACAGAGCGAATTTGAAACCAGTCCTCTCTCTTAAATTGTGACCGAGAGAGCAATTTGTTACCAAAACACTACCAAAGGCAATTTGTGCAATGTCGCTGCGTACATCGCATGCAAATGAATATGTAAGTTTCAATGGCCTTTTTCTCATAGCCTCACTTGCCGTGAAGCTAATGCGTCTTATAATGCGTCTTAAATGAAGCATACCTTAACGAAAACTCCGATGAAAACAGATTGATGGAAAACGAGAACAGCATTCAGTGAATTCTCACAAAGACAATTAGAAGGCAGTGGGGCTTAGTTGAGAGCATTCATTCGTGGAATAGTTCACTTATGTTTCCCTCAGCAAGGCGTCCGTACCTTCAAATTGTGCATTTGAGCGATTTTGAAAAATAATTTCTTAATTTACTATGTTTCAAGTTTTTATAATCACGCAATGTAGAATAGAGCTTGATGGGGGGGTATTAGGAAAGATTTAGTTTAGCAGAAGTTTGATGAGCTACGGGTTGAAGAGCCTTGAAGCGGTAAGGGAAGATGAGATGGAAGGAAAAGGGCTATTGACAGTGGTTCCAAAGCTACCATTCAGGAAAAAAAGGGAGAAGTGAAGAATGACGAATGGTTGATTTACTGCTGTTATATTGCAGCCGTTCCGTGGTAAGGGAAGAAGAAGAATGAATGGATGTGCTTTTATTTCTCAAAAGAAAAAACGTTAGCAACAACCAAGCTTAACGCGCAATGTTGCTCAGATCGAGCATACCCAAAATGATAAAAACTGAAAAAAGAGCATTGCGATAGCATTCTTTTTCCCAGTAAGTTTGTTTAATTTCCTTTCATGGTTACTTTCCCAATTTCCATAAAGGGAGAACACTAAACTGCGCGCGAATTCATTCAAACACAGTCGAAATGAACACTGAAATGATTGCAAGGGTAATACATAAAACAGAAAAAGGTGCAAAAAGGCATGAGTTAATGGGGAAAAAACAAGTTGGAAGACATAGAGAAGCAAAAAAAATGCAGGAGAACAGAGAGAATGGCTAGAGTGAAAGTGTTGTGAACTTTTAAAACCTTTTTTCAGAATGGTGAAGAGAGATTGAGACGAGCAGGAGAAGCTAATTTGAGTAAAAACTGCAATGAAAGAGTGACAAGTATTAGAACGACGTTCTCTTGCAGATCACTCTTAGTATATAAAGATTTCTAGAAGAGAAGGGCCAAGCAACGGAGAAGAGCAATGGAGAACGAAATAAAAATCCGCGCCTACCGATTCGTTGGCTACACCGCAGTGGCTTTCTCTGCGGTGACCGTCCTCTGCCTGTGCGTTACGATGCCGATGCTCTTCCAGTACTTCGACAACATCTCCCGCCAAATGCACAGCGAGATCGCCCAGTGCAAGGTATCAGTATTAGGCTTCTCCTAGACAGTGCCCTTTGCATCGAAGTTAACTTGAGTTTTGACTGTTTAAGACTTCATCTCAGTTTGTTAAAACCTCATATTGCAGGCTACCGTCCAAGGAGTGTGGGCCTCTTCTCATACTCTCAAGGCTCTTCCTTCTGGCAACCGCACAGCTCGTAGTGCTTATGACCGCTACAGTACCTACGGCGGATCTTCCTCTTACTCCTCCGGAGTCAGCAGCTACGGAAACGCCGACAGTGGCAGCTGCAATGGCTGCTGCCAACCCGGACCTGCTGGGCCCGCCGGAGCACCTGGCAAGGCTGGACGTCCTGGCAAGCCTGGAGCTCCCGGTGCACCTGGAAACCCTGGTAGACCCAATGGTCAACCTTGCGAGCCCGTTACTCCTCCCCCATGCCAGCCTTGCGAGCCTGGACCTCCCGGACCTCCTGGTCCTCCTGGTCCTTCCGGAAACCCTGGAGCTCCCGGTGGAGCTGGACCCAAAGGACCCGACGGTGGACCCGGCGAGCTAGGAAGCCGAGGACAAGCTGGACGTCCCGGATCACCTGGTAACGCCGGTGCACCTGGAGCTCCTGGAAACACGCCTCAGGGTGGTAGACCTCAGCCCGGACCTCCTGGCCAGCCTGGTAAGGATGGAGCTCCAGGACCTCAGGGAAGCCCTGGATCTCCCGGCCGTGATGGCCACCCCGGACCCAACGGTGAGCGTGGACAACCCGGTCCCAGTGGAGAACCTGGTCGAGATGGAGAGCCTGGACAACCTGGTCGTGATGGAAACTCCGGTGGCTCAGGAGAGAGAGGCATCTGCCCGAAATACTGCGCTCTCGATGGAGGAATCTTTTTCGAAGACGGATCTCGCCGTTAAAATCTCTCTATCATTTGTTGACGTCTTTCCTTTTAAATTGCTAAATAAAGTGCTCTTCTCTTTTGAATAAGTTGACTACCAAGCAATTGTAAACAACCCTTAAATTGAAGTTAAATAGTAACAGAGTCAAACAATAGAAGGTCAACTAATTGAACAGATTTTTTTATACCTATCAGAGTTGTAGGGTGGGGTACATTTATAAAACCAAAACAAATGTTTTATTACCTACAGAGAACAATGAGCTCAAAATTTTTTTTGGTTGTTCTCCGAGAACAACATTGTTATATGAGAATCGAGAGAGCTGTGTGAATCGCATCGTGAAGGTGCTCCGGATATTTAGAATCTCTTCCCTGCTATAATTGAGGATGTGATGTGAATTGTGTTGGAATAGATACAAACGTTTCGTTATGTTTTTCCAAATCGTCACCAGAGTAATTTTTGTTATATCATTCGAAAAAAAAATAGGCAAATTCTTTTCTAGAGTTTCATAAAACTTGCACAGTTATATTCTACGTGGGTTTCACATTTAATTAGGTGTTTAAGCTGCGACGCTTTTGTTAAATTCAGTTAAGAAGAACACAACATGAGAAAATTTTTGAAGGATATTGAAAGAGCAGAAAAATGGGTCTTTAGGTACGCAAAACTCAACATGACAAAGTGTGTTAACAACCCATGAAATGGTTTATAGCTTTGAATCTTTCCGTATAAACATGTATGTATGTATGAATATAACATACCTTTATGATTTGTTACCCTTAGCTCATGCTCTCTTTCTTGCTTCCTCTTTACCGAGGGTCTTTTGATCCATGTTTCCAAGGATCACTCTGTTCACTCCTCTGCGCAATCTTTCTTAATGCCCATCCCGCCTTTTACTCCTCTCTTTGTCACAAAGCCAAGAATGGTCAAACTCAGCGAGGTAGTGGATGAATCCAGTTTCTAAGCTCAGTCTCATCACGTTTTCTCTTGCTTCCTTCCCTGCTACATCCCTCTTTTACTCTCACTGCCATTCTATCTCTCTCTATCTCACACACACACACACTCTCTCTCACACACACACACACTCTCTCTCTATCTCTCTCTCTCTCTCTCTCTCTATCTCTCTGTATTCGTTTCTCTCTTTCCTCTTCTTTTTCTCTCTCTTCCTCTTTCTTTCTTTTTGGGTTCCTCTCTCTATAATTCTCTCTGTATCACACTCTCACTTTCTCAACTTTTTTCATAGTTCCCCCTCTCTGTTTTCCTTCGTTCCTCTTTCTTTTCCGACCGACCTCTCGCGATTTCTCTTTCTCTTTTTCCTTCCCGAAACCTTTCTACACACTATTTTAATATCCCCCTAAGATACACACTATTTTAATATCCCCCGCGACTTCCTCCCTTGACTAGCAGGGATTACTGAGAGAACACGTTATCATGCGAGAGAACGTGAGCTTATCAGTCATTTATAAAGATACTATGAAAGAGAGAAAGAGAAAAATAGCGAGAAAGGGATAGTGAGAAAGTGATAAGGTTGTGAACAAAGAAAAAAGGGTCAGACTGAAAGAGAAACATGCGATTATAAGAGAATGGGTATTGATGTAGAAGCTTCATCCGGATTATTGGAATAAGAGCGGTCTTGCATAAAAACAACGAAGCAGCTTGGTTGATTTAGATCTTGCCATCGTTCCACAACTCTGTCCATTTCACTCTTCCCCCCACCTCTTTTCCTGCAAGGTAATTACAATGCTTAGAAACGAGACACCCGACCAAGAAAGAAAGACAGCTTAGAAATGCCATTTGGACGCACTCAGGGAGTTCTATAATAATAATCATACTTAGGTATGATTATTATTATTAATATAGAACTTTCTCTTTCTAGTTCTATCTACACAAAACACGAATGACCAAAACCTCAATGACACCTATATATCAGAACCTCGAAAACAACACCCAAAAGAGAAAAAGGAGCCGATGAAGTTCTGTTACGTACTCTATTCAATTGCAACGCTTCTCTTCCTCTTGACCTCTCCGGCGTGGAGGCACCGCCGGATAACTATAGAAGCGCCGCTTGCTGCAGAGCATCCTCAGGTGATTTTCGTGCCGCCTGATCTTAAATACGGCGCCACCCTTTCCTGTCTTTTGTTCCGAAACTATCTGGGTCATGCTTTTGATTCGTAGAAGCGGGTCAGACGCCAATTCTCCTTCATATTCCTCTCTTTCTTGCTCTTTCCCAGTGTTTCTGAGTTTTTGCCAGAGTTCCATCCTTTTCTCTCTGTTGCGCTCTTTCTTTTCTTATTGTCTCTCTATGTGTTTTCCTCTCTATTTCAACCCTTAGAGCGATCTTTACACTCTTCTTATACTTCAGCTCTCATATGCAGATATATAGAATCTTCTCCTACTCGCTTATACAAGTTCCCCCTCTCTCTCTTTCACTGTCTCTTCCTCTCTCTCTCTTTCTCTTCTTCTCACTAACAATATCTCTTTGCCTTTCTTTTTTCTCTCTTTTTGTTTCTCTTCCACTCTTTTCTCTATTTTTTTCTCTCTCTCTTTCTCTTTACTCTTTCACTTCCTTCGGCTCTCCTCCTACCGTCCTCATGTGACTGCGCGACTATTCGCCTCTCCGCCACAGTCTTGTTCATCGTCTCTGGAGAAGGAATAAAGTAAGAGAATTGCTCTCTTCAACATGGAAAGAGACGGAACAGAAATCAGGAGAATGAAAGTGAATGAGAGAGAAAAAATGGCAATAGGCATCGAAAGATAAATAGAAAACCAGAGAAAAATTAAAAGAGAGAGAGAGACAGAGAAAATGGTGGACATAAAAAAAGAGAGAGAAGGGAAGAAAAATAGAGATAGAGTGAAAAGGGATGCAAGAGAGAGAGTGAGAGAAAGAGAGAGGAAGAGGGAGAGAGATAGAGAGAGAGAGGGAGAGATAGAGAGAGAGAAAGAGAGAGAGAGAAAATAACCGTCGCCCGAAGCAAAGAAACGAAAGAGAAAGTGATCCCGTGTTTCTGTGTATGACCACACTTCTCACTCCTCTTCTTTTCTTGGAGCATCTCTCTAGCTATTTGAAATCTCTTTTTCACCCGACCAATTACTCTTTTCAAGATTTCTCTCTCGCTATCTCGCTCTCTCTCTTTTCTCTCTCTCTCTCTCTCTCTCTCTCTCTCTCTCTCTCTCTCTCTCTCTCTCTCTCTCTGCTTTCTCATAACCGAACCTCTTGCGAAACTTCACATCCACCGAGAGACTTTCCCTGGCCTTCTCTCCTTTTACCTTTTCGCACTTGATCCATGCGTCTCATTCTTCTCATCCTTTCCCTCCTTTATTCTCACAAACCGTCATTTTGTTTGAAGCAGGAGATATTGAAATGGAGTTGGAGAGGGTTTGGAGAGTTTTGATGATCAAGAAAGGGAGAGTTAAAAGGAAAGGAGGTAAGACTGATATAGAGGTAGGGAAAAGTAGGAAAGGAGAGAGAGAAAGAAAGAGAGGGAGAGAGAGAGAGAGAGAGACTGAGTGATAACGAAAGCTTGCCTAAATTGCAGGGGAGATAGAAGATCTAGGAGAGAGTGAGCAAGAGACTTCTCCAGCACTCAGCGGTGCGTGTGGTCATTAGGGCAGCCTCCTTTCTTCTGCCAACGTCGACTTCATCTATTCCAATGAAGTCTCCGATCTTAGCTATCGCCCTTTTAATGCTGTTAAGAGGTTAGAAAGGGGACTTTTGTTGTTGTTTTGTTCACTTGAAAATGTTTAATTAATTCCCGAATAAATATACTTTTTGACAAAATCATTAAAATAATAAGTTGTAAAGTGTTAAAACATCATAAACGATGTGATGGCCGAAAAAATTGCGAAACTTGCATGGCAATCTGCAAAGATTTACCGTATAACCGGAAAACCAAGAAGAGAAAGGTTTTGATGACAGGAATGTACATAAATAGGTCTTTCTTTGGACAATCTACGAGCAATATTTCTTGCAAATAATTGAATGATACAAGAGTAAATAACTCGGGACATGGTTTCATGTCAAACTACTTAAAAGTGTTGAAAGAAAAAATTTTGTTAGAAATGACTTTCGGTTTTTCACAGTATACTTTTAAAATTGGACTTTTTCTACATTATAGTTCAAGGTAATCGCTCATGAATTTGTTCTATCTTTTTTTCGCAATATGTCTTTTACGTTTCATAAGTGAAGAGAATAAAGCGAAATCAACCAGACTATTGACTATTTCTTAGGATTAAAATTCATAAGATGAAAATGGGAGTCACGCAAGCTTGAAATAAGTCTGTTCTAACAATCTAAAAATGAATAACGCCAGAATTTACGTGAAAGTTTTTTTGAGCGTTTTTTTCACAAGAAAAAAGCATGAATCTTTATTTCCCTTTTATTTCAGCTTTATTTAGGTTTTTTGTTAATTTTTTTAAATTTCAAGTCATAAAGGGAGTTTCCGTTTGGTTCTCGTATTCGTAATTTCCTTCTCAAAAAAAACATAAGAATGAGGTCGCGGAAATTAATTTTCTCCAAACACGCATTCTGAAACATTTGCTTCGATTCTCTATTTACACCACCCTATAGAAGTTGTAACCAAACAAGCTTGAAGTGAATCTCTTTTATACCCGAATTTCACAATCTTTCTCGCTCTTTTTCTCTTTCTTTCTTTGTTCTTTCTTTCATCCACAGGTACAAATTTAGTTTTTCTTTGAAATCAAACTTCGCTTCGAAGAAGATAGAAAAGTAGTGTCGTCACTATACTTTTTTTGGTATGCGTGGTTCGTAGTTCAGTGGAACCGTTTTTTCTTGTCTTCGATTAAACAGTTCGAGAAAAGCTAGAGAAAAAGCTATAGTTTTTTCTCTCACATTTAGAATTGGAGTTCGCTATTTATTGCTTTCGTACTCACTTCGCTAACAATACCATCAAAAAAGGTCTTTTAGTTACAATTTGACAGTGTAATATCGAGTTTGCTGAGAAAAAGACTGAAAAACTCGTTTTTAAACTAAACTATTCAGCCAAACGGTTTTAGACTAACTTCAACAAACTATTAAAATGTTGGAGAGGTAGAAATACTTGGAGGGATCTAAACCGTGGAACCTAACACAGTGTTTGGAAGACTATTAAACAGTTCATATGACCTTTTGTAGTTCGAAAGGACTCCGATCTACCCACGTAGAATTGGAGAATCAATCAATAAATGAATCAATTGATAATTAAATGAAAAATTGATTCAAATAATGAATGAGTAAATGACTGGTTAAATGATTGAGAAAAATTAAAGAATCAATGAATGAAGAAGTGAATGAATGAATGCCCCTTATTACAGATACGGAGGCCTGTGTACCGTCTTCCACAAACACGCGTACCTTCTCTGCTCCCTCGGTGCAGTTCTCGCAGCCGGGTCCCGGTTTCGCTCAGTTTGTGCAACCCGCCGCTGGCAGTTTCGGTCAACCTGTGGGCTTCGCGCAACCGCCGCCTTTCGCCGGCGGCCCAGCCGGTCCCCCGCCCATCGGCACTGCCTTCCGAGCCGCCGGATCTCCAAATGAAGCCGTCTTCAAGCCAGTCTCTGGAGGAGGACAGAGTGCCCGACCGAGCGTTCTTGAGTGTAAGTTAAACTATTTTTACAAATTTCTCCTGGATCCCTATATAAGGCTTCAAATAGCTATGATCTCTCGGCACCCGTCTGTTTCGACCCTCGGCAGGACTCTGTTTTACATTATTAAGAGAAGACCCTTATCTATCAAAGTTTTATGCACGATAAAGCCGATTTTTTCGCTACAGTGGCTCCTCTCTCAGAGTTTTCTGCCTTCAGCGATCTTCAGTGTCGATTTATGTCTTAAAAACTCATGCCCTAGATCAGCTTTCATCAAGTTAAACTCTAACGGTTTCTTATCTACAGTTAAACTCTTAATCTAACGGTTATGTAATTCGCAGGGTATGAAACGCCGGGAGATTTCGCTTGTTTTTGTAACTAAGACTGTGAACGGTTGTTTTCTTTGAATATATGTTACCAGTTACTTAATAACTACTTTGTTTTTTTATACCGGAACTTCGATACAATGTACTTCAGAGCTTGATCACTTGTCTGATTTTACAAACTAGTGTAGCTATGCGTTGCTTAGCGCAGTTCTAGAAACTTCTACCATGACCACGACATTAGATATCAGTTGAGCTTTTAGCTAAAAATTTCCTATCGGAGTTTCTTGTTTGAGCCTTACCAAAATTTTTCGTTGATGTGTAACTTTTTTGCGAATTTTGAGTAATGTCTGTTTAAAAATATTTTTTCTGTTGTTCTTTTGGGCTTTTCCACTAATGTAATCTTCTTGCCTCCTCTCTCTAGATCAATCAATATACTTACATATGTATACCGGTAACTTTCAATTACTTTAATGTTCTGTATTTCTCCGTCATTCTCTTACTGGTTTATCTCTCTGTTACTTTTTAATGAACTGTGTCTTTAGCTATCTTTCTCTAACTTTCACTTTCTTCCTCTTTAATCTAATTCTGTCACTCTCTTCAACACTAATTCTGAATCTGTCACTCTCTTCAACACTAATTCTGATTCTGTCACTTTCTTCAACACTAATTCTGATTCTGTCACTTTCTTCAACAAAAATTCTGATTCTGTCACTCTCTTCAACACTAATTCTGATTCTGTCACTTTCTTCAATACTAATTCTGATTCTGTCACTCTCTTCAACACTAATTCTGATTCTGTCACTTTCTTCAATACTAATTCTGATTCTGTCACTCTCTTCAACACTAAGTCTGATTCTGTCACTTTCTTCAACAAAAATTCTGATTCTGTCACTCTCTTCAACACTAATTCTGATTCTGTCACTTTCTTCAATACTAATTCTGATTCTGTCACTCTCTTCAACACTAATTCTGATTCTGTCACTTTCTTCAATACTAATTCTGATTCTGTCACTCTCTTCAACACTAATTCTGATTCTGTCACTTTCTTCAATACTAATTCTGATTCTGTCACTCTCTTCAACACTAATTCTGATTCTGTCACTTTCTTCAATACTAATTCTGATTCTGTCACTCTCTTCAACACTAATTCTGATTCTGTCACTTTCTTCAATACTAATTCTGATTCTGTCACTCTCTTCAAGACTAATTCTGATTCTGTCACTTTCTTCAATACTAATTCTGATTCTGTCACTCTCTTCAACACTAATTCTGATTCTGTCACTTTCTTCAATACTAATTCTGATTCTGTCACTCTCTTCAACACTAATTCTGATTCTGTCACTTTCTTCAATACTAATTCTGATTCTGTCACTCTCTTCAACACTAATTCTGATTCTGTCACTTTCTTCAATACTAATTCTGATTCTGTCACTCTCTTCAACACTAATTCTGATTCTGTCACTTTCTTCAATACTAATTCTGATTCTGTCACTCTCTTCAACACTAATTCTGATTCTGTCACTTTCTTCAATACTAATTCTGATTCTGTCACTTTCTTCAACACTAATTCTGATTCTGTCACTCTCTTCAACACTAATTCTGATTCTGTCACTTTCTTCAACACTAATTCTGATTCTGTCACTCTCTTCAACACTAATTCTGATTCTGTCACTTTCTTCAATACTAATTCTGATTCTGTCACTCTCTTCAACACTAATTCTGATTCTGTCACTCTCTTCAACACTAATTCTGATTCTGTCACTCTCTTCAACACTAATTCTGATTCTGTCACTTTCTTCAATACTAATTCTGATTCTGTCACTTTCTTCAACACTAATTCTGATTCTGTCACTTTCTTCAATACTAATTCTGATTCTGTCACTCTCTTCAACACTAATTCTGATTCTGTCACTTTCTTCAATACTAATTCTGATTCTGTCACTTTCTTCAACACTAATTCTGATTCTGTCACTCTCTTCAACACTAATTCTGATTCTGTCACTTTCTTCAATACTAATTCTGATTCTGTCACTTTCTTCAATACTAATTCTGATTCTGTCACTCTCTTCAACACTAATTCTGATTCTGTCACTTTCTTCAATACTAATTCTGATTCTGTCACTTTCTTCAACACTAATTCTGATTCTGTCACTCTCTTCAACACTAATTCTGATTCTGTCACTTTCTTCAACACTAATTCTGATTCTGTCACTCTCTTCAACACTAATTCTGATTCTGTCACTTTCTTCAATACTAATTCTGATTCTGTCACTCTCTTCAACACTAATTCTGATTCTGTCACTTTCTTCAATACTAATTCTGATTCTGTCACTTTCTTCAATACTAATTCTGATTCTGTCACTCTCTTCAACACTAATTCTGATTCTGTCACTTTCTTCAATACTAATTCTGATTCTGTCACTTTCTTCAATACTAATTCTGATTCTGTCACTCTCTTCAACACTAATTCTGATTCTGTCACTTTCTTCAATACTAATTCTGATTCTGTCACTTTCTTCAACACTAATTCTGATTCTGTCACTCTCTTCAACACTAATTCTGATTCTGTCACTTTCTTCAACACTAATTCTGATTCTGTCACTCTCTTCAACACTAATTCTGATTCTGTCACTTTCTTCAATACTAATTCTGATTCTGTCACTCTCTTCAACACTAATTCTGATTCTGTCACTTTCTTCAATACTAATTCTGATTCTGTCACTTTCTTCAACATTAATTCTGATTCGGTCGCCTTTCTCCGTGTGTTCTTCTCTCTGTCCCACTCACTTTCTGTTTCTTTGCTCTTTTTTTCTCCAATGTCCTCATATTTATGCAGCTCCATTACGTATACATTGCATGATGGATGAAAGGGTTTGGAAAAGGGAGGAATAGGTAATTACGGTCCTCTGTCACAAGAGTCGCCTCCTAGATTTATAGAACTTATTCCTCAAGCATTGAAAAAAAGGGCGAATTTTAGAAGTTCCCATATTTTCGAATAAATTCAACAAGATTACCAAAAGCCTTCACATGAAATGTAAATCAACGATCGAAAGTTTTTAATGGAGCGACAATTATATACTGAGCTTTATGGCCAATTTTTTACTTTATTTTATCGTCGACGATAACAAATGACAGAGAACGGTAAAAAAATTAGGAACTTTGGAAAGAGGAAAAAGCAGCTGTGGCTCCACACATTGATCAACCGCTTAGCGTTATAATATTGAGTTTACACAGACTCCGTGTAATGAGAACGTGATCAGGGCGTGTCAGACGCAAAAAGGACTACAAACTAGTATTTAAAAAAATTGGTTAATTATTGATTTAGCCATTAGTTTGAGCTAGACGGAAGAGAGAAGCGAACTAGAATTGCATGAAATTCAGTTTAAAATAACATGAGCTTTTACTGTCTCATTATGAAGATCGTAGAGAAGAAAGACCTCGTCCACTTAGGAGATGCTCAACCAAATTTATTCATGATTCAGACCTGCTCGGCAAGAAGATTGGACTCTCTGAGTTTAGCGCGGATGGATACAATTCGCAGGGTGGAGGACCGGTCGATTCAGGTTTTTTTCCAAACTATCACGGGAAGCAAGAAGTTGTTAAAAGACCCTTTTGAGATTCTTTTGATGATGGTAGAAAATTAAAAAAAATATATATCAACATAAAAGACCTTTTTCAAGACTTTTTTTCAAAAACAGTTGGACCCTTGTCAGCAAAGCAAGTTATCTTCTTCCGGTAGTGTTTCATGGCAGACAATGCGATTCTTCCTTCACCTAATACCTTTTTTCGTATCGATAAATTTGTCACTAATGGGATTAGTTTGAGCTCGAATGCGGTCTCTAAACTCTCGTATTTAGTAGGATAAACAGGAAAACCTCAGGGAACAAAATACGTAATCGGTAAAAAGAATACGTAATATAATAGGTTCACCGAGTTAGATTTCGAATCTTCGGAATGTAGATCAGACCAAAATTTTCGATGATTTATGAAAATTAATAATCAAGTTAGCGTACAAAAACGGGTTTTATTCAGCTTTGTCCAGGCTTAATTTTTTTTCAAAAGCGTTGTTTTTGTTTTCGAAAAAGGGGAAATTTTTTGATTAGAATGGAGAGCCTTAATGGAGAGCCAATCACCAAAGACAAAATAGGATCGGGCTTATGAAACAAAGAGTCAAATAGTAGAAAAAGTGATTCTCCCGATCAAAACTTCATTTATCAAACGGTGATTTAGTACTTCCGATACATACATTTTTGGACGTTGAATGGGGGGGGGGTTACATGTGCAGCGCGTTGTCCGTTCTCAGCAATGTGCGCGTCATCCACCGATTTATTCGAATTATCCCTGTTAGTCACCAAAATTCCTTCTCTCGGCTAAGAAAACCAGTTTAGGAAAGATATGAGATCCAAATCTCTATTTGGCTTTTCTTCTTCTCCTGCTCCTAAAGTTTCCCTTGTCTTGACTGCTTCGATGTCCATTATCTCGCGCATGTCTTATTCTTCCCCCTCTCCCCTGTAAATTTCCTCCCCATCTTGTCTTATACACTCTCTCCGTGTCTCAATCTTGCATAGAGGCAATTCTCACCCACCGCTACCCGTTTCAACTTGAAAGCAGACAGATAGTGATCTCAAATGAAACAAAGGGGTTTCGAATGTTTTAAACGAGAGAATTATGGAAAGGAAAACTCTATTAAAGCTTGGGGAGAAAAAATAACATAAAAAGGCAAAGCGCAACATACTAAATCGACAGATTTTGATCCGAACTGACTTAAAAATACTCGGAGGCTATTTTTTGGTAAAAACTTTCAGAATGATTATCTAGCTAGGTTTCCACGCCTACAATTTTCCACTCTTCCGCTCATACTTGAGTTTATTTGCTTAATTTCACTGAATTGAAACAGAAAAATGTGGCTTCTTTAAAGTTTTGTGTGCTTCTTTCAAGTGACTTTCCAAAATAACTTATTAAATAAGAGTTTAGCTCTATTCGAGAAAAAAAAACTAACCTTTTCAACAAAACAAAAACTTCCGGAAAATATGAAATAAATACTCAAGAAGGGCTCAGTATCACATTTCAAAGGACGGGAATCCAATTTAAGGGCGTAATATCAGTTTTATTTCTACTGGAAGTTTTGTGCGTATCGCGAAATTTCTCTGACTTTTCATTTCCATGTACGGACGTTTGACTCGGATCTGAAAAAAACATACATTGTGAAATAATTTGACATGCGAAAAGTAAAGATAAAAGGATGCTTAACATTTGAAGCATTCAGTCAGTAAACAATACTATGATGTTAAATACTTTTTTTGAGTGAAGTAAGCATGATATCGATGTGCTCAGGAGCTGCGCTGACTTGCCGTGTTGACGGCACTCCGTGCTGCTGGGCGAACGTCTCTCCGCAAGACGATCAGCTCGACTGGCAGATCGCTTCGGGCACTCCAGACGCACCTCACTTCCAGAACGTGCCTAAGCCAGGTTGGCTGTTTTCTAGTTTTTAGCGGTTTGTGAGAAAACGTGCCATAGTAAGGTTGACTGGATTGTCTTTGAGTTTCATTGCAAATCGAGAAAATTTTTCAACCAATTGCTCTTTTGAGATCATAACAGATAAGGTGATACGTTCCAAATCCAAAAAAAGAAGTCGTTTTGACCCATTTCTAAACTTCTCTCTCTTTCTTTCTCTCTCTCTCTCTTTGCATGAAATCGCCGGGACGATGTCACGGCTTTGTTAAGCTTGACTGTCTCAAAATTCCGGTTAACGAGCCGACTTTCGCGTTTATCCCCTTTGTTCCCTTATCCTTTTATTCTAACTCCTGGTTTGCGTACAGTGCTGCTTTTTTTCTAACGATCGGAAACTAAGCGAGCGTAACGACAAGACAATGGAAAAGAAGGAGGAGCAAAAAAAGGGACGGGACCGATTAAGAGAATGGGAATGAGCATTTTGATGTGTAAGATGGCACTAAATGTTTCCGCGTTATTATCAACTCTTTCTCCAAAAAAACCTCTCTCTTTATCTTCCAATATTCTTTCTCTGGCTCCTTCTCTTTCTCTCTTAATCTTTTTGCTGCGTATACCAGCGCCCTATTTCCCCCTTCAACTTCTTTGATGGTCCATTCCGAAAAGCAATTCAGAAGAAGGACTATAATGGCGCAAAAACCAACAGCGAGACCGAATAGGATTATTTTCCACCAGCGATCGCATAAATTTACGAGCACCATTGTAGGACTATCGGGGTAACGCAACAGTTTCCAACCAAACATCAATCAGATCCGTTTTCCGCAATTCGGAATGAGAAAGGATCTGGATGAAAACGGAAACAATTTATCGAAGAAGTAAAAGCATTGGGCGAGTTTCAAAAGGATGTGAACCTTTCGCGATTTGATTCTAATCTTTCCTAGTTCAATGTATCCGTAAAATGATTTAAATCAGAGCAGTTTAACAAGAATCAAAAACATATTTGGATGCCATAATTTTTTAAAGATGAACTGGTGAAGTTCTTGATAGAAGACCAGCGCAGTTTCCACTTTCTCGTGATCCATGAACACTCTAAGCAGAACTGACAGTTGCGAAATGAACTCTTGCAGAACCTTCCTTTCTAGTTTATAAACTCCATAATCGACGAAGGATTAACACATCTATGAAATTCATTGAAAAAAAGTTATCTTTCTATAGCTGGTAATCAATATTTTGAAATGAAAAACAGCCAATAAATGATCAGGATTCTAATTTAAGTACTGGAATAGAAACTTCTTAGCTGACAATGCATTCAAATTGAAAAAAATGAGAAGGAAGAGAATTCCAATCATTCACAACTCTATTTGTGAAGAATTTCTTGTATCGGTTTGTGCGGCACAAAGGCAACAAAAGCTTCCAATGATGTCCTCTAGTCCTACTACAGTGAGACATTGGTAAGAAATCTGGGCAAGTGATATCTAATCTTTTAAACACTATTCTATGCAAAGTGAACACATCGTTAATAAGTCTGCGTCTTTGAAGACTTTCACAGCCAAGCCAATTCAGTCTTCTTTCGTAAGATAAACTAATTCCTGCTCTATTAAAAATACGCTTAGTAAATCTTCTTTGGACAGACTCTACTTTCTTACTTAGCGTTAAGTCAATAGTACTCCAGGATAGGTCTAACGTAAGTACAAAATAGCTTCATAAGAAATGCAAAATTTTTTGTACGAAAAGATCTCAGAATGAGATAAGAAATAGAAAAAGCCTTATTACAGATATGATTCAAATGTTCCTTAAAATAGAGATCGTTGGAGATCGGTTATCATACTATGTATGCATACGTTTTTCAGCGAATTCATGCTGAAAAAGACAGGCATTCCGAGAATTTCTTGGAAATTTTTTTTTTAAAGAAAAGTAGGAATTTTTCAATAATCGAGTTTTATGGACAAACTAAAGAGAAATAAAACGGAAAGGACCGTTTTTGGAAGAAGAGTAAAAAATACCAAAAATATTTTTTCATTTTTCAAGAGGGCAGCTATCTGATAGCGTATGCAAGAGGAGCGGCGCCATCAGACGAGGCTCAGTTTGCGTCCTGTGCCATTGCTTGCGCCTCTTCGCCTATCACAGTCCGCGCAAAGTGAGTCTTATTTGCTCAATACGTGTGGTTTATGCATGTAATTTGTTACCTCAAACATTATTTTGAAATGCAACAACACATGGGAACAAATAGTGAACGCCTATATATTCCAGAACACTGATTAGAAAGATACAGAGTGTGAGAATAATCGAGTTATAATAGAACCCATTAACAATCATTTTGAAAAATCATAATGACAAGAAAATAAAGAGATCAGGTACATCTATGTATAGCAAATGTTAGTATGTACTTCAGTAGAAATCAGTCTTCTTTAAACACGCTAGAGGCGGATACTATATTTTGAGGTAGCCTGCAATCATATCTTATGCAAGTATGCGTGACGGTGAGGCATAATGGTAGTTTGCACAAATACAAAAAAAATTAATGGGTTTGAGGAAGCCTAGATCAAGTTTTTTGTCGAATGCAAGTATAACTGCTATTGAGAGAGGCTATTGAATGTATGAAGCATTTTTTAAAAACTTTCTTCTAATCAATGTCATAGATATGAAGTGCCAGAATTCATAGAATTCAAAATAACTTCAACTAATGTTCCTGATGAAATACGAGCAGGAAAATGTAGAATATGGTTTGGACGGTACGGTCTCAAGGTGGACAACTCCTGCTAGATTTCGAGAGAGTTGAAGTCATGAAACAACCGCTCTTTTGCCGGTCACAATGGGAGCCGCATCGCGACTTGAGAGTGCAAAGACTGATAGTCTAGGGCTCTAACGTTTGAGCCATTGCGGGCTTATTAAAGCAGCATGAATCATTACCAAAAATTATTCGATGGGTATAGTATAATTGAGAAAAACTTTAATGTGTATTAAATTCAAAAAGAGAGAAAGAAGTGAAAGAAAGGAAGAAAGAGCCATTCATAATTTCTTTAATGGTTTCGTGGTTGCAACCCGACTATCTTCCAAAATTTGAGCTAGGAACGCTGCACTGAAAACTACGAAACTCATTTTCCAGGCACTGGCAGTCCGAGAATGTTCTGCTGCAAGTTTGTCAGCGAGAGTCATTCCCGACCTCGGTCGCCTTCAATCCCCTCCTCAACTGCCAAGAGTTCCCCCTTGTCGACGGCATCGTCACGACTGAAGTTGTTTTGCCCAAGGCGTCTCTCGTGGATGTAAGCTGGTTTTATTGGGGGGAGTCATTAAAAGTCAATATAATCATTAAGGTGACAGTTATCAGTTGTACTTTAACGATGTGCAAAGAAATCAGCAAATCCATTCACATGGGCATTGAATACTACAAAACTCAAAACTAGAAAGGTTTTAAAATTTAATTAGAACTTTGAATGAAATTGAGAGGAATTTTTATAATAGCGTATTAATATGCAAACCATACCTATTATCACGTGACTGAGCTCTAGTTTGGACTAAGCGTAGAATATTGAAAAAAAGGACACTGCTTTGCAAATTTTTGGTTATGTTTCTTGTTCTGAAATAATCTCTCGGACTCTTTCCAGATCGTTTTTGTCGCATCAAACTTTGTTGGAGAGAATGGAGACTTGGCTCTTCTGGACGACATCGAGATTTCTTACGATAACAATGGAGAAGAGTGTCTTCAGGTACTCTTTCAAAAAATTCTCTCTTTTTGATCACAAAAAGGTAAGTTCAGTTTAAACGCTATATTATCAATGTCTCAAAACATGAATCGTCAAGTTTTTGAGCGAAACGTGTAGTGAGTTAGCCTCTCCGTCTCGGTATAATGGAGTAAGTGTTTTTTCTTATCATTAAGAGCTCATTTTTATGTGGATTCGCTGATAAAACGGTCTAATTCACGAAAACTGTGAAGCAATTGAAGAACGAGAAGCAAATGTATCAACAAAAAAGTCAATGATTTTGTGCATGTGTTTCAGCATCCAAACGTGCCGGAACAAATTCGGGAAGTGCAAAAGCCAGAAAGGGAAGAAGTAAAGGTTTCTATCGGTTTTTTCCAGATCAATTAATTTTTTTCTCCTCTGTTTTTATCTTTTTTTACGTTTCCCATCATCGAAAAAAGAATCAACACTTGAGAACATAACAAATAGTATTAATCATGCCTAGGAGAAATACATACATGGACAAAAAAACGTTTGAGAAAAACAAGTATCCAATTGTGATGCTGTAATGCTTGCCTTAACTCAATGTGGCGAGATTCTCTGATTAAGACCAGTTGTAACACTGTGCGATGACCTACTCTAGCGGCTTTGACAATAAGATGTAACTGAACCAAAAACTTCCTGACAAGGGATCAAGCATAAAAATCATTGCCCACTACTGTAGATGTTGAAGTTATGGTTCTCGAAGGACGACTAATGATTATTTTGATGATTTTCAATGCTTTCGTAATCAAGATGTTGTTTAATGAGTAGACGGATGAAAGGGTGAATGTAAGGATGCTCAGAAAGAGCGTTTAGCATAAATAAAGAAAATTCAGAGGAGCCATATTAAATGACTCAAAGGACTCAGGGCAACTACACCTCGAGATGATGAATCTCAGCTACCAGAACGGTATTCAAAGTCATGCTAATTGTTTTCAGCAACCTCTCTTCCCCAATTCCATTGAAGAAGAAGAGGGGGGAGAGGGTGAAGAGCCAGAGTCTGAATCAAGACAAGGCTCTCAGAAGATCACTCTGGAGACGAACTCCGCTCCAGAGACTGCCTCACTTGGTAAAGGAGACCAAGACTTTGGCGCCTTCACCATTGGTATTTCAATTCTATTCACTCCAACTCAACTAAGACGCTTTTTCTAAAAGTTTAATGGTAACAGAAGAGATGGCTGAGGACGATTCCGCCCGGTGGACTAGTTTTCTTCTCTCCGTGCGATGGTTCAATCAATTGTCGGCTTCTTCTCAAATGAGTAACACACTTTAAAGACACTGAAACCTGGTTAAAACGACAATCAGTTGAGCCATCACAGAGGAAAACAATAAGTCCACCGCGCGTGATCAGCCCTGCCATCTTACATACACCGCGCGTGATCAGCCCTGCCATCTTACATACAATACTCTTTTCCGGGAGTGCGGGCGCGTTTCTAGGAACACCTCGGTTCCCCACACTTTTGTCTGTGTGATAGATTGATCAACTTTCGTCTCAACCAAGTGCCACTGCTTTCAAACTTGATGTGCCAAAAATTAAACATTCACATGTGTTGGTAGTAAGAAATTTACTTTGTTGAATGTGTTTGGCCGATACGTCTTCAGAGTGATCAATCCCTGCTTTGAGCCAGGTTTCATCTCGTTTATAAGAGAAAATAAGGCGAGCTGTAAAGATATATAAAATCGACCCTTTCAAAAGTTGCGAACAGAAAAGAATTTGTCTACAATGGAATACAAAAAGCTGTTATTGCTTTACTTATTTCATGGAAACTCTATAAAAAGCTCTTTTGGCTTTTCCTAAAGGAATAGTCTCAAAGGAGTTGTATAGGAATCTGCCTGACTTCTTCCCCTAAAGATACTCAAAAGATTCCCCTCACATATTTTTCGGAGCGGAAAAACTAGTGTGCAATTTGCTCGAGTATGCCAATTTTGATCTTCTAAGCTAACGATTCTGTTTGAGAAAAAATTTCGGAGTTTCACACCGCCTTTGTTAGTAGAAAATCAGGACGTAGTACTTTGTCGATGCACAATTTTCAAAAAAAAAGTTGCCGAAAGCTACCCGCATGTTTTGAAAATGCTGGTGGCAGGTTTTTGAGCTTGATATTCGGTGAGTATAACTGCTGATTGCAAAAGCTTTTAAAATACTCAATTTGATCTATTTTAGTTTATCTTAAAAGCAAATGATTGTATTTTATGCAGAGGGCGGGTCGTTCATATATGAAGTTGAAAAGGATCATTTTTTTCTGGAGAAAAAAAAGTTTTTTTGTACAGAGAAGCTGAAAAAGAAAGGGAATATTCAAATGCTCATGGTTATATGGTTCGATAAAAACTTGAGAAGCAGGTTTTGATACTGTTTTTCTCCAGGAAAATGAATCCAATTTTTGCAGATTTCAGAAAATTTGTGGAGTCTTATCATTTTCAAGCGTTTGTGTTGGGAAAAGAAATCATTTTTAAACGGTACTGCACGTACAATATCTCTGGTGAAGACGACATGAGAAATTAACTAAAGTGACAATGTGGACCCTATTTTAACTCGAAAATTTCCTTTTTTAACAAATAAAGACGTGTTTTATAATGAGTTTTCAAACAAATCTAATATTTTCAGACGAGGTCGAAGAGGAACGTGAAAGCTCCGAGTTCCCAGAAGGCAGTGTCAGCAGTGGAGGCACTTTCCGAAAACCAGGTTACTTTACTGGCCTGGGAAGCTTTCATTTACCGAGACTTCTATAATATCAATAACAAATATACCCGAATTGAGTGAATTGAGTGTGTTACCACGACCCTGCCGAGTACACATTGCTAATCCGTGCGGTAGTTCAAGGCTCAATCGGTTTAAGTAATAGTCAGTCTAGGCGCCACGTAGTTCTTCCGAATGATCCATACTTGTTTATAACTTGCTCTACCGGACGAATTCCGACGAATCCATCCTCACTATTTTTTTTATTGAACATTATCTTGCTGTGAAACTTCCCATAACAGATGAACTCATCCTTTGGTTGATGAACTAAATCGCATTTTAAAAAAGTATTCTCGAATCTTCTGAATGAGTGATCAGCTATGATTAAAGAGTAGAGTAACTATGACGGTTTACAGTCCCAAGCAACTCAGCCTCCCAGTCTAGAGTGGCGGCCGCTTCTTCGAGGGAGGTAGATGAAGAAGGCATCCCCAACGACAGCTCCGAAATTGATGAAGAGGTTTAGGCTTTTTTCTCTCTCGATTTTTATACAAAAACTCAGCAAAAATTCTGAGAACATGAGGCGTTTGCAGTTTCAGGATGGGAGATCTGAGAAAAGTTGTGAGGATGTGGCTTCAAGTTGTAATACTATAGAGCAGTTACAAGCCAGTCGTTCAGAAGGACTAAGTCAGAGAAGAATGGATGATAATTAAGCAACAGAGCGGTGAAGAGAGTCAAGGTTCACAAACATAACGATCATAAAATAGCGACAAAAGAACATATGCTTTACTTGAGTAAATATTCAAAAAACTTGAGTTGAACTGGACAAGCTAGGTTTTTCATTCCTAATGACTTTGAAATGCAACACAGTAGACGGAACGAGAACTATTGAGTCGATTTCATTTCTATTTTGTCTCCATCGTTGTTCAAATCGGAAAGTTCGTCTCGATACGTTTCCCCTGTAAAGCGAGCGACCGCTTATGATCCTAGCAGTAACAGAGCGACCGCTTATGATCCTAGCAGTAACAGATGAATAGAGTAAATTGTATGGAAAAGTCTTCAAGCCTAACCAAAAAAGCATAACTTTTTTAAACTACAGCCAGAGCCGTCAGTGCGTGTGCTTGGAAAGACGACCTTCAAGGAGAAGAAGGTCCCGAAGATCTCATTGAAGTCATCAGCGGAGAGACACGGATCCGGTGGCATGAGCAGCGAGGCAGAAGCGCCGCTCATGAGGAACGCGGCCAAGCCAGCCTGTCCCGCTACGTCTTGCACATTCGAAAGCGGTTCCTTCTTTTGGCCCTCGAAAGTGGTTTCAGTTAAAAAAAAAACAAATGAAGTTTGTTTCATGACCAAGTATATTGTAACCCTAGTTGAGAAAAAATATGGTTTCAGGAACAAGTATTTTGTGGCCCAAGAAGGGAATAACAGATTTAATGAAAAAGTCTCTTGTGACCGAAAAAAAAGAAGAAAAAATATGGTTTCAGGAACAAGTATTTTGTGGCCCAAGAAGGGAATAACAGATTTAATGAAAAAGTCTCTTGTAACCTAAAAAAAGAAGAAAAAATATGGTTTCAGGAACAAGTATTTTGTGGCCCAAGAAGGGAATAACAGATTTAATGAAAAAATCTCTTGTAACCTAAAAAATAAAGAAGAAAAATATGGTTTCAGGAACAAGTATTTTGTGGCCCAAGAAGGGAATAACAGATTTAATGAAAAAGTCTCTTGTAACCTAAAAAAAAAGAAGAAAAAATATGGTTTCAGGAACAAGTATTTTGTGGCCCAAGAAGGGAATAACAGATTTAATGAAAAAGTCTCTTGTAACCTAAAAAAAAAGGAAAAAATATGGTTTCATAGACAAGTGTGAAATATCAAATTCAATGTCGGAGGTTATGAAGACATTTCCTGAAAAGAGTGAAACGGCAATCTGAGTGTATGAACAATCAGCTTTCCCAGCAATATTTAATTATTTTTGTTGTTGAAAAATCTGAGAACGACTCGGGTAGTTCATCACACATTGCATTCTTCAATTCCGATTTAAACTCGCTTTATAATAATTTTTTTAATCCCTTTACAACCACTGAATGTACTGAAAACGCCGGAGAATAGTGCTTTCGCTTTTGCTGTATTTTTATATTGAAAAAGGAAACCGCGAAGGTGAGAGTGGTGCCTTTATTTAGACAGTGATTCAAGTGCTGTAGGAAATGATTTGACGCCTGAGAAAGAATGAGGGAAATATTAAGATTGAGAGGTAGATAGAACAGAAGAGATAGTTAGAGAAGGAGAAGGAGAAAGAGAAGAAGAGAGAGAAAGAGAGGAAGAGAGAGAAAGGGAGGAAGAGAGAAAAAGAGAAAGAGATAGAGAAAGATAGATCCAGTTTGGCATAGAACATGAAATAGACGTGGAATCGAAGAGAGTTCAACGGGAGGCAACAGAGAATGAGCATTTTTAGACTGACCAGTGCTGAGAAACGTTATAAACTTTGCTTTTCAGGGACTTTCAGGCAGAAAACCAGGAACAAACCCAATTTTAAAAATTTTTTCTTTGGATAAGCATTATGTACTCACATTTACCGCACAAATGTTCTGGCTTGAGTAGGGTCATCAGAGCGAAGTAAGGGATTTAAAAGATAAAAGCCTACTTCAGCACAATATTGTTTAAGAAGAACAGAGAGTTCGTACAAATTTGGTGTTGTTCTAAATGAGAAATGAACTCACGATTTTCGCTATTCGCTCTTTTCACTGAGATACTATTACAAATAAATGTTTCTCTGTTGTTTTTGAAGGTTCCTTTAAAATATTACATCTTACTTGTCCCACTCTCAATCTCGCCTTTCTCCTCAATCTCCATTGTAGGCCGCTGAAAGTTGGAAGACGAAAGAGAAGTTCCAGGATTTTTTTTAAATAAAAAATCCAAGAAAGCTATCAATTTTTCGAATGAAGGTTTTTTGTTTCAGGGAACACCTGCTTTTACCAGGATGCGCATCAAACGCAGTCCATCCGGGGACTCACGACCCGCTTCCAAGTGGTCATGGGCCAGTTCATGAACAAAGTCACCGGAGTCAAGACTGGCAGCAGTCAGATTTTGTATCATTAACTTCTAAAAACGAAAAAATCCTCCAAGCGGGAACGAACCCAGTCTTCTCTCTTATCAGGAGGGAATTTCGATACCAAAAGACTCTGTATGTATTGAGGTCACATTGCTGGTCCGTGCGAAATAGCATACAGGTGTTTTAAAGCACAATTTGAAAAATAATAACTTTCCATTTTCTCACAGTGTAAATTATCATGAAAAAAGTTTTTTCTTCAAAAAATTACTCTCCATAGTGATGGAAATTAGCAAACCTACATATAAGGATATGCTACACTGTAGTGTTACACTGAAGAGTCTTAGCAGAGCGCTTAGAGTTCGAGCCTCATAGTTAAGAAAGACCACTGTAAATGACAGAGAAAAACTAACCAACCGAGCAAGAGAAAATAATAACTTTAAACTGAAAAAAAATTGTGAGATATGCTCTTTTTCCACTCAGAAAACTGTATTGTTGTGCTGGTTCAGAGGGTCACTACTACGCGGCTACTTTCCTGTTCCCACGTGAAATGGCAGGAATCGAAACGGCCACGGAGGCTTTTGACGAGGAAAAGAGGATCCGTTTCCACTTTTACGAGGGCACCCATGGCGTCCAATTGAAGGTGAAATGCGCAAAATTTAGTCTTCTATGTATATCCGCTGTTTGCAGACAGTTTCCCAATTTCACGCTGTTAGTCGACTGACGAAAACGCGTTACTATGTTAATAAAGTTCCACATATTGTAGCTTCGCTTACTTGTTCAATGTACTAGATGTATTTGTACTAGATGTACACAATCATTGATTTCTTTCTTTTTTCTTAAATGCCTCTAGAAATACGAAACTGTAGGAAATAGTCAGTTTTTCAAATTTCTTCTAAAACCGATCGAATATTGGTTCTCACCGCTCCTGTTTTTTCGTAGAAGAATTTTCTCCACATATCTGCGAGAAGAAGTTTTTTTACTCTCCTTAAAGGCTAGTTTCAAGTAGTAGGGGTGCTTTCTTTGACGATTTATTGCTCAAGAAAACACAGAGATAAAAAATTACTAGCTGTCAGATGGAAAAGCATAAACTCCTTATGAAATGTTAGAGTATACCTCGATCTTGTACCCTGAGCCCCACATCTGAACTCTATCAGTGGGTGAATATTGTCCCAAACGTGTTCTCATTCAGGGTTGCTGTGGTTCTGTTGACGACTGTCCCTTTCACTCGGACAAGTTCGTGACGGTTTCGGATCGCGTATGGAAAACCGGTGTTTTGATCTGCCCAGCGGGAACAGAGAAGGTAATTTGATAAGAGAGAAAGAAAAAAGAAGGTCATTCCATCTTGTTCTCATCTAACTCAATGACTTCAAACACAGTAGCCTGCCTTCTTAGAAACTTTAATAGCACATGTTCAAGAGAAATCATTGCACGTCTTTGACAAAAAAAGCCTTACCTCATTCTCTCTCTCTCTCTCTCTCTCTCTCTCTCTCTCTCTCTCTCTCTCTCTCTCTCTCTCTCTTCCTCTTGCTCTCTCTTCCTCTTTCTCCCTCTTCCTCTTCCTCTTTCACTTTCTTCCTCTCTCTCTCTTCCTCTTGCTCTCTCTCTCTACCTCTCTCTCTTACTCTTGCTCTCCCTTCCTCTTTCTCTCTCTTCCTCTTTCTCGCTTTTCCTCTTTCTCTCTCTTCCTCTTGCTCTCTTTTCCTCATTCTCTCTCCTTTTCTTGCTCTCTCTTCCTCTTTCTCTTTCTTCCTCTCTGTCTCTCTTCCTCTTTCTCTCTCTTCCACTTCCTCTCTCTCTTTATCTCTCTCGTAACACAATTATTCTATTCAAAAGCTATGAACAAAAATCACCATTTATCCAATACAACCATTTGAATCGTGGCTTAGACTCATGCCAAATTTGCACTAATGAGGCCGTTCGGCTTATGTTAAGAACGAGGGAGTATGTATGATAAAAATAATGGGTATGAATTATCGTGGTACGAGTTGTCTGAATTCAAAAAATATTATCATTATCACAATCAGGCAATGACATGTACATGAATATTTTTAAAATGGAAATTTGGAAAGGTTTTGCATTAGTTGTTTACTTTTTTATCATCAATTCTTGCTATATAGAAGCCGGTCTCAACTTTAGCAATGAAAAATTAGTCAAGTAGAGTGTAATAAAGCGTTGATCAAGACTGATTTCGAAGAAAGTGTCCGGCACTTTTTATCTAGAAAATGAAGAAAAACTAAGTTGAAAAGTGTTCACTGTAAAGTAATAATCTGTCTCGCGATTATCCTCGCTTCAAGGCCAAATACAAGGTTCCATGAAATGAGATAAAACCTTAACCCGATGAAACTAGCAGCTAATGCTCAGGTGACTGCCAGTCTGCAGCCGAGCAATGAAGAGAATAAGATTCGTGATAAAAACTACCAACATGCCTAACCCCTTTGTTTGGTTGGACCTGTCCGGGATAGAGGTCGAACTTGTGACCATTTGTCTAACAGTCAGCCTACAATACGATTATGCCACCCTTATCACAAATTTAAAAGTCAATATGTCTTCGCTACCAGGTAATTTTCGTCTGCGAGAACACGCGGACCAACCAGGGAGCCTGTGCCATTGACGACATCGCGATGATCGCTGCCGATGAGGACGTCGAGACGGCAGAGCCCCTCTGCTGAGCGGTTGTCTCTTCTCTCTTTAGAACTTTCCAACCCTCCAAGAACTTTCCAACCCTCCAAGAACTCCATACGATAAGTGCCACGAAAGTTTTTAGAGCAACCTGATAATTCCACAACTGTTTAGCCTCGCCCTTTTTCTGCTTGAAAAAAAGCTGCTCCACTTTCATAGGAAACCATAGGAAAACCTAATACCACTTAGTCTTTACTAATTACAATATATACGTTAGTTTGTGATAATGATTGGATGATTTAGGCTTAAGAATACTTACGTCATGCATAGTTAGAGATTCATTTCAGTCTCAATTATTCATTTGTTTCAAGCAACTTGGAACCTTACATTGTTAATATGTCTGGGAATCGTTTAGCGATGTAGTCTAGTGTAGTAATATCCTTCTCTCGTACGCCTTTCTCTCAGAATCGTTTTTTTTCTTGATGAAGAATCGTTCAGGCTCATGTTTCGGTAAACCTGCTGTTGAACCATCCCCATAAGCCTATTTTGATAGGTGTAATATGTGCTGATAGCCTTCGTGTTTAGCGTGCGGTTGCACGAGTATTTATTCGCCTCCCTTTTGCCCTAGTTCGCACATCTTACCCAAACGCTCACTTGCCTTGTTTCGCCCAGCTCTTTCAATCACATACCTCTTGCGACTGTGAAGCCCGTCTTTTGTTCTCATTAACCTCATATCGATTTCTTGTCAAGTCTTCAAGGGCGGTGGCTCAGAACACTGGGATCGTGGACCAGAAGCACTCTTCGGAGGAATGGGAAGGATTACAATGTTCTCTTCCAAGCTATTTTTGACAAATTGAATCGCTTCTATAGTTCCTGGTGTCCTGGTTAAACCCAACATCCCGTTCTTTCCTTCACAGAAAAGCCTTTTAGCAAATCAACCTAATATTGCTTAGCAAATCAACCTAATATTGCTCAACAACTACGCATGAAAGTCACAATACTAAACACGCAGCTCCATCAACTCCTGAGGATTCTTTGAAGGCTGATCCGGGAAGTCATCGAGAAGAACGCTCTGTTTCAGTAATGATGTTTTGGCATGTTTTGACCCTTGATATATTTCGGCCTTCAGATCATGATTCAGTTGTGTTCATGCTCAAGTTGCTCAAATGCTTCTCTCTCCTGAAATGCTCTAATGTGCATATATCACCCACTCCTGCTTACCGGTCATACTCTGCCCTTCGAAATCTTGATTCTTCTTTCGAATAAGTATCTTTCAGATTTTTTTGTTGAGAAAGCGGTAGGTTTGCACTCACATATTTTTTGCTATATCAAATGAAGATAAGTGAATTTGTTAATTTTCCTTACTTGGGAGCAAAACAAGCATAGATAACAACTCTACGCAAACGGAGTTCTAAGGTTGATAAGCCTAGACCGTTAGGGTTCCCACTCATCTGATAGACGCTTCTTGTGCTTTTTGGGACTTCGCGCTCTGTATGATCCTTTGCGCTCTCTGAGACCCTTTGTGTCTCTCTCTTCCCGGGCTTCAAGGCTCGAAATTAGTGGAAAGAGACTTATTAGAAAGAATTACCAAAACCTTTTCTGTCTTACTTCTGATTTTCAGAGAAAGAGTGTCATTTTGTGTTGTTTTTCCCATCCTCAGTTAGTTTATCACTACATAGAAGAAGCTTGTTAACAGACCCTCAAATGTCTTTCCTATAACGTTCTGCTCTTCGAACTATACAACACACTCTTTCATTCGGAATTGAATATGAACTATATCGTTGTATTAATAAATGTTCCAACCCTATTCTTTTTGTGAGTTACACAAGAGTCTAGAAAGATTGGTTATGAGACACTGCATAGTTGTAGAATACTTAAGGTCAATACATATGTACAGGGTTAAGTAGATTTAAATTCAATTCAAACGCTTTATTCTCGATGTCATGGACATGAAGCGCTATCATATTGAACAGTTCTATCTGATTATCCGACAGTACAGAAAAATGAGAATGTTGAATGTTGAATGGAGTGTCGATCATGGTTTGGAAATTACGGCCTCAAGGTGGCCAAATCCTGCTAGAGACCGGTTGCAGATTTATTTACAATAAATTTCCGATTTAACGCTACAGTTGAACTGAAATGATCTTCGAATTTTCGATTTATTTTGAAGAACAGTCTTTTACCAAAACCCTATAAAATTTTGGTGGAATTCTGATCATTTTGAGAAGTATGGTAGCAGCCAATAAGCAACATACTTCAATTCTCGTTATCCACAGCCACGGTACAAGCCGCAGGTTTAACGGTCTGCTCTCCCGACCTATACCTCCCCGACTAAGCCATCTGGGGATAGATGCAGGCACAGGTCTGTGCTAAAGTACACCACAGTGCCGATGCTATGAAATCATCTCTGGAGAGCGCTTGGAACAACTTTTCTCCAGAGTATCGTTCTGCCGTGATAGCCAAACATCCACAACGTCTTTCTCCAGAGTATCGTTCTGTCGTGATAGCCAAACATCCACAACAAAAATCCGCTTTCACTTGATGTACTTGTTAGAGTGGAAAAAAAAATTTTCAAATTGAAACGAAAACCTTTTTTGTCTTCTGAGAAATCGGTGGAAAACCAAACTGAAATTGCAATAAATCTGCTTAACCATGTATATTTGGTATTCGTCATGTTGTATATATAAAACGTGCTTCTTACACACATCTTAAAATTAGATTGGGGCATACAAAAGTTGACTTAAGAGAAAGAGAAAGACAGAGAAAGAAAAGATAACAAGAAAGAGAGAGAAGTACAATTAAAGAGAGAGAAAGATAAAGAACGGCGAATTTATGGCGCAACTGAAGTTCTGAACTCAAAGAGAATTAATAAATTGTGTTTTCTTCCCAAGTCCCTATTTTTGATCTTTGTGAATCGTTTGAGCAACGATGGGCTGAGACTATGGATGAAAGAAATCCATCGCATGGGTAAAAATCGCACTCGGCCGGGACCGAACCTCCGCTGCCTTACTGGGGCTACAAGAGTAACCGGGATTTATTCCATTCCCTATTCCATTCAATCTATTCCCTTCTCCATTCTATCATTCAATGTATATAAGTGGTGGCTTTACAAGCTATCCTATGGTGATAAATAAATTTGAAGAAAAAAAGGTAAGCTTTATGCCGATGTTCGGCAAGTTGCTACGAGAAGATTTGTTACTCAGAAAAAGAAACTGGCTTTTCCAGTGTTTCTAACATAATTTTTACCCGAACTGGAACTTCGTATCCTGTCTTCTACCATTCTATAATATGTACATTTCTACAATGTTTCTCAGACACTTCACAATCAGGACAGCGATTTATGGTTTTTGTCTTTTTCAAAGGTCTCATGTTAAGACCAAAATGTCTTTCCGGTGAACCAAAATCAACACGAAAAAAAAAACTCAAGAGTAAGCTTACTTTTTTATAATTGACTTACATGAGTCATATTATCTATCCTTTATCATTAAGTACTTTTTTCAGGGGAAATCGGGAGTGTAAAAAATTGATTTTGTCCGTTCTTTCTGCATTGGAGTTGGTTCTGCTCAAGTTCAACAAAAAAAATACTGCTGAGAGAAAAAACATGCAAGTTTGGTTCCTTTGTTCGGTTCAATATTCGTGAACTAATTTTTTCCAATCACATTGATTACCAACAAAAGAGAAGTCAATTAAATTAAAATCATTTATATTTTCTGCGAGTTAATTCAATCGTTTCACTATTTCAGCTGAATCTTTGTGGCAATAAGGTTTCCTTTTCGGATGCTTAAGATATGGTTAATCTCAAAAATACAATTCATGGAGAGAAAAAACGCGTTACCTAGACGGCAGGTTCAATCCCACCCCGTGGACTAATTTTTGCCAAGTGATTGTTTAGTTATATTGTTGTTAACTTTTTCTATAAATGGTGCGTATATTCATATAAGAGTAAAAAATGAGTAACGAGCTAATAAAGTTCTTGCAGCACTGCAGCAGTTGCTGCTTACACTGCTTTTCTTCGCCAATGTTTCATAGAAACTTTTTTTTGCTACATAGACTTTCATGGTTTCTCATGCTTTTTCAGCATCACACGTAATTGTGTCCTTAATAAGGACCCGTTTAGCCCGGAGAAAATCAAGCTTTTAAAATTAACAGAACTTGTGATCAGACACGCTCGTTTGGGAGACTCGGAGAGTCTTTCTCAGGGCCCTCAAAATCCTCTCTACCAACTCCGTTGTTCTTGTGATCGACTAAGTCCTGTTCCTCTTTTTCTGGGCTTTCTGTTGCTAGTCGTGCTTCCACTTCTTTCTCCTCGACGGGCTTCTCGAATAGCTCTTCTTCTTCCTCTTCGGTCTCGTGTTCCTCTTCAGCTAGCTGGATTCTAACTTCTGGTACCTGAGTGTGGAAAATAAAAACAGATGAAGTATGGACAAAATATTGCACAAGCTAAAGCTATTCTAAATTCTGGTACCTATGTAAGTAGGGAATAAGACAAACAGACGGATTATAGTTAAAGTATGGCAAAAACAATTAGATGGAGCGATAACGAGCCCGACCATTTTTTGTCTTATCGGGAGCGATAGCGTTACCGAACCAGTACGGAGAGCACGTATTGAAAGTCGTTTATGAAAACTGAACTTCAAAATTATGCAAGGCATGGACTTCTAAAGGGGCTTTTAGATCAAATAAAAACACAATCCTCAGGTATAGTGATTGGTCATATGTACGGTCATGTCTTCAGGTATATAATTGAGATACTACCAGTTTAAGCTGAGGAGCCCCAAAGGGATCATTTAGTCGTGAATTTAATCATCCGATCAAAGATGTGCCCTCGTGTCTTTCTCTTCGCTCACCAGTTCATTTCTTGAACAGCTAGGACTTCTGAGTGAGGCCACAGAGGCTACAGCAGTTAACGGTAACTTCCAATCAACAGCGTGGGTTCTTACGCCCCTTTTATCAAGAATCGAATTGAATAGTAAAAGACAATTGGTAGTTTGAATAGTTGTTTTCTTAACTAGGCGTCATTGACTTTAAACTGTGTGACCTATATTGAACATGAAAATTAGAATTTGAAAAGCACATACATATATATGTACATTGCTCCATGTTTCGTGACATTGAGTTAATGTACATCTATTGCTGTTTTTCTCGTCCAAGCAACTCAGAGCTGAGCCTATGAGTGAAATTCTGTTTGTTGAGAATCCAACACACCAACAAAATTTGGACAGATTCAGATCCCTTGGACTGATTTCCCCTGCACATACAACAAGTAATGGATTTTTCTACATGAAGAGTAAAGAGAGAAATTAGTTTTAGTTTGTTGTGAACCACAAAAAAACTAAAAAAATTGAACCCCCTGTGAACGATTGAGGAACATCGAAATATGAAATAAGATGTACAAACTTGTAAAATTTTTGTGTGGACGGGTGCCTTGGGTTGGACAGGAACCGGAATAGATTCTTCGTCGTCTTCTCCTTCTGTTATGACAGCGAGAGATACGGCACCTCTTGATGACCTGCAACTGTAAAAGTAGATTTCTGAGTGGACTTGGAGGAAAAAGAAAGAGAAAAAGAGAATTGGACAGGTAGAGTAGAGAGAGAGAGAGAGAGAGAGAGAGAGAGAGAGAGAGAGAGAGAGAGAGAGAGAGAGAGAGAGAGAGAGAGAGAGAGAAAGAGAGAGAAAGAGAGCGACATTTAAAAGAAGGAGAGATATGGTAGAATCCAGAAGACGGTTTACGTTGTGGGGCTGTGAGCAGTTTCCACCCCTTCAGCGTTGGGAAGAGCGTCGGCTGAGAGTTCCATAGCTGAAGACGCCCAAGTCACGCTGGGCCTGAAGCAGCTCACTTAGGATATGCTTTGTTTTTTGTACGAATATCATAAAATTACAGGCCAATTCCTTTTCTGTTTGTCTATATAGGAAAAAGCCAAATGAATGGATAATTAAAAATACCAGAGCTTATTTAGTTTACTGGTCATATCTGTAATATTACTATTATGGCACTCTTCCATTGATGTTTTAAAAAAAAGAAGTTTGAGGTATGGGAACAAAAATTCGATCGATTCTTTTATCAACAAAAAAAATAGTTTTGAAGATTATAGAATACTGATAAGGGAAAAATTGAGAGGGTGACTCATAATCAATTATCTTTTTCCAAAACAAAAATAAATAAACATGAATTGCAAGTGAACAGCAAACATTTAACCACACATATCCACATTTGTCAAATTTAACTTACTTCATATTTAAATAAAAATAAAACGTGATCACTTGTACATGTATATGTACATATTTGTGAACGGAATTATGTAGCATACGTTTCTTGGTGAGGACTCATTCACTCTAATGTGCTCCTAGAAGTTAAGAAAAGGCTAGGTAAGAGGGTTTTTCAGTCGTTGAATCATTCTAAACGTTCCAAAAAACATAGAAACATTTTGAACAGGAAAATTTTTTCATAAAAAAGTTGATTCATCACTTGAAAAGAGATATATGTAGGTAAAGAAGTTTTTTAAAAAAAACTTGAGAGAGAGAGAGAGAGGAAAATAGAGAAAGAGAGGTCGATGATTCAGTTTTGAGTCATGAATCATTTATTCTCATAGAGTAGAGATAGAGAGTCTTCTCGGTAAAGAGGAGACACAATACATATACACTAAAGAATCTTTCGAAAGTAAAGTTAATCAGTTTCCTATTTTAAATTCACCATCATCAGTCACAGAAAACAATTATTCCCAGTTTGAGACGAACTACTCATAACAAGGAAGCTTTTTTGGGAGAAAAGACAGAAATCCAAAAAAACAAGCCATCAAAAGAACAATAAAATTTTTGATCTGCAAGTGCTTTTGATTAACAGATGTTTTAGCATAGGAGAACAAACCGAACCTAAAGTTTCGCGTAGGTTCGCGTGTTAAAAACTGAAAAGAAAAAGTTCGTTCAAAGTCTCGTCTTGCTTTATACTATGTAAGTAAAAAGACTTGACTAGACGGAGTCAACCTAGAGTTTCGTCTCGTTTAGTCCGTAAAAAGACTTGAATAGACGGAGTCAACCTAGAGTTTCGTCTCGTTTAGTCCGTAAAAAGACTTGAATAGACGGAGTCAACCTAGAGTTTCGTCTCGTTTAGTCCGTAAAAAGACTTGAATAGACGGAGTCAACCTAGAGTTTCGTCTCGTTTAGTCCGTAAAAAGACTTGACTAGACGGAGTCAACCTAGAGTTTCGTCTCGTTTAGTCCGTAAAAAGACTTGAATAGACGGAGTCAACCTAGAGTTTCGTCTCGTTTAGTCCGTAAAAAGACTTGACTAGACGGAGTCAACCTAGAGTTTCGTCTCGTTTAGTCCGTAAAAAGACTTGACTAGACGGAGTCAACCTAGAGTTTCGTCTCGTTTAGTCCGTAAAAAGACTTGAATAGACGGAGTCAACCTAGAGTTTCGTCTCGTTTAGTCCGTAAAAAGACTTGAATAGACGGAGTCAACCTAGAGTTTCGTCTCGTTTAGTCCGTAAAAAGACTTGAATAGACGGAGTCAACCTAGAGTTTCGTCTCGTTTAGTCCGTAAAAAGACTCGAATAGACGGAGTCAACCTAGAGTTTCGTCTCGTTTAGTCCGTAAAAAGACTTGAATAGACGGAGTCAACCTAGAGTTTCGTCTCGTTTAGTCCGTAAAAAGACTTGAATAGACAAATTTAGCCTACAGTCTCTTCTCGTTTTCAGAGGATTCTTTTATAGAAAAATAGATAAAAAATACTTGACTAGACGAGCCTAGAGTCTCATCTCGTTTCGTGTATAAAAAGACTTGACTAGACGAGCCTAGAGTCTCATCTCGTTTCGTGTATAAAAATACTTGACTAGACGAGCCTAGAGTCTCATCTCGTTTCGTGTATAAAAAGACTTAACTAGAAGGAGAGTGCCCTTCCTCTGCCGTTCCTCCTTGAGAATTCGTCCTCGCTCTGAGAATAAGAATAATAGCAATAGAAATAATCATAGCCTAAAAATGATTCGGAGTTCAAGAGAAAAATGTGTTTTCTTTTTCTTGATATAAGAGTTATGATGTGTCTTATAATTATGATGCTTTTACATACATACTTATGCATGTATTAACTCCCCGATTTCGGAATGACTCACTAATGTGACAGTTATCCGTTTTAATGTGACAGTTATGTTACAGTTATCCGTTGTACCTGTTGTGAAAGAATTAGATGACAATTAACCAGATTCTCAAATAAGCGAGGAAAAAGGGAAGTCTTCACAGCAGAAGTGGGAAATCATCGAAAATCACCTCCTTTAGCTATGGTTCCTTATCTGTCAGAGTGACGTCAAAAAAGGAAACCAAGATGTCAATAGCTAAAGACAGCTGAGTCTACATTGATGTTGGAATGAATGCTGAGTAAGGAAAGATCAATTTGGTTCATTGATAATCCATGGAAGAATCCAAGAAAGAAATTTCGGATAACTTATATTTCCCCACTTTAAATCAGAATTAATTCCGAGGTTTTTTCAGTTTTAAAAACTATGGGCTTGTAGTTAGGGTACTGTTCACTAAAGATTTCAAAGCCGAGCAACATATAACTTTTATAAAATTGCATTGGAAAACAAAGTTGTTTAACGGCTAGAGTTGGAACTAAACCGCCTCTTTCATACTTTTAGTAACCCAATAACAGCTACGATATCTAGAAATCCTATGCGATAATAGTTTTCGAGAAACACAAGGGCAATGTTCCCTTAGTAATTCTTCAAAAACAGACAGGCGAAAATTTACTCGGCAAAAAAATTAAATTGATCTCCTCCTAGATGACTTTTTCTGATTATATTGACTTTCGTAACTAAAACTTACTATTCTCATGGGTTTTTGATCATAGTTTTTTTAAAAAGTATTTTGAATTTCACCTCAAAACATGAACTAAGAAACGCAAAACTCATAGAAAACATGAAAAAACAGGCCTGCCACCAAAATAATTGAAAATGCTTCATCATGCTTCCCAGCAAACGATGGTTTAAACAAACGTGAACATTTTTTTTCTTCTAAGAACCAATAGAAAGTGCCAAGTTCTCTTGATTGATAATTTATCTCTTCAAATCCATTATCATCTGATTTCGAGATTATAGAACGGTCAAAGTTCAATAATAAAAGCTCGCAACTCTTTTAGAAGCGTGAAAGCTCAAAGTTAATGAATGTCGTTCTCACAACTCTCACAACAACAAGAAAAAAACGTTGTTATGAGAATCATCGCGCTTTATACATTGGGAAAAACTAGCTCGGGATTAGTTTGTCTTTAAAAGCAAGTTCTGGAAGGGATACGAATGTACACACATATGCTCGACATTTGACGTATCAGATTCTCATTTCACTCGCTTCCCCGAATTCGAGAAGCCAGATGTAAGAATTTTACAAGATATTCTGGAAATTTCACCAAAGAAAGAGGGTGCATTACAATCAAAAATTCAGAATGAGGCAATAGTTTAGTATAAAGGGAGACTTCGACATCTTATCAGACTCGTGCTGTTAACTTTGAGTGTATAATTAGTTTTTTTCTCTTTTTCCTCACATTAAAAAACTTCTTTCTTTGCCTAATTCGAACTTTTGAGGCTGTGTTGCCCGAAACATTTTCGCCTTCGAACACAATTTCCGTTACTATTGTATCATACTTTAGAACAAAACATTAACATTTAGGAAATTTCGTTGTATTAATTAAAAAGGTTGGAATCAGCTAATTGGGATGAGCACTTTAAAACAAAACACTTCTAAAAAATCTTGTTGTGGTGGTGATAGCGATTTAAGATGATGGGGCTGAAGGGATACAACAAAAAAGTATTTAAAAGGCATGAATGTTTTCCAAAGATAGGAAAAAGGTAGAGAGTAGATAAAAAGTGTGTAGAATTCAAGAGCCCGCGCTTGAATGGTCTGATCAATGGATTTTTTTTAAACGTCACATTAATTAAGAGTAATCACTGAATGGTTTCGTACTTCAATCGTCTATAGTTATAAACGTCTCAACCTAAGGTGAAGAATTTGAATTGAGTCACTTACTTTAGCTCAGAATAACCCAGTAGATACTCATTATTATGTCACTAATCACGACTTGTTTTTTCTCGGAAAGCCATTCTTATTGAGTTTGTGAGCATGTGTATAAACAACAACAAGAAAAGATTCTATTACATGCTTTTTCGAGAAAGACTTCCGCCAACCTGTGCATCTCGAGAGAGTCGGACCGCCTTCGGTAGTTGCTGCCTCGTCGGGGGTGAATAGAGCGAGCCATGAAGACTCCCAGGACCGGAGGGGGGATTCCAGGAGAAGGATCACTGGAGGATGAGCTCATCATCACTGAGATCAAGAATGAGCTGATCATGACTTCGATCAAAGATGAGCTCATTCATCGCCAGGGTTGAATATGAGAAAAATGAGCTCATAATATGGGAGATCAGCAAACTCTCCTTAACGAAGTTTGAATTCAGGGACGCCTATTTACAAAGAAAAACATAAGATTAGACCATCTCAGGGACTATAATTCGCGGTGCGAGATGAAACCCAGCCATCTGGAGGACTGTGCTTCCTTTCAAGTTTCCTCAATCTCACAGCACTTGTGTCTCTAGGTCTATTGACTCATGGAATTCTTTGCCTTCTCAAACTTTATCAAATGTTTCACCGAAGTCCTTCAAGAACTCTATCCTTCAACTTTCTGTATATGTGATCATAACCGCTTCCAAATTACGCCTTAATTAAATGAACTGTTTTCCGCTTCATTGTCTTGCCTACTGAACTCGCACATGCGACAGTCATCCATTGTGAATCTGTATTTATGCTTTTTTTTTACAAGGAATAAAGATTGAATGAATGAATCTCTATTTTGCCGCCCAGTAGTGCGAAAGAATTGCCAATCACTCTACCATAGCACAATATCGACATTTTGAAACTCAGAAAAGTGCGAGTGCGGTTTTTCACTCGGATTGAAGAGAGTTACTGTTGTATGATAATCGAACTTATACCCGGAAATTACCCGGAAATTAACTACAAACCTAACCAGACATAATCACTGGCTGTTCTCTGAGTGAGTTCTAGCAAGGGAAAGAGTCAGATTTGGGCGAGCAACTCTAAAATTTCTCAAATCCGAGGTTTGGTTGGATCGGACCGAGGTTGAGTGAAACTTGGGACCCTGCGCACAATAGTTAGCAACCTCTCCCACCTCGGATTCAGGAAACTTTACCACCTTCGAAAATGGAGAAATTCCAGTAGAAAAAAACATAAACAAATTAAAATATACTTGATTACGCCGTAGGTCGACAAAAAAAATTTTTCAAAGAAATTTTTTTTATAGAAATTGAAAAAAATTTAACGTAAGCACATTAAAATAACACGAAATCTAATATTATATAAGTCACGCTTCCTATTTTTAAAAGTTTTGCCCCTATGTATACAAATTATTTACTGTTACCAAAAGTCGGCCGGTTCAATGTTTCACCTATCGAGAAGGCGCGAAAAACTACTCACTTTACAAAATTCTTTTCTTTTTCAAACCCCGGAGATGGTCGGGTCTATCATTTCCTCTTCACATTGACTTCTACTCGTCTCTACTTCATTGAATTACGAGATTTCTCTTCTGTCTTCTTGGGACTCAAGACTTCGTGAATCTCTTCGGTATGAGGTTGAAACGCTAAGTGGTCTACCAAGACTCTTCAGTGCAACGCCACAGTTGCTTATTCCTCTTCCGAAGATTTTCTACTTTTTCATTTTCTCATTGTCAACCATGTTAGCGATGACCCTGAACCAGTTGTCCTTTGGCGATAAAGAATATCAATTAAAACACAGAGGCCAACACCACTTTTTTAAAAAAAGTTTCTTGTGTGAATGGAAATTCCTTCTTCTAAAAAGATACTTATGGTTCCCTCCTACGTCGTTTCTCTCCTTCGTCGTACACCATAACTTATGTTTGACCCCTTGTCAGTCAGGTGACTCTTTATTCGGACATAGAACGTTAAGGCCTCAGCCAATGAACTTCGTACGCGTCTCTTGCTCGCGTCACGCGACGCGTCTCTCATTCGCGTCGCGTGGCTCTTCCACTCGAGAGCCACTCGAGTCACCTTCCTTCCATGGTCAAACACTCAATTTGCTAATTAAGAAAAGTGATGTAAACTTCAGCTTACTTAGCACTTGATAATTTTCAAATCCAGGTTTAAATGGAAAATTACTTCCCGTATTCATCTCAGTTCCGGATGTTCACTGGGCTTTACGTTCATCCTTCCCTCAATTTTCACCCAGACTAGGAAATACTTGGAAAATTTTTCTAATTTTCAAAGGTCTCGAATTTGGCAAAACTGCGAAAACCGTACGATTGTTGCAAGAAAACTCCCCCGAAGTATTATATCATCCATGGAATTACTTCTTGCTCGAGCGGATTTCCGATTACTAGCTAAAACACTAATCGAAAAAAGAAGAATTTCATACTATTATGTTTTTTCAAGTTAGCTCATGAAAAAACTTGGTTGAACTCTCACAAAAAACTGGTTGTCACCATTAAGGGCGATCAAGCTAAAAGAACAACCCAATTTCCTGCCTAGCTAACCTAAATTGTTGTTTGGGTCTTAAAATGTGCATTATATTGTGTACGTGTGTAGTTCAGTGGGTAAGAGCATTGCCGAGAAAGCGAAGGTCGTGGGTTCAGTTTCCGTCACACCACACAATTTATGCACAATTTTCTCCTTCGTTTGATATGAAAATCCGTTGCTTGAGATCAACGAGGAGTAGCAATTACTCTTGTTTTCAAAACGCATGTGAGACAATTGGAAATCAGAAGAGAAATGATAGGTTAATTCCATAGAAGCCACGTCGAATTTTTTCAGTGTTGACACTGGAAAAAAGATCACAAGCTGAAAACTCATGAGCTTCTATGGAGAAAGACCCTTAGTCAACAAACAGATCTCACGAACAACTCAGGTGTCTAGATAGAGAAATCTCATTGGTGCTCTAATCACATTTTTTTATCAGTAGATCGTCACGCATGATGATGCAGTTTGTCCAAAGGTCCCGTCGAAGAGAGTTCTTTGGTATAGTTCGAAAAAATCTTCTTTTTTTCAGTCCGGAGGAACTTTCGTCTGTCTACACTCGCACCGCGGTGGGACCCATTCGCGGTGGGATATCCTCTTCGTGAGACCCATTCGTTGAACAGAGAACCGCAAAAAGCTATTTTTTTTTGCGCTTCGACTTGCCACGCAAAATTAATTTTTCTTCTGCAGCAGATTATGACTAATATGTATGTATTTTGCAACCCGTCATTATAAATCTCATCCCCTACTTGTATGCTGAGGATGATGTTTGATAGGAATCCAAGAAGAAATTTCTTTACTATTTCAATTCTGGTAGGTTCTCTTTTTCCTCCCGTTTTTTTCAAGTCAAGTCTAAAATACTCTGGAATAGTAAAGTTTTTTTCTCCTGAGAGTCTTTTTCCGCTTTTTCTTTGTCGTTCTGCGTCACTCTCTCACTCTCTTTATTATTTTATCTCGCTCTCTCCTCTCTCTCTCCTCTCTCTCCTCTCTCTTTCTCTCTCTCTCTCTCTCTCATCATCATCATCATCATCTTTATCTCGTGATCATTACAGATGTTACAAACAATCACAAAGTATCCAGCAAAAGGCATTGCACTCACATTGCTTTCGAATATAAATAAAAATATAATTGAATGAAATGAAATGAAATTCCAATTAAAGTTGTAAACAAAATCTTATCTTAAATACTGACGTGGAATTATCAACAATACACGGTTAGAGAATGATTCAGAAGAAATGCTAAGAATGCTATCATCCATATTGTTGACTATTGCATACGTACGATTAGAAAACGAATGAGCAGTAATGTTGTCACTAGCTTTAACAAGCGGAAAAAGCTTATTTGAGAGGCCACGAGTATTTGATTCTTTGATAGAGAAAAAATCAGTGATCAAAACATCGGATGAGCCTATCAAAATAGAATGTAGTAATCGAAAAGTTGCTATTTGTCTTCTATCCAGTAAAGAATGCAAATCAAACATTTCACAAGCTAGTCTACATATAACAAGTCCATGGTATATTACAGCGGAAGAAAAGGCGTCTTAAAAACAGATATTGGACATTTTCAAGCATACGCTTTTCGTATAACAAGTGTGGATCATATACAGGGGAAGCATACTCTAAAATAGAACGTATGTAAGCTTTGTAAACATGTGTCAAAACTATGGGATTACACGATTTTATTGCTATAAAAATCAAGTTTACACGTTTAGTTGCTTTATTAACTATGTCAGTAATATGATTAGAAAAAGAATGGTTCTCTGAAATTATCACTCCAAGATCTTTAATAAACCCGGGTGTGTGCAATGGCTGCCCTAAAAAAGTATAGGAGGTGCGTGGATTCGATTTTCCGAAATGTAATACAGCGCATTTAGAAACGTTAACAGTCATTTGCCACGCAGTAAGCCAGTTTTCTATGACTCTTAAACAATCGAAAATTTTAATATAGGACGAATTATCATCAACGACTACCAAGAGTTTCAAGTCATCTGCAAAAAGAAAAGGTGTAGCAGGTAATGAGTCAGCAATGTCATTGATGAATATAAGAAAGAGAAGAGGACCAAGAACACTACCCTGGGGCACTCCCGAGATAACCGGAACAGAAGAAGAAAGTGCATCATCTACTTGTACACTTTGCACTCTATCAACAAGCCATACATTGAGCCAATTGAGCAATTTGCCGCTTATACCATAAGACGATAGTTTTTGCAGAAGTTTTATATGGCTCACTGTATCGAAAGCTTTAGAAAAATCGAAGTAAAGTACGTCACAGCAAACGTTTTGTGAGTGAAGTTTGTGCAAAAGATTCTGAAAAGAGAGGAGTTGGAGGACTGTGCTTCTATTTTCACGAAAACCATATTGATACGGCGAAAGCAGAGAATTTTCGTTCAAAAATTTAGTGATTTCATGCTTAATCATCCGCTCGAGGCATTTACCAATACTACTTGTTATTGAAATGGGTCTGTAGTTTTCTGGATTGTTTTTACTGCCTTTTTTGAATATTGGCTTGACTATTGCTTGTCTCCATGCATTGGGTAAATGTACAGATTCGAAAGAGGCGGAAAATATTAGCGAGAGAGGAAATGCGAGTGATGTGCAGCACTTTTTCAATAAGATGGAAGGAATTTTATCAAAGGATAGAGAAGTTTTAGAAGCCATGTTTTTGAGAAATTTTTCAACGATAAATGGGGGAAAATCTATGTTTTCACAAACACTTTTAGTTCTATTCACAAAGAGAGGAGTGCAATTATTATCATTCACAAAGATTGAAGAAAATTGGTCGGAAAAAGTTTCGGCTTTCTCTAATGAAGAAATAGCCAAGGAATTATCGTGACGTGTTAATGAAGGGGAAATGATTTGTTTGTTATAGACCGAGCGCATATGTTTAAAAATTCCATTTGCACCTTTCTCAAACAATTTTTTTTCTTTATATACTATCTCACGCCTGATTGCACGACGAAGTTTTTTGCATGTTTTTGAGTAATCCGAAAGGTTTGAAATATGTGCTCCAGCTTTCCATAAAATATGCTTTTTCTTCATTAATTTTTAACTTGTGAAGAGTGAGTTTTTGTTGAAAAGTTGACTAGCGGAACGCATGAATCGATTACTGTGTGAATAGCATTGAGGAAGCGATCATACATGTTAGTTACATTGTCTCCTAAGCCCAGTGCTTTGACCTAATCTATGTTAGCTATCATAATGTTGGCAGTTACGTAATCTCCTCTCTTCCATGCACGTGCTAGAATTTTTCTGTCTCTTCCAACATTATAAGAAAGGGAAAGAGAAAGATAGACGTCAGCATGATCAGCTAGGCCTGCTTTTACTTCGCAATCAGAGACAAGAGATGAGTCACTAACAAACATGAGATCTAAGAGTTTAGAGCCGCGAGTGGGACTTGAAACGCATTGAGAAAGGCCGTGAGAGATTGCAAAGTGCAAAAGGTTTCGGCATTGAATGCATGCAGTCTTGAGAGAAAGAGTGTACCAGTCAATATGCGGGCAGTTAAAGTCCCCGGATATGATACAAGGCAGAGAAGAATAAGAAATTAATTGAGAGAGACACTGGAGCAATTCCAAGTTACTTGAACTGTGATTAGCATGATAAATTGAAACAAAGCGAATAGCAATAGGAATAGAAGTTTCAATGGCTAATATTTCTAGTTTTTCATGAAAGGGAATTCGAGAACAGGGAATTTCTGCAAACATGACATTTTTATGGAGATAAATAGCAACACCTCCGCCTTTGATGTTGCGATCATTTCTAATAATGGAATAATTATTCGAAGAAACAAACTAGTCAGGAACAATATCAGAGAGCCATGTTTCACATACTGAAGCTATAGAAACATTTTGCTGATCTAGTGAACAAAGAAAAGGGGAAATTTTGTTACGGATAGATTGAACATTTGCTTGTAATATAACAAACTTTTTCAAAGAAGGATGGGAGCTTCTTTCTGTCTTGGATTTGATGCTGTCTCTCGTTCGTTCTTCTTTCTTCCAGTCTTCTCTCTCCGTCGGCAGCTGTGTCAGTCGCAAATTCCTCACAGTGAAGATCCTTTTCCCTGCTTCGTCGTTTCGTTGGATGGCTTCCGCCCATGCTTGTTTGTAGACTAGCAGATCGGCTGCATTGTAGTCTGGTCGAGCAGTGATTGCTGTGGAGTGCTCTCGACGATGAATGTGGAACTTCTTCAGGAAATTGAGTGCACTCTCGCGGGAGTGGAATACCACTACAAGTGGTCTCGGCTCCACTTCTCCATGCCTCTCCTTGCCAATCCGAAAAGTTTTGACTGCTTGGTCACCACTACAGTTAGCAATCAAGTTCGACACAGTTTCAGCATCGTCTCCCTCGGGGACTCTTCTTAGGAAGACTCTTCTCTGGCGTTCGCTGTCATTCTCTCGCTCACGGAATGCTTCTCTGACGGCTGTTTTCACAGGAATCCATGATTGAGGGTTGGTACTTGGAATAGAACTTGGAATAGAACATTGCTCCGAAAGTGCATCTACTTTGACTTTCAATTCATTGACGACCGAATGAAGTTTTCCATTTTCTCTCTCTCTCTCTCTCTCTCTCTCTCTCTCTCTCTCTCTCTCTCTCTCTCTCTCTCTCTCTCTCTCTCTCTCTCTCTCTCTCTCTCTCTCTCTCTCTTGTTGTAGATTTTTCCGTCTAACCAGGCGTCACTGCCTCTAAAATATGTAACTAAGCTTTTGTGAATTTAAACTTTTCCCCATCTCTTCTTCTCTTTTTCAATAGTAGTTATCCTATCTTTATCTTCCCTCAATACTTACTTATACCTTTTCAAAAGGATTATAATGTTCTTGTAGCATCAATAATACTAAAAAATACTAAAAATTTTTACATATAAGATACATGCACAGGGCTACAAAATATGTATAAAATTCATCGGTCTACATAAACATGTTTGTATGCATGTTAATACGTAAATGAACGCAAATCACGGAAAGACCGCAAATCAAAAATTTAGTGAGAAAAAGATGTACATATCTAATCAAAAGAACGGAACATTTGAAGAAGGAGAAGCAACCCAGTTGAGTCAATACCAGACACTGATCATGTGAAAGAGACCTTTATCTTTTGAAAGTGGGCTAATAATTAATTTGAAGAAAAACGAGCGCTATTTCCACGCTAAAACACGAAGAGCTCGCAGAGCTGAATTATGTATATTTGTTCCTTTGTAGAAGAAGAGAAAGAAGAAGAACTAGAAAAGCAAATGGGGACCACTCAAAAGAGTTCCTACATGTTCTTGAAGAACAGAGGGAGAAAAGCACGACAAGAAGTATGTGCGTCTTCATTGAGGCTAATCCTCGAATAATCTGCTGTGAATTCTCCTTCCCACGCTCCAACTTACAAATGCCTCCGAAGGGTTTGCATTAGCAAGACCTTTAAACTTCAAATTGTCTTCCGTAATAAATTTAGCTTCGAAGTTCTTTGAAATGCTATGTATTTTGTTTTTAGAACCGATAAAGGAATTTTTGTTTGCTTTTTTTAAAAAATTGTTTTTAAAACCCTTCTACGTATTATATAATTTTTTTTTTCCTTTGTTTACACAGTTTTAACTGTAATTTAATAAACTGAATCTTAAATGTTAACAATTTTTACCGAAGAAAATCAGTTAATAATGGGTAGAACTTTAAAATGAAGTTTAAGTAGAAATGAAGTAGCAGCAATCATTTAGGCTCAACAAAATGCTACCATCATTTTACGCCGCTCCTTTTGAGTCTTCGAGTAAAAAAAAACGAAGAATCTGGACAAATTAAAAGGAATCACGCATATTGGGACCGTATCGTTTAAAACATGTTCGATGATGACCACTCTAGTTTTCTCGTATACCTGATAAAGCGGAAGAATGGAAGGATCACAGGTTTTCTCTCAAAAATGTATGTTTTATTCCTCCTCGCTCTGGACAACTCATCTTGGAAGTTAGCCTATAGCTATACATTTTTGATTCGATTGAGTGGTGAGGTGATACAGTTATACATATTTTGAAAGTTTCTCTGGTTTGATATAGATTAATAGTTTTGATGCCTCGTGAAGGGAAAGACTGACGTTGGGAAGAGGTGCGATTCGGCCGATCCACCGCGCCCGCTTCACTGTCGCGCGAATCCTGTCGCCTTCGCCGCCAGCGAATGCTTCCGTCCGTAGGTAGGGCTGAAAGTTTTATTGAGTTAAAATTTTTTTATTGTTCATTCATTCTTCAAAGTTTAACAGCTTACTGTTTAAAACATTTTCGTAATAAAACATTTGAAAAGTTAATATCGAGTTCATTCTCACTCCGTACCTCACGTTAAATTTCTCCACACGATTAAACTATTTGCGTTCATTATGTAGAAGCAAGGACGTGCTATGTAAAACATAATTGGCGCGGTATGTGCTCAAAGTGTCCCTATGGTAATAAATGGAGTGTTTTCTTTTTTCCTGGTTCTATTAACAATATGACCCCTACAGTGTTCACTCGCATTCACGGTAAGAAAGGTACAAAAAGAGGCAGCTTTTGATGGCTGGGTTCTACTTTGCTCTGTGGAAAAACTTTGATCCGTGTGGTTGTTCAAACAGAAATGCAACTGTTTTGACTTGTAAAAATGAGTCAACAGCTGATTTTAAACTCAAAACCATAGCGATCAAAACATGAATAATAATAAAATTCTCGAAAATTGTGAATAATATCGAAAAATACGGTAAAAGAGTTTGAGAAACACGACAACACACAAAGAATTAGGTAATAAATTAGGTAATAAATTAAAGAATTAGGTAATAAATTAGGTAATAAATTAAACAACAAGACTTATAAAGAGAGAGAATCGTGAAAAGAGAAGAAAAATATTTACAAAGTACCTGAAAAAAGAAGAATAAGATCGAAATCTTTTCCCTTCAGAAAACCAATTAGTAAATGGACTGTATCTTGCTCTGCTTCACGTGAAATCGGATGCGGACTATCTTTGGTCTTTGGGTGGAGGGAAACTATTTCGAAAGTCGACAAGACAGAGTTACAAACCGAAGGAAGACGTGAGAAAAAGATCGAAAGAGAAAGAGAGAGTGGATGGGTGAGAAAGAAAGAGAAGTAAAGAGAGAGAAAGAGGAACAGAAAGAGAGAAAAAGAGAAAGAGCAAGAAAAAAGAGAAAGAGAGAGGAAAGAGAGAGCGACCGAAAATAAGATACTCGAAAAGACATAGAGAAAATTAGAGAGAAAGGAAGAAAAAGATAAGGGGAGAATGGATAAGAATGAGCCAAGAGATGGACTAGAAGTCAAAAAGATAGACTTGAAAAAAGATTTTAGACAGAGCAAAAAAAGGAAGGAAATAGTTCGAAGCGCGAATATGACATCAGAGATATTATTGTTAGTAATAAATGATAAAAGATCTGATAACTATAGATAATTATTTAATAGCACTGCTAGGCGATAATGTTGCAAAAGCTTCTTTTAACCCAGCACATACCTTTGCACTCTCTGGGTGGGGCTCATCAGTGAGTGCCCAGAGAGGCATATAGTATATTATAAAGTATAACTTATAATTAAATACTAAAAATAATCAAAACTGAAAATGAAAACAAAACAAAAACCTAAAGAGAAAGAATCAATCGCGAGTAGACGCGATAAAAACGGGGTATTACATATTATGAAAATTGATTGAAGAGATAGAAGGGAGAAAGCACGATCATAATCGATCATTTAATTGTATCAACTCGACATCATTAGAAGAACGCGGGTGAAATAAGCGGAAAACGTGGAGAGTAGAGTAAGCCTTTTTTTTCCTACAAACAGTCTTCCTCGCGTTTGTTCCGTCTCGCGGCCGAGTACGCGATGATGCGAGACTTATTCTGGTAGAACCAGTGGCTGCTAGCTGGCTTAGTTGATAGAGACGTTGTTTAGCTGATATCTCGAACAAGATGTCGTCTATAACTCGACTGCTCGGTATGTCAAACTTGACATCAACTAAGACAGTGTTAGCAGCAATGGGAAGAGTCACATTCGTGAAGAGTACTAACAAAATTTCATTATTCCTAATGATTTGCGTGAATCTATCTGGAGTTGGGGTCAAACTTAGGACCCTTCGCACAATAGTCGCACACACAACCATTATTCATCTTCTTCCGATAACCATACCCTTCTATTTTTCTTCCCATCTTCTCGTAGTGTTTGGAATACTTTATTGTTTTCTTAGATTTCTCTCTAATTTTCTATTCTCTGCTACTATTTTTTCGGAGTTCTTTTCTTGCTGATTCTCCTTTTTGGTTTTATACAGTCTCGGTAGCTTACTTCATTAACTTGATCTAACGAATCACGTCTTAAACTGTCTCAAAACCACCCTTTAGTCAAAACTTTCAAAGAACAATGACAATGTTCTCGAAAACCAACAAGAAGACATTAGCTATATTGAAATCACTCAAAAAATAATATGTATGGTTGTTTGAAATATTGAAACTTTTTAAAAGCCATTCTGCGAGACAGGGTTCTTCTGGGTAATTGATGACATGTAATTAGGAGCAAATGAGACAGCCTCGAGGCCCCATACTTCCGTTCTCACTAGTCCTGAAAACGTGAAGAGAAAGAAGGGGAGAAAAAAAGAGAGAGAGAGAAGGAGATAGGGAGAGAAATATTCACGGAGAGAGAGAGAGTTAGGTTGAGTCAAAAAAAAGCGTGAGAGAAAGTAATAGAGAGAGAGACTGAAACAGAGAAAGAGAAATAAAAATAGAAAGATAGAGTGAGAGGGAGAGAGGGAGAAAGAGCGATTGGAAGTCAAGAATGCACATACAAGCAAGCAGAAGACGGCATGGAGTATAAATCAAACTCGCCGAATAAAGAGAAAGCGATGGGGGCAAGGCACGTCATATTATGGATGTTCCTTCAAGGGTGTGGGTCTTTTCACTCTTCATTTCTTCCCATGTATCCGTGTTGCAGTTTTATACCTCTACTCTCACTATTTAACTTTTATTCTCTCTCTCACAGTTTTCTTTCTTCCTCTTTCTTCATCTATCAGTTTCTTTTTTTCTTTTTTTTCGCTTTTTATTTTCTCTCTCTCACTTTCTCTTTTCTCTTTCTTTCTTCGCTTTTTCTTTCTCTACCATTTATCTTCTTATTTTGTCCCTCTCTTTCTTTATTTTCTTTCTCTTTGTTTTTTCTCTATCTTCAATTTTCGGGTCCAAAAGCCAACCCCCTAATTTTTTAGTATTATGAAAATTGATTGAGGAGATAGAAGGGAGAAAGCACGATCATAATCGATCACTGCGATGAAATTAATACATAAAAGTCTGTTTCGCCCCTGCTCAGACAGACCTCTGTGCTCTCTGGGTGGGGCTCATCAGTGAGTGCCCAGAGAGTACACATACGATAAATTTTAACGTGAATATAACATATGTTGAACAAACAAAAACAAAACAAAACACACACAAAACAAGAGAAATTAAAAATTAAAATTTAGAAAACATTTAAAATAATTTTTAATAACTTGTTAAAAAATTTTTTTTTTTAATATTAGATAAAAAATGAAAGAAAAAAATTTTTAAGAAATAAGATTAAAATATTTTTTAATTAATAGTGATAATTGTAACTATATGTATAGAGGGTAAAAGGGTAAAAGCGTAGTTGAAGTAATAAATTATAGTAGAAGTAGTTGTTATCCTGATGTTGTGTTATCGCACTCAGTGATTCGTGAGCTACCTATTATTCTCCTTTTATTTCTTCATCTGCATCTCTATCTGGGTCTTTGTACTCTCTCACTCTTTCTCCCTCTCAGTCTCTCTGTATTTCTTTCCCTCTCTCTCTCCTTTTGCTTCTCTTGACCATAATATTTCATCACATCAGGAAATTTCGTGGGAAGGTTAATGCAGAACCCGAAATAATTCAGTTGTATAGCTGTGAATTCTTTCATCTCCATTGTGGCAACCTCGACGTGGAGCTAGAAACCAAACGAATCCAGGCTCGACGTCACTTTTCCCATCAGCGGATAGACAATACATCTTGTGCAAATTTGATGACCTCGAGTTATGAGACAAAATTTGCGCAGAGATGCATAAATGCCCGATTCGGGTTTTTTTTCGTTCTAATTAAGTATTTTCGAATGAAAAGCTTTTTCTGAGCGAAAAAAACTTTGTAAAAAAAAAGGATTTTCAGGTCCTCAGACATTCTCTAGGGTTTCTCTTTCACTGTTTTCAGAAACTTTCAATGGTCTTCCAATCCTTTTCCACAAGTTGGAAAACTACTTGAAAACGAATGCAATCAAGGCCTATCAAACGATATCCTTTTTCTGAGTTTATAAGAAGCTTTGAAGAAAAATTTTCCAGATTCGATAAATAAGTTAAAAGAGTTTAATGAATAAGTTCGCAGGTTCTAATGAATAAGTTTGCAGATTCCAATGACCTTACTAAAGGTATAAGTTTTGTTTGTCTCTTAGTATTTCGGTATTGGAACAGTTGCTGCTCAAAAACCAACATCAGAAACTAAACTTTTAGTGATATGTATGTAAAGAAGATTTTTCTTACATGTACAATTCTCATCCTTATCTCAGATACTTATCACTACAAAAGTTCTATTTCTGTACACATGAGGGCATCTCTTTCTTGTTCAGCAAAACAACACCTGTGAAAATACTTCGAGTTCATAGACAGAAAACAAAGCAGACGAGTATTGAACAATAAAAAGTGAAAAATGATAACAAAAAAAAGAAGTGAAATTTTAATTGCTTTTCAATAATAATATTATTATGATTAGTAAAAAAAAGAAGAAA
>OZ057409.1:6495585-6757370 GCA_964056735.1 Allodiplogaster pararmata | reverse complement strand
GTTCCGCCGCCCTTGTTGGGGTCATCTAACGTGCGATCACAACGATACAAAGCATATTTATGATTTCTTAAAAATTCACGATCTGACTCAGAAGAAGTTAGCCATGTTTCCGTAATAAAAATCAACTCAAATGATTTGCTACTAAGTTACCGTAGTCTTTTGGGAATTATTACCATAGCCCTTAAACAGAGAGATAGAAAAATTTCTCGAAAAACTGTAAGAAAATTGAGAACAATTGTGTTGTCAAACTAATATCAAAACAGCAAAGGATGAGGTTGAGTAATTTTGAGCAAAGGTTTCGCTTCTCGATCATATATTCAAAAGATCAGCGAAACTCCCCATCTTAACGAGACTCTTTTTTCTGCTTTACATAGAAGTTGATAGCCTTTAGCAAGTGTTAAAAGGGAAATTTCCTCGCACTATAACATGATTTTCAGTCTTAAGCCTTCAAAGACAGAGGGATTTTGCAGCTTTGCTGCAAAAAGTTTTACTGCAAAAATTTACCTATGGTAGTGAAGATGGTTCCCGAGTAGAATACCGCGTTCCAATAGTCCCACTTCCACAGCAGATCGAGACCGTATTCCCTCATCATCAGATGGTCGTATTCCGCAAAGAGTAAAGAGAGATTACGACTGAAGCTAGCCAAGTCCGCATTCGAAGAGATTCCGAAGCGTGTTTTCTGGTGAACAAGAGGTTTCCAAAAACTGGTGAGAGAAAGATACAGAGAAAGAGGTGTACAATGAGAGAAATAGAGAGAGAGAATGAGGAAGAAAAATGCAAAATGTTTCTTAAACAAAACTAATGAATAATGAATAGGTGAAAAAAATAAATGGAATGTGCGTTACAAATTCCTTTAATATTATAAAAAGTTTTAGTTCTGCGTATGTTCAGAAATAATCATCCCAGTTCGAATCTTGAAAAAAAAAGAAGGTAAGATTCTTAATTTTTCCGCTGCCTCATAAAAAAGTATAAATAAATTATAAAGCTGATTTGGATCAAACTTGTCTTTCACTTTCTCTCTCTTACCGGGATATTAAACTTTTGTTCAAAAATGGCCAACCAATGGAACTTCCCACAAATCGAGGACGACTCGGAGAATGAGTTCACTGAAGTTACCATGGCGGACAACGGCATTCTGATCAAGAAACAGCTGTTTTGTTTTGTGCAGAACTGAATCTTATAGAATCAATATGAATGATTGAACTATGGCACAGAAAAACGCCAGTCTGCAGGGCGGGATCGAACACAGACCATCTTGACTCAAACCGTAGTGGTAACGTGTAATTGTAACACGGGCTCCCGGTTTGAGTCGAGATGGTCTGGGTTCAATCCCGTCCGGCGGACTAGCTTTTTTTCTGTGCGATAGTTCAATCATTTGTCGTCTTAACCAGGCGTCCCTGCATTTAAACTGTGTAACTTAGAAGTTGAAGATTTAGAATCAATATAACTTTGCAATATAACTACAGCGCGGTAAGAAGATTGTCCACGGCTCGAGATCAAACTCAGCCGTCTATCTCTTACCGACTGCAGTTGAAAGTTTCCAACAAAGGTAAACTGAAACGTGATATCGAATAAATGAATGAGGCTTGATAAAAATCTGAGTGTAATAAGACTTATATACTGGAAAAAATAAAGTACATTCTGAGTCTGATATGAAAAATCGCCTGACTTTTCAATAGAAACAAAAGACAATTTTTCAGTAATAAATAATCTTATGAGTGAAAGAATGAAAAACTAAGATTTTTAAATCGCAATATATTCAGTCGTTGAGCATTCTCGAAAAAGAAGAATTCGAGCCTTGTGAGTTGCCAGACTGGACTGAGAGTTTTAGGCTCTGTTCATAGAGCCCGTCGCAAACTCAGCTCACCTCAGGAAGAATAAACGCTCAGGAAAATAAGAATAAACGCTCAAGCGTATTTTATGGATTCAAACCCAAAAATTTGAATACTTTCTCATTGTGATCTGTTGCCCGAAAAGTCCGGATGGATTTCAACGTAACAGCTTGGAGGTATCTAGTTTTATATGCGGGCCGTTCCGATAGATTAGGTTGTGTATGAAAATATTGAACAGAAAAAAAACTGCTCATGAAGATAGTAAATAGAAATGAGCGATATTTGAACTGAAAACTCAGAAGAGATAGATCTAACTGGATAGCCAATTTCGGATACTCTAAGACTGTAGCACCAAACCAGATTCTTTTTACATTCTTGCTCGTACATGATCGGGAACTTTTTCTTCAAAAAAGTATGTATACCCCTTCATGGCTTTGACATCGATCATGAAGTTATTAATTACGGGAAATCATATTCTTGAACGGCAGGCGATCTTTTCGAACTCACATCCAACTTTTGCTGATCTCTCCGTTTCTCTTCCGGTCCTTCAATAGAATAGAAGATGTATCCACCCGCCAAGGCATACAACATCATGATCAGCATCAGAATTGTATGCTTCCCCCCTGAGATAAAAATACGATTCACCGGTTCTCTCGTGTATCCATACCATCAAGCGGATTAGATCGTAGACGTAACGTTTTTCTTGTTCTTGAAAAAAAAGCGAAAAGCGGAGCGTCGAAGCAGACGCATAAACCACTCCAGAACTTATTTAACTCTGATCGAACTGATAGAAATTACAGAGTCTCATGCTGTCTGGCCAAAGCTCAACGCATATGTTAACCCCCCCCCCCCTCAAAGTGTATACTAACCATGGGTCCAGAAAAAGCGAGAAACACGCATCATCCAGCCAACGCGGGACTCGTCTCCCTTGTGGAATCTGTGGTTTGGGCTTCGTTAGACAGTGTTACTTTTTTTCTTCGTTTTTTCGTTCTATTTGCATATTTTTCACCCATATCAGACATAAAATCACGAATTTAGACAGTGACTTCTTTTACTTTTTTTTTACTTCAAAAAACTTCTTTTGGATGATTTCTGCGATTTCATTTTCCTTCGAACAAAAGCTTATCATCTACAGATTCTCAAATCTGATTTTTTCCTATCAACGCATCGCTCTGATTGTGAAGTCACCAACTTGAAATCCGTTTTTGCCCGATCAGTGAAGTCAAAAGTGTAAGACATCGGAGTACTAGCGCTCGGTATTTGAGAATCAGGAAGGAGAAAGCTCATTTTGTGACCATCTTGCAGAGAACTTGCTCCTACCGAGTCAAAAGTAGACTGCCTCAGTACCTCGAAAAAAAATCAGAAAAATTATAATAAAACGGCAAAAATTTGCATCGGCCGGGAATCGAACCCGGGCCGCCCGCGTGGCAGGCGAGCATTCTACCACTGAACCACCGATGCTACGGAATGCTCCATCTTTTTATGGTTCAGTAAATCTAAGAAATTCTATTCATGAGAACTTGGTGCACAGTTAAATTCGAGTTTGCTCGTAACGTTGCATAAAACTTTTGAGAATCTAAGCATCATGAATCATTTATAGTTTCGAAGAACAAAAGGCGAACAGATTCTTCGCGCTCTAAAGATGATCTTAAGTCGTATTGAATTTAACAAGTTTTCCTTTACTAGACAGGAACGCTTCCTGAAAGCGATTCAAATTTTCTTCAGTTTGAGGAAGGCGGAGGTAAAAAAACCTATTTATTTTCTTTTTGATTGATAAAATGAGAAGTAAAAACACTTGTTTTTTATAATCCTTCTTTCTCTCGTCAAATGGTCGATTTTTATTCTGGTTGTCTCAGTACTGTAAAGGAATTGCGTTCTTCAAATACAGGGGTGTTTTCAAAAGAGTACTGGGCACAGGTTTTTTCGAGCCCGGTGAAAATTTTCAAGAAGCGGATACCACGCAAAGGGTAGAGAAGCATGAGGAAAATGACCGCGGAGCTTCATGTCTCAGTAGCATCGATGTGGAGAGTCGTCAGAAAAAGCTCAAGAAGTTTCCCTACAAGTTCCAAAAAAGACATGGCTTGACTGAAGCAAAGAGAAAGGGAGGACGACAAAAATGTCGCTTGCTACTGTCGCGGGCCGAAAACGGAGACCATTTGACAACGGTTTTCTCAGATGAGAAGCTATTTACAGTAGATGCTCATTACAACCGCCAAAACTCCAGAATACTCGCGGAGAGTTCACAGCAAGCGAACGATGCATGTCGCGTCATCGAATGCAATTCTCATCCTGCACAAGTCATGGTTTGGGCGACAGTCTCCTCCATTGGTCACACTCCTCTCGTTTTTGTGCCGAAAGGCGCCAAAATCGATACTAACGCGTACATTGATGAAATTCTTGAGAAGCATCTTCTACCTTGGTCCCAGGCTCACTTCAAAACAAACAACTGGACTTATCACAGGACGGTGTTCCAGCACACAGAGCCAAGAAGACTCAAAAGTGGTGCAAACATCATCTGCCCGACTTCTTACCGGCCAATGAATGGTCGGCTAATAGTCCCGAACTCAATCCACTCGACTTCTCCATCTGGGCTATTTTGAGGCAAAGGCTTGTGCAAAATCTCAAAAAAATTTGGAACCGCTTAAAGTCTCCCTTACCCGAGCATGGGACGTTATTCCAAAAGAGATACTGCGGGCAACCATCGAGGCATACCCTCGTCGTCTCAAAGCTGCCATTAAGGTCAAAGGAAATCATTTTGAGTGACCGTTGTAAAACATAATTGTTGAAGTTGTTGATAAACTTTTTTAATTATATTAACCTGATTCGGAATGAAAATAGAAGGTAAAATCTTTGTGCCAGTACTTTTGAAACACCCTGTATTATTCACTCTCAACAAGTCCTATTGTTACATCTTAGGTTTTTTTTTCCACCGGTAGGTCTCAAATTGGAAAAAATAATCAATCAAATTAAAATCAATCAATAGTTGCTGCTCTGACCCCTGGAGTCCTCGGCGTCAGTGCCTCGGAGAGCATTTGCAGCTGGCCGTCCTCAGTTGCATGCTGATGCTGCATGATGAGTTGGCTGTCGTACTGACTGAAGTGGGAGTTTCGGTACCTCTTCCGGCAGTATTTCTCGATCACCTGTCGGTACCTCTTCCGGCAGTATTTCTCGATCACCTGTCATTGGACATAATCAACTTTTCTCAAGCTTCTGGTTTTTGATCTTTTTGACCTTATTGGCCTACAACTCATGTAAGTTGTTGACCTGATTTACATAGAACTTTTTGACCTTGTTGACATGAGACATGATACCACCTAGTCATCCCAGGTTACTTCTCCCTTCCAGTAAAAAGCATGAAAAAGAAAAGAATCTATCAAAAGGCTTTAAAAATCGTAAGAGAATTTGAACTTTGGTAGATCTACTTTCTAAGAGCATCGTCCAAAGAGCAAAGACGCGGGTTCGGTTCGCGTCCAATGACCAACTCTTGAAGCTGTTTCTACGAGTTTGAAACGCTACTCTTATTTGTAATAGGAATTATCAGCAGGTGCCTCATGAAATATCTATGCAAATTTGAAAAAAAACTGTTTCGAGAATACTTATCGAATTTGAAAAAGAAGAGTTGATGGTTAAGAAAATTTTGGAAAGAGGAAATAGTTATGAAATTTTTTTGGTTAGTAATCAACGTTGCTAAGTTAGAAGAAAAAGATATCAGTTCGATTGGCACTTGTGTTTTTGTGCGGTCGGCTCACCTTCATTGCAGCTTTGGTGTCGTTTGTCCGTTTGTCAAGGGCCTTCTGGCGACGAAGAGCGGAACGCCGCTCACTCAGTCTCTCTGGCTTCGACATTGTTTTGATGTTTTCCTGTAAGGGAAAAAACGCGAAATAGAGTATGAAAGATTTTTTTAAAACTACAGTTCGGACAAAAACTTAGTCCACGGGGCGGAGTAAAACCCAGCCATATCTCTTTTCTTCCGGAGATTGTAAGCGCTTTGAAACTTGACCGAACAAGTTCAAAAAAAACATGAGAGTTAGTGTTTAACATATTTTGTCTCGCCTTCAATGGTGCTACAGCCCAGAAGTTCACACCATCACAAGGGTCCGGTTCATCCTGACCGGTATCGAGCGCTTCCTCAGGTGGCGGATAGAGGAATGTCTCTTTGCACAAGTGCATTGAAGATAGTGGGCTTGCCCGTCGCGGACCAAAATTGGATAGTATAGTTCGCCAAAGGAGGGCGATGCCGAACTGGCCTGGGCATGCCACCGGATAAAACATCAGCCGATACTCCCCTATACTTTGTAATGGCGAGTCGAGGCACCAGTAAAATAACCTCTTGTCCTTTTCCGGTTAACGAATGGGTCTCGCGAAGAGGATCACCGACTGCGGTGCGAGTGTAGACAGATAAAATTTCTCCGGACTCAAAAGGATCCTCACTTACCTATCCCAAAGGACTCCCCTCGACAGGACCTATGGGCCAAAAAACCACAACAACATATTTTGTTAGTGAATAACAGGTAAATTAACAGGTAAAATTTTTTTCTTCAGAAAAGTCTGGATTCCATTTCCGATTACTCACTGACCTGGGGACTTGTGATATCAACTCAAAAATGCTTTATCATGCACTGTGGTCCTAGGAATCCAAAAGTAACATATAACCTAGAAGACAATATCATACCAACTACTTCATTAGTGAAAGATCTTGGCATTACATTTCAGGAAGATATCACATTCTCTAAACATATTGAACTAACCTCCCTAAAGTCCCAAAAATGTATAAACATGATCTTCAGAGCCTTTAAAACCAAATCAATTGAAGTTCTGCTCAGAATATACACCACATACATAAGACCCCTTATTGAATATGGGAGTGAGGTATGGTCCCCAGTAACTATCGGTCTCGTTAACTGCATAGAAAAAGTGCAAAGATCATTTACACGAAGGTTACTACAAAGGGCCGGATTACCCAAAATGAGTTATGTTGCTAGACTGAATTTTCTTTCCATCTCCTCGCTTGAATATAGAAGAAATGTGGCCGATCTTGTGTTCATCCATAAATGTCTGCACGGAAATATTCAAGTAGATTACTCAAATATGTTTAAACTTTGCCCATCGCCTTATTCGCTGAGAGAATCGAATAACTACAGAATATGCTTGCCGTGTAAATATAAAAGCAGAACAAGCACTTGTGCCTCAAGAATGATTAATGTCTGGAATAAGTTACCTTGTTCTTTGGTTTCTACAAGCTCTTCTAGCATTTTTAGAAATGAACTTATCAAGCTTGATTGTGAGACCATTGTCACGAACTCTAGAATACATTTTTAATTCAAGTGCTTTGTTTCTTCAAATGTTTTGTTTCTGTTTCTCCTCTTTTTTTCAATTTTATTTGTGTTCTCGGTTAGCTCTCGAATGATAAAGAGTGAGTTGAATTTTTGGAATTTCAAGTTATTATTGCGGATGAATAGTTCTTAATTGCTGATGAATAGTTCATAACTGAAGATACAAGCTTTGCTTTCTTTGCTTTTTTTGTGTGCTTTCCTCTTTTCCTAAAATGAAATGTTCCTCATTGTTCTTGTCATATTTAGATCTCACTTTTCATAACCTTCACTGAATTCACTTTTCTTGTGACAGTGTCATCTGTTTCGTCACTTAACATTATGTTTTGTTTCAAGCGGAATAAAGAATTGAAAATTACTTGAGGAGTTTAGATTCCGATATGCGTCAGTCTTTCATGGATAGATGAAGAAGTTGTTTAACTGAAAAATTAGAAGTTCTCCAAGAATTTTCAATTGGGCGATTGTTTATGTAGTAACACTTTTGCGAAAACCATGAAACCTAGCTGAAACGAAATACTTTTGCACGAACAAAAAATATTCCACGGGCCGAATCGAACCCATATGTTAGACTCTTACCTTATGTGAATCTTGTTACCAATACACAACCGACACAATAAGCTTAGATAATTGACTGATTAGGTCCTTAGTAGTGCAGTGCAAACACCCTAGCGTATTCAGAGTAGTGGTACCACGCGGTTGTATCAATGTAAAACTACAGAGTGTTTTTTTAGAGAAAGTGTCAGAGAACCATTTCAAACACCCAGGAAATGAGGAGCATTAGTTAGTTAACACATATGATGTGAGATATCAATCCAGGGCACGAATACGCTAACTTTGGCAACAAAATTCACTCGGAAGAAGCGGAAAAACGAAAGAGAGGGTAAACTTCTATGTACAATATTTTATGAAACGTTCACAAGCACATAAACATAATACATATGAAAACAAGAGAAAAACTATCAATATAACAATCATTCTTTGTCTAAGCATCATCAAAACCATTCGATCGTCATCAATCACTACTAGGTCATGAGATGAATCAAAATGACGACACATTCATCGAATCGAAATAACACAATAGAAGTTTAAAGATCTCACTCAGCAACCAGGAGGCACTGAACCTGCTAGAATCCATCTTAACCAAGGAGGCACTGAACCTGCTAGAATCCATCTTAACCAAGGAGGCACTGAACCTGCTAGAATCCATCTTAACCAAGGAGGCACTGAACCTGCTAGAATCCATCTTAACCAAGGAGGCACTGAACCTGCTAGAATCCATCTTAACCAAGGAGGCACTGAACCTGCTAGAATCCATCTTAACCAAGGAGGCACTGAACCTGCTAGAATCCATCTTAACCAAGGAGGCACTGAACCTGCTAGAATCCATCTTAACCAAGGAGGCACTGAACCTGCTAGAATCCATCTTAACCAAGGAGGCACTGAACCTGCTAGAATCCATCTTAACCAAGGAGGCACTGAACCTGCTAGAATCCATCTTAACCAAGGAGGCACTGAACCTGCTAGAATCCATCTTAACCAAGGAGGCACTGAACCTGCTAGAATCCATCTTAACCAAGGAGGCACTGAACCTGCTAGAATCCATCTTAACCAAGGAGGCACTGAACCTGCTAGAATCCATCTTAACCAAGGAGGCACTGAACCTGCTAGAATCCATCTTAACCAAGGAGGCACTGAACCTGCTAGAATCCATCTTAACCAAGGAGGCACTGAACCTGCTAGAATCCATCTTAACCAAGGAGGCACTGAACCTGCTAGAATCCATCTTAACCAAGGAGGCACTGAACCTGCTAGAATCCATCTTAACCAAGGAGGCACTGAACCTGCTAGAATCCATCTTAACCAAGGAGGCACTGAACCTGCTAGAATCCATCTTAACCAAGGAGGCACTGAACCTGCTAGAATCCATCTTAACCAAGGAGGCACTGAACCTGCTAGAATCCATCTTAACCAAGGAGGCACTGAACCTGCTAGAATCCATCTTAACCAAGGAGGCACTGAACCTGCTAGAATCCATCTTAACCAAGGAGGCACTGAACCTGCTAGAATCCATCTTAACCAAGGAGGCACTGAACCTGCTAGAATCCATCTTAACCAAGGAGGCACTGAACCTGCTAGAATCCATCTTAACCAAGGAGGCACTGAACCTGCTAGAATCCATCTTAACCAAGGAGGCACTGAACCTGCTAGAATCCATCTTAACCAAGGAGGCACTGAACCTGCTAGAATCCATCTTAACCAAGGAGGCACTGAACCTGCTAGAATCCATCTTAACCAAGGAGGCACTGAACCTGCTAGAATCCATCTTAACCAAGGAGGCACTGAACCTGCTAGAATCCATCTTAACCAAGGAGGCACTGAACCTGCTAGAATCCATCTTAACCAAGGAGGCACTGAACCTGCTAGAATCCATCTTAACCAAGGAGGCACTGAACCTGCTAGAATCCATCTTAACCAAGGAGGCACTGAACCTGCTAGAATCCATCTTAACCAACATACATTTATCCCTACAACTTTTCTTCCTACCTTCAAGCCAGATTCATATAAAAGGTAGATTGAATTGAAATTCAATGAAAGCCAGCCACTGAAGGGTTTTAAATGGAAAATTAAATAATTGGGAGTCAATTTTTTTAATAAGATCAAAAAGCTTCTGTTGTGTTTTAAGAATTGAAAGAAATCATAAAATAGCCAAAACTGCGTCCATAATCGTTAAAATCTAAGACGATTTAGAGGAAAAAGACGCAGAAATAGGGAAAATACGAGAAATTATCAGAGAAGAAGCCACGGAAGAAAATCAAACAGTTCTCTTATTTTCGACCCTAGCTCTCTATATTATCTCTCTCCCACCTCTCTATCACTGTGTCTTAATTTTTTCTCCCAATTTTTAATTTTCTTTTTGGTTTTCTTTCTCATCTTCACTTCTGTTACTCTCTTTTGACTTCTCTTTCTCTGTCTGTTCATCTCTCTCTCTCTCTCTCTCTCTCTCTCTCTCTCTCTCTCTCTCTCTCTCTCTTTCTTTCTTTCTTTCTTTCTTTCTTTCTTTCTTTCTTTCTTTCTTTCTTTCTTTCTTTCTTTCTTTCTTTCTTTCTTTCTTTCTTTCTGCCTCTCACTACCCCTCTCTTAGAGAAAAGGAGTCTCCCATTGTCTCTCTTTCTTTGCTTCTATGTCTCTCGATGTTTCTTTCTCCTTCCCTCTAACTATTTTCTCTTTTTCTTCTTGATCAAGCTTCCTCTTTCAGTCCATCTCTCTGGCAAAACCCACCCTTCTGTCGTCCGGTTGCGTCAAACATACTGTTTCTTCTCGCGTTGACATAAGCGAGGCTTTTTTTCTTGAGCAATTTTTCTTGGCTTCTTCGTGATCTTTCAGTCTCTCTCTCTCTCTCTCTCTCTCTCTCTCTCTCTCTCTCTCTCTCTCTCTCTCTCCTCTTTCTATCTCTTTTTCTCTCTTCCTCTCCTCTCTCGTTTGTTAATATCTGTTGAATTGTCTTTCCTGCGCTTTTGCTCTGCTTACTTTTCTATACTGTCCTCTGTAAATTGGCAACTAATGTACCCATTGAAAAGCGAATTTTTCAAAGGTCAGCGTCTAGTCAAAAAAGTCCTTCAATCTTTTCACCTCTTCTCACCTATCGGCTGTTTCATTGTGAAGAGAAACTGTTTTCCAACACAAATATTGAGTCCAAGCCGCAAATTGGACTCGTAGACTTTGTGTGTGATTAGAGGCACAAATACTGGCTGGAAATCTTTTCCTTGCCTTTTTATCTCTTTCTTCATTTCTGAATGCACCCTACACTCTCGATTTTTCTATATGTTTCTCTTCATCTCTTTTTCTATCTCATCTTTCTCTCTTTCTATCTTACTCTTTTACCTATTCCTCTCTTTCTCTGTTTTTCTCTTTCTCAATCTTTCTCATTTCAATACTATCTCTATTTTCTTAGTTTCTCATTCTCTTTTTTTTTGTGTGAGAACAATGGTGAAAAATTTATTCGATACGCAGCTTCTCAGTTCCGAAAAAAATTGGAAAAGTTTTGAACCATTCATTAAAAGTTAGTTATATTAACTTTCCTAAGAAGAAAAGAGAACTGAAAGTCCCAACACAAGTAATTTGTACAAAATTATCAACGTACTTCTTGGATCACTGTTTGGGAACTCGAAACCATTAAGAGGTTTTTGTTATCTAAGAGAAAGGAAAAAATTTTGCCTTCATACGCGCTTTCGAGTTTCTAAAGAACAGAACGCAAATTTAGTAAACTTTTTGGTTATTCATCAAAGCAATCTCTAGCGCTGGATCCCACAAAAACGCTATGGATTGGTCTTCGAGAAACTAGAAATTATAATTATAATGCTTTTTGGCCAAGATTAGGTTGAAGTGATGCAATTGCCAATTGGAAACGTAGTATAAAGGATCGTCAGTGTGGAACAGGCTTGGAAGGTCGACACCAATGAATCTCGCACACCTATGACTTTACCCAATATCATTTTGATAGCATAAATTGTTTCCTGTTTGGACATTCAAAACACCCTGTTTAACTTTTTAAAAAATTAACTCTCAGAATAAGCAACAAAAACAGTTATTCTGAATACGATTCAACTTTCGCACCGACAAAATACAAAAGCCATTTCACAGGGCGGAATCAAGCGTAGCCCTCTCTTTTACAATCTAGCCGGGAATTGAGCGTGTTGCGACTACACCAATGAAAACGAATTTAGATGGTTTAACCGAGTTTTCCCAAAACGATTCTTTGTGAGATATGAAAGAAAGCGACCTTGCTCTCCTAATCGCTTCGACGTTAATACGGAAAGGTTTAAAGCGCTTTTAACTTTTGAACTTCTGCCTCTCAGTCTTATGGATTTGTAAGAATGCAAGCTTATGTAGATAGAAAAGGAGTTGATTATTTCGATTTTTTCCTTCTTTAAAAAGCAGTTTAGCTTTTAAAGCATTAGCTATAGAATAGCCGCTTAGAAAAAAGAAGGCGATAAAGGACTAACTTCGCCAGATGAAACCTTGTTCACTCTGTAAATCTGTGACGTAGGAAAGTAATTTTTCAACTACTATTCAGGTTTTAATCCTAGTTATTTAGTGCTCAGGTTTGTTTTCAACAACCATCTATCATAAGTCTTGCGTTGTTGGCGGCTTCAATGTGGTTGAGTCAGAAGATTCTAATAAATGTATGACTAATTTTTCGAAGTTTTCCTAATAGGTCATTTTAGTCAGTTTTCTATTCATCTTGACTCCTTTGTCTTAATAAATTCATTTAAATTGTTAAAGAACTTCATTATCATTTTTCACTCAAATTTGAATCTTCTCAGATTGTCAGACAAGTTCAGTCGAATCTTCTCAGAGTGTCAGACAAGTTCAGTCGAATCTTCTCAGAGTGTCAGACAAGTTCAGTCGAATCTTCTCAGAGTGTCAGACAAGTTCAGTCGAATCTTCTCAGAGTGTCAGACAAGTTCAGTCGAATCTTCTCAGAGTGTCAGACAAGTTCAGTCGAATCTTCTCAGAGTGTCAGACAAGTTCAGTCGAAACATTTATTGCTTTTCCTAAAAAAATTTTAAACTTCATTGATTTTTTAAAAATTTTCTGAGTGATAGAAACCAGTACGAAATGCAGGGAGTACTCTTCAAAATTTTTTTCTGAAAAAAACGTAATTGACTTTGGATGATATATTTTTTTCCTTTTTTATTCTTTATTCCAGTTGTAATGGTTCAGACATACAACGGATGGTGAGAGTTTACAACATGGTAATCAATATTTTAAAATGAACAACAGCCAATAAATGATCAGGATTCTAATTTATGTACTGGAATAGAAACTTCTTAGCTGACAATGCATTCATATTGAAAAAATGAGAAGGAAGAGAATTCCAATCATTCACAACTCTATTTGTGAAGAATTTCTGGTATCGGTTTGTGCGGCACAAAGGCAACAAAAGCTTCCAATGATGTCCTCTAGTCCTAGTACAGTGAGACATTGGTAAGAAATCTGGGCAAGTGATAACTAATCTTTTAAACACTATTCTATGCAAATCGTTAATAAGTCTGCGTCTTTGAAGACTTTCCCAGCCAAGCCAATTCAGTCTTCCTTCGTAAGATAAACTATTTTTTGCTCTATCAAAAATACGCTTAGTAAATCTACTTTGGACAGACTCTACTTTCTTACTTAGCGTTAAGTCAATAGTATTCCAGACTTCACTGGAGTACTCCAGGATAGGTCTAACGTAAGTACAACATAGCTTCATGAGAATTGCAACATTTTTTGTACGAAAAGATCTCAGAATGAGATAAGAAATAGAAAAAGCCTTATTACAGATATGATTCACATGTTCCTTAAAATAGAGATCGTTGGAGATAGTTACTCCTAAATCACAAAATGATGAAGTGAACGAAATCGGTGAGGAATTGAGATTAAAGTTGACATCTGGATGATCCCTTCCTATTTGCATAGCAATTGTCTTACTGCTCGATGCAGTAAGTCCCCATTCATCAGACCACTGAGATACTGAATCCAAAGCTGTCTGCAGTAGACCGGAATTGTTAAGTGTGAAAAGCTTAGCGTCGTCAGCATACAACGTGCAATAAACATCTTTCGGTAAAGCACTGGGTAAATCATTTATATAAAGCAAGAAAAGCAATGGACCCAACACAGATCCCTGCGGGACCCCACATCCAAATGAATAACTATTAGAGAATGAATCGTTAACAACTACACATTGACTCCTGTTAGAAAGATGAGAAAAAATGAATTTATAAAGACAACCAGATATACCATAGGCTGACAACTTCTGCATTAGACGGTTCAAGGGTACTGTATCAAACGCTCTGCTATAGTCGATAAAAACACAAGAAACATAGAAAAAACAAAAACACAAGAAACACAAGAAACACAGAAACAGATACACCGAGTGCTTTGTACCAAACAGACAAGGAAGTCAAAAGAGCTGAAGAGCAGGACTTTCTAGAACGGAAACCATGTTGGTGAGGACTTAAAAGAGCATTGGCCTCGAGGTAAGTGTGTAGTGACGTGCTCAATATTCTCTCAAATACTTTGCTGCAGCAACAAGTCAACGAAATAGGTCTATAGTTAGCTGCATCCTGTACGAAACCCTTACGTTTATACAACGGTTTCACGAAAGCCTGCCGCCAAATATCAGGACAATTTCCATGAAGAAGAAAACTATTGAAGAGAATTGAAAGAGGTGTAGCTATAGCTTGAGCCGATCCTTTCAAAAATGAGTACGGAAGATGGTCAGGGGACATAGAATTGACATTTTTGAGCTTAGACAAGACATGATAAACAATCGATGGAGTTATCTCTATATAATCAATAGTGGCGTCAGTGTAGGAGATGGGACTGTTCACTTCCCTATGCGGTTTCTCGGTGAAAGAGGATGAGAACATTCTAGCGAGTACTTCGGCATTTTCGAGGTCTGTCTCAACTATCATTCCATTCAATGGGTCTTTTATAGGTCCAACAGAAGATGATGGTTTAAGTTTATTATTCACAAAAGAAAAGAATCGCCTTTTGCTCTTCGATAATGCATACTCAGATTCTTGTTTGGCTTGAAACTTGCGAATAGCATAACGCAACTTGATTGAGTGTTTGAAATATGAACGATATCCTATTTTGGAAGCACGTTTATAAAGCTTACGGCATTTACGCAACAATGCAACTATCTCTTGAGAATAACAAGTCTTCTTAGATGGAACACAACGTCTAGGCACTGTTTGACCTATAATGTCAAGCATTATTGAAAGGAAGGTATCATAAAGAATTTTAGGGTCGGCGGAAAAGGAGAGAAGTTGGGTCCAATCATAAGATGAAATCAGATAAACAGCAAGCTCAAAGTTTGTTTTCTTATAGTATAAATAGTAAAGCTTTTTCTTAGGAGCTGAAGCAGATGAAATCGAAAAACGAACTAAACAGTGATCTAATGTAGGGAGAGGAGGATCAACAATACATGAAGAAATCATGAAAGGGTCACTACTGAATACCAGGTCAAGCAGACTCGAACCTCTTGTTGGTTCACTAACTTTCTGGAATAGATCAGCTGATAGAGCAAAAGAAAAAAAAACTGAAGAAGGGTGGGATTCTGACACAGGAACATACAACTTGTTATTCGACCAGTCTATCTCTTTGCAAATGAAATCACCGCATAGGATAAATGGGGAAGACGAGGTAGCGAATGAATCACTAAGAACTGAAAGACATTCGGAAAACGATTCTAAATCACACGAAGGGCTTCTATACACTACCGACAACAAGAAAGGAACTGGCTTACACTTGATTTCACATGTTATCATTTGAAAATACGCTGAGAAAGATTGAGAGGAAATGAGCGTGGAAGTAACACGGGAATAAATCAATACTAAAACACCCCCTCCCGGAAAATCACTAACCCTATCACAACGATGAACAGTATAAAGACCTCCATTAGTTAACATGGAGTCAAGTAATCTATCTGGGGAGCCCCAGCTCTCAGTTATATGTACATAGAATGTCAACATTATGAGACTCTAAGAAAAAAGTGAGAATGTCTAACTTGAAAGGCAGTGAGCGAAAATTGACTAAATAACAAGAAAGAGAATTCTTATCACAGCAACTCAAATTAACACAATTCAAACTGGAAATAGAAATTGACCGTTGTTTGTCCCGTCAGTTGAATGAGCGAGCTGCCTGGGAGAGCTGCTTCGATGAGATCGTCTTCGACATCTTCGCGTTCTTCCGAGAAGGCGTAGGCGGAGGAGCAGACACGATTGCCGGGCTGCTAGGCTGCTGAATCGTCACGTTCTGCAGCCCTTCATTGTTGCTCGAGTTGTAGAGGGGCCATTGTTGCTCGAGTTGTAGAGAGGCAGTTGTAGAGAAACGGATCAGCCTTGTCCCTTGAACTCCCCACTCCATCGCACCAGCTTGCTCGTTCCGATCCTTGGCAACTTTCTTGCAGTCTCTCTTCAGCAAAAACCCTTCTCTCGTGAGATCTTCTCTTCCATATGCATGAGAAAAATTGCGGAAGACGGCAGGACGACGAGCTCGTAGCGATCGAAGAACTTCTGTTCGAATCGAGGGAGACGGAAAATGCATTTTTCAAATCCTCTTCTTGGTATCTTTGTTCCCGAAACGACGATGAGTGATACAGTTCTGATTGAGTGCATCAGTGAGAGAAGGAATACTGAGCTCATTAACGAGATAGTTTAATAACTGACCGTCTTGCTCCTCAGTATCCTCTTCTCTCTCTTGTTCCGGAATGCCAACGATGACCAGGTTACGTGACTTCTCTTCTAGGAGTGTTCTGTCCTCCTGTATTACTCTTCTGACGGCATCGTACGCAATCAATTCTGGTTGCAGATTGGAAGAGGTGAATGTGCTGTAGGAAGGGGCCAGTGTTTGTGAAGTCATCTTAGAAAGTAATGGAATGATTGAAGAAAGAGAGTTCATCATGGAGCTGACAGCGGTCAACAACTGAGATATCTGCTCACTTTGGCGATTGACGGCTTCAATCAGAGTTTTGACATCGGAGTTTGATTGGGAAGATGGTCCAGGCATAATCGTACGTGATTATAGACGGAAAAATATGGGCAATGGAAATCGATATGAGAGCAGTATTTAACCTCACCGCTCAGTAAGTGAACAGAGAGTAAGAGTGAACAAAGAGTAAGAGTGTATTTATAAAACAATATATTTATAAAACACGTAAATATTAAATACAAAAAGATACAATTTCACACAACCAGGCGTCAATGCCTCTCTCCCAACAGAGTAACTGAGCCATTCTTTATTCAAGTATCGTTTTCCGCTCCTTCAGACTTCCGTTAATGGAATTCTGGTGAAATCCTGTTAAAATTAGTTTTTACCCTTACATTGATATAGTTTGTATTATTATTCTATTTATTTATTCGCTTTATAATCAATGTCACAGACATGAAGCGTCATAACTCATAAAAATCATTACTCTCAATCACGTTCCTGATGAAGTACGAGGGAGAACGTCGAGCGTAGAGATGAGAGAATGTAGAATACATATGGTATATACTATAAATATAGTAGCTTTGATAACATATACCTTAAATATAGTGGTGAACTTTAATAATATATACCATAAATATACATAGTAGTTAACTTTAATAATATATACCATAATAAGAGTAGTGAACTTTAATAACCCAAATCTACAGCAGAAAAATTAGATTGGTTGACAAGTGTCACGGTTCAAATTTTCAAGAACAAAGGAGATCCAGCGAAGTGTTCGAATTATCGACCGATGCGCCTTCTTTGCCATACAATTGCCATACAATGAAAAGGGGAAAAATTATTGGTCCACCATTTAAAAAGAAGTGTCACCAAATTAAATAGTAACGTACACCAAATAAAATGGTACCATCCACCAAATAAAATGCTACCATCAACCGAATAAAATGCTTACCTCCACCGAATAAAATGCTTACCTCAACCAAATAAAATGCTTACCTCCACCAAATTTTTGGGCACGTCCACCTAATTTTTTTTCTTGTGAACTTCACCACGTCATTTTTTTCTCACCTGACATCAAAGGTAAATTTTTCTGCTCTCTGAGAAAAGTTTGGTGGACTTTAAATTTGGTGAAAAAACCATACAGGTTGGTGTCAGGTGAGAAAAAAATGCAATGGTGAAGTTCACAAGAAAAAAAAATTGGTGGATGGGCCCACAAAATTTGGTGGAGCTAAGAATTTTACTAGGTGGAGGTAAGCATTTTATTTGGTGGAGGTAAGCATTTTATTTGGGGGATAGTAGCATTTTATTTGGTGGATGGTAGCATTTTATTTGGTGGATGTTACCATTTTATTTGGTGTACGTTACTATTTAATTTGGTGACACTTCTTTTTAAATGATGGACCAATAATTCATGCCCCAGCGAAAATTTCGTGTCCTCGAACAGCGCTTGCGAGAAATCGTCAAGTTCCAACGCAACCAATGTGATTTCTTCAGAGGAACAGGCAGTTTAGATGCTGTTTTAACTGCTCGCCAGCTGATGGAGAAGCACAGGGAGAAGCAGCAATCACTCCATCTCGCTTTTCTCGATCTAGAGAAAGCATTTGCTCGAGTAACATACGAGCTTATCATTTACCCACTTCGGGACCACGAATTGTCTGAACTTCTAATTAATTGGGTCCGGCTACTCTACGTAGATGCCACGAGCAACGTCAGGTGTCCCGTCGGAATCTCGGACAGTTTTCCAGTGAGTGTGGGCGTACATCAAGGATCAGCGCTATCGCTACTCCTCTTCATTCTTTTCATGGACACTATTACTCGTGACCTACAGGTTGACCTTGCATGGACCATCCTGTACGCGGATGACGTGTTCCTGGCAGCTTAAACGAGAGAGGAGCTTCAGCAAAAGTGCAGGACTGGAGCAGCCGACTCAGTCAGTTTGGACTACGTCTGAATACCTCAAAGACGGAGTACTTGGAAACAGTACCCTCCGAAGACACCGTCAAGGTAAACGGCGAAGAACTGACAAAAGTCCACCAGCTTCAACTACCTTGGATCGAATCTCCAGAGCAACGGAGGCATTGACTCTGACGTGCTGTCACGTGTCAACGCATGAAATGGAGAGATGTCACAAGCGTACTATCCGAACGAAATATGCCTCTGCGCCTCAAGTCGAAGATATTGCGGACAGTAGTGCGCCCCGTAGCTTTGTATGGAACCGTCAGATGCGGTTCGACGAGAATATGCGCGAAAATCGGCTGAGATATTTCGGCCATGTCACCAGAGCATCACCGGAAACTGTAGCCAGCACAGCCTACAATCTCAAAGTGGACGGTCGGCGACCGAAGCAGCGATGGCAAGACATCATCAAAGGGGACTTGAAAGCCAGACATCTGAGTCCGAGAGATGCCCTCGATCGGGACCAGTGGAGAAAGAAGATCCACTATTCGAACCCTGCCATCGCGGGACAACGCTGAGAAGAAGAAGAATATACAGCACGTAAACTCAAATCTTATATTGTTTTCAAAGGATAAGGTGTTAGGTTATAACTCATTGAGCCCACAGAATAAAGTGGCCAGAAAAACAGAGAGTCGAATTCCGAGGATGACTTTTTAGATTGTTTGAAAATAATCTGACAGTTCAATAGTTGTGAGGATGTTTTTTAACAATACATCTCAGTACGGTTTTTTTGTTGTTGTAAAATGGTATTGAACATATTGAACAACCTCCGAGAGAGGGTCAAGGTTTGTCTTTGTTCACGGGCGAAACAGCCGTTGGCTTATAATTTGTAGATGCATATTTAAAAACTTTTTACAGTGATTTTACGTTATTTATTTTCTCCATAAATTTTACCTTACCTACGACAATATATGTATTTCTAGTAAAGCCATGTCAAATGTTTTTTGCTCATGTCTTTCGAGGCTTGATTTTAGCTTTTAGCGTTCTTCGCTTCTCGGCTTGGCCCATACAATCCCGGAAGAGGTCAACGCTTACCATACAATCCCGAAACACGCCAACGCTTACCATACAATTCCGAAACACGCCAACGCTCACCATACACTCCCGAAACACTTCTACGCTTACCATACAATCCTGAAACACGTCAACGCTTATCAGAAGTCATCACAGACATCTACAATAAAACCACGAAAAAATTGTTGAGGAAATATCTTCAAGTGTTTATATATTTGATACAACTATGTATGTGTTTCTTTGTTGGTTTTTTTTCAACGACATTTTGGTGGTCCAAAAAGTCTCTTTTCATCTTTGAAGCTGTTAGCATCGAATTATTTCGAGAATGATTTTGCTCAAATGATTGAACCATCCCACGCGCTGATTACCCCGATGGCGTATGTGGGGCCTCTCCCGCAGGCGGATGGGAGACTTGGTGGCTTTGCCATGGCTGACCAAAGAGGGGCTTAGGCTAGTGAGCGTCGCGGGTGGGTGTGGGAACTGGGCAGCCCACATCCTATAAAATGCTCGCTCACTGTTATCTCACTGGCCTAAGGGACACGGTCAAGAGGCGTGTCCAAAAAATAACCTCTAGCCCACATAGCCCAAAATCCCGGGTTATGTGGCCCAAAGGGTCGTAAACGGACGTCAGGCTGAACTATCGACTTGGATGTTCGTGCGACAAGCCGGTCTATGAAGAAACCGTTGCATCCCCCCCAAGATGCACCATCAGAGTAACCCCAATGCTAGGGCGTCCCCTTCAAGCGACGCGCGTCGAATCCCGATCGACGTGAGAAATATGCGAGGGTCTTCGAGGAATAATAGGCCGCGTCCTCGGTTTAATCAAATAGCAGTGCCTACACGCCTCCGACTAGCTACCTTGAACGTCGGAAGTCTCTCGGGGAAGTCCGTGGAAGTCTGTGACATGCTGGCAAAAAGAAGAGTACATCTGGCATGCCTCCAGGAAACTAGGTGGAAAGGAGGGAAAGCAAAGCAGCTCGACGGGAGGTATAAGCTGTGGTACTCGGGCAATACTTCATCAGCAGCCCGCAATGGCGTCGGAATTATCGCTGCCTCCTACCTTGCCACATCCGTCACGGAAGTTTGTCGAATCTCAGATCGTTTGATGTCCATCTCCTTGGAATGCAATGGCAAACTCTTCAAAATAGTCAGTGCTTACGCACCGCAGGCAGGATGCAGCGACTCCGAGAAAGACGGGTTTTGGGAAGACTTCGATGACGTCATCAGAAAATGCTCTCCGGAAGAAACTCTCATGATCGGAGGAGACTTGAACGGGCACGTAGGAAGAAGATGCGAAGCCCATAAGAGAGCTCATGGAGGCAACGGCTATGGTTTGCCGAATGCAGAAGGAGAGCGAATCTTGAGTTTTGCCGAAGAGCACGATCTTTCCATCTGCAATACCTTCTTCTGCAAACGAGAGTCTCACCTCACCACGTATTGCAGTGGTGGAAGGAAAACCCAAATCGACTTCTGGATGACGCAAAGAACCAATCTGAGACTCATCACTGATTGCAAGGTGATTCCGAGCGATAACGTCTCCTCGCAGCACCATCCAGTTATAATCGATCTCCGATTTTCCCAGAAGCAATGCAACGTAAAGCCTCTGAACGAAGTTTCTCGGATAAAATGGTGGAAGGTACGTGACAACAAGGTTCGCTTCATGCATCAGCTCCTTCTCGCCCTATCCCCGGACACTCTCCAAAAAACGTTCCCTGACTCCATTGAGGAGCACTGGAGGTTCGTTCGAGACAAGATGAAGGCGGTAGGAGAAGTCACTCTGGGCTTAACAAAACCAGGTCGCAAACGCATTGTAGACAAGGAGACATGGTGGTGGAACGAAGACGTTCAAACTGCTGTCAAGGAGAAGAAAGTGGCTCTCAAGCAATGGAAACGATCCGGAACCGAAGCTGACCGAGCTCTGTACCTATGTATGAAAAGAGAAGCTAAGAGAGCCGTAGCGAAGGCACGCTCCTCAGCCATCCAAGAAATCTACAGTAAGCTCGACACGCCTCAAGGAGAGAAGGAAATTTTCCGGATTTGCAAAGCACGAGCCACAGCAGCAAAAGACCTTTCTCACGTGCGGACAATCAAGAACCGGGACGGCATACTACTCCGATCCAATGTCGAAATTTGTCAGCGATGGAGAGAACACTTCGAGGAAATCTCGAACATCGAGTTCGACCACCCTCCCGTCCCGCTGTCCCTACCAGTAGAAGGACCAGTTCCCACCATCTCAGAGATTGAAGTAAGAGAAGCCCTTCAGAAAATGAAGCACGGAAAGGCATGTGGGCCAGATGATCTTGCCGCCTCTGCATGGAGACTCGCAGGTGATTGTGGACTTTTCCATCTTACGACCCTCTTTCAAAAAGCCACTGCTCGCCTGGAGTATCCCGAAGACTGGAGTAGATCATCTACAATACCCATCTACAAAGGAAAAGGAGATGTCACAATATGCTCCAACTACCGGCCGATAAGAATCATTCCTCATACCACAATGATCTTGGAAAAGATCATCGAAGCACGGCTCCGCAAAATTGTAAGCACAACCGTCAATCAGTGTGGCTTCGTCAAAGGAAGTGGAACAACAGATGCTATTTTCGCCATTCGTCTTTATCTAGAGAAACACAGGGAAAAGGCGAAGTCAGTCCATTGCGCTTTCCTTGACTTGGAGAAAGCTTTCGACCGTGTGCCTCATGAGCTGATATGGTTCTCTCTTCGAGACCACCTAGTCCCAGAAGAGTACATAAGATGGATTCAAATGATGTATACTGACTCTAGAAGTACCGTGAGAAGTCCAGCGGGTACTTCGGAGTCATTCAAGGTTGCTGTAGGAGTTCATCAAGGTTCCGCCCTTTCCCCCCTGCTCTTTATACTGATAATGGACACGATCACCAGAGATCTACAAACAAGCCCTCCGAAAACTCTACTGTATGCTGACGACGTTGTGTTATGTTCCAACACAACAGAGGACTTGGAGAAACAACTAGGAGAGTGGAACGAACGCTTCAGTGACTATGGTCTACGACTAAACCTCCAAAAGACTGAGTACTTGGAAATAAGAAAAAGTACTTCGAATACCTCGAATACCATCAAAGTCAAGAACACCGAACTCCGGAAAGTGGATGGCTTCAAGTACCTCGGATTCTACATCACCGCAGACCTAGACCCCAAGGCTACAGTTGCTGCGAGAGTCAATGCTGCCTGGCTCAAATGGAGAGAATCAACCGGTGTACTATGCGACAAGCGAATGCCTGACAGACTGAAAAGTAAAATTTACCGATCAGTTGTCAGACCAGTAGCGTTGTACGGCCTCGAATGTTCTCCATGCACAGCAAAGACTATACAGATGCTGCATGTTATGGAGATGAAAATGCTGAGATGGAGCTTCGGACTCACTCGTCTAGACATGGTGCGAAATGAAACCATCCGAGATCGTCTGGGCATCGCCCGTATATCTGAAAAGCTTCAAGAGTCAAGGCTGAGATGGTACGGGCACGTGATAAGATCAAATCCCCATACCGTTTCTCAATCGTCCTGGAACCTCGAAGTAGAGGGCAAAAGACCCAGAGGCAGACCCAAAACTAGGTGGCGAGACTGCATCGAAGTAGACATGAACACGACCGGGCTGAAGACTGAAGACGCAGCTGATCGGGTGAAATGGCGTGGTGCAGTCTACAAAGCGGACCCTGCCCGGCGGCGGGATAAACGCTAGGAAGAAGAAGAAGAAGATTGAACCATCGTCCCTGATTGAGTACAATTCAAAAATTTCCGCGTTTACTGCACAACATGGATTATAATGCCGATTTTTGGGCAAGAGGACGGGAATATTTGGTATTGATGATTGCTTGTCGATCAGATCATGAAATGATTTCATCTCCAAGGGAACGAAGCGTTCCATGAAATTTTTTGAAAACTTAATCTTTTAATTTTTTATTCATTCATTCATTCTTTTATTCCAGTTAAACACGAAACAACATGTTAAGTGACAAACGGATATACTGTCACAGATGTGAGCTCAGGAAAAAAATTCAAAATAACAACATCATGATCATTTAAACTAAAAACAAACGGTTAAAATCCTAATTTTAGTGGTTGGTACCAGAAAATCATCATAAATGTAGTTTCAAAATCTCATCTCTGAAAGTACTGGAGAAACTCAGGGAAACAATTTTATTAGGCAGTTTATTCCAAATGTTCATAACTCGGGATGCGCATGTGCTGTGCCTAGTCTGGTAAATCGATGGAAGCGATATATGGTAACTGTGAGACTCTCTAGTAGGATAGGGGGAAGGGCAAAGTTTATCAATGGGGCAAAAATTATAAAAATAACAGGTTGAAAAAAACACACAAAAATTCGAAAAATATCCAATCCGTTTTACCGAAAGTTTCCCTATTCACATGAATAATAAGGTTATCGTGTGTTATCGCGTGGGTTATCGTGTGTTAAGTACACAGGAATAATCTCTTGGTAACATAATCTCTTATCAAGGCAACATAATTCAGTTACATCCATCCAAAAAGAAGTAAAGTTTACAGTTTACAAAAAAAGGCTTTCTGGAGTTCACTTTTTTTGCCGAGGATATAAACAAGAGGATATTTTGCCGTGAATATTAACGCCCTCCCTTTCATTCCCGTTCATCTATTGGCTATAAGCGTGGCATGGTGTGGTGCACCGTTGACCATGTTTTGAAATACCATGTTTGACAGCACTTGTAGTTAAGACTGTACCGCGGCTGGGATAAGAAAGAAGTAAACAGCGAGTTACATACAAAATACATTTATTGTCGAACTGTGTATCGTCCTTATTTGACATCTCCTTTTCTACGAGCTCGTTTGCAGTTCGCTTTTCTCTTCTATCCTCTCTATCTCCCTCTATTTCTGTCTCTCTCTCTCTTTCTTCTCTTTCTCTTTTTTCTTAACTTCTTTCTTTTTTCTTCATATCTTTTCTAACTCTCTCTCTCTCTCTTCTCTCTCACTCTCTCCTTCTTTATTTACTTCTCTCACTCTTGCTGTGTCTAAATTTCTTTTTTATATCGCTCTATCTGTCTCTCTTTCTGTTTCTCTCTCTCTCTTTCTGTTTCTCTCTCTCTCTCTTCTCTCTCACTCTCTCCTTCTCTATTTACTTCTCTCCCTCTTGCTGTGTCTAACTTTCTTTTTTATATCGCTCTATCTCTCTCTGGCTTCTCTTATCTCTCTTTTTCTGTTTCTCTCTCTCTTTCTCTCTCTCTCTCTCTCTCTCTCTCTCTCTCTTTCTCTCTCTCTCTCACTCATTCTTCTTATCGATATGTTTTTGCATTACCTTGTTTCGGTTGGGGCGTGGCTGTACTATCCGACTGCAACTGTCATCCTTTCCTATTTCTTCTTACGAAAAAATACCCATAGTAGGACATGACTTGACATGAATGATGGTCGGCTAATTAGAAACTAAATAGATGTGACTCATCAACTTTTATTTGTTGCTAGTGAGAAGTCCAAGGTTTGATGAAGCAATTGGATAGAAAAAGAGATCATAAGAAGAAAAACAAAGGAGAGAGAGAAAGAAATTGTGATAGAGTGAGCAGTTGAAAAGGGCATACAAAGGGAGGTAAGCAGAAAAAGGGACCTAAAAAGAGTAGGGGAGAGAGAGAAAAAAAGAGAAAGAAGAGAGAGAGAGAGAGAGAGAGAGAGAGAGAGAGAGAGAGAACGAGAGAAGAAAAAGCAGTCGAACTGCTTCGTAAAAAACCTGTATATTCTTCATCTTGATCTTCTCAGCGGAGACTCCGCCCTCAAAGATGATATCTGCGCCTCGGTTGATGAGTACGCCCTTTCGGTTTATTGAAACCTTTCACCTCCCATCCCTAACTTTGGTTCTATTCTCTCCCGTACGCCTCCGAACCCCTGCTGTCTCCAGCGCTTTGTTATGTTGATTTTACCCTCTTTTCTCGATTGCACCCCATCTATGTACACCTAACTGGGCTTTCCCCTAACCCTGGTTCTTTTCTACCACAACGCTTACTTGGCTACTATCATTTTCCTAGCTATGTTTCTGTCAATATCTTACCACAAACTCTGGATCTGCCACAGCATTCTACCCTAATTTTGGTTCGACCCCTCTTTCGGCGCCTTGGTTATGCCCATATTTGCACCAGTGCCCGAAGAAAATCAAGTTATCAGGCACAATTCGTTCAAACCACTCTCAAGTTTTATATGTAGTTAGATGTTTGGAGAAAATGACTTGAGAACATTTTATGAATAAAACCAACTTTGGATAGGATAATTAATTTTTAAAAAAAAACTTTTTATGACAGCATATCTCTCTGCTGTTATTCGCATCATTGAGGCTTTGAAAACATTCATTTCTCAATTTTTAACAAAAAATAAAGAAGAGAGTTATTGAAAAGATAAGATATAAATGAAAAACAGATAGTTCTTTCTGAGTTTTCGAGAGTTTTGCGCGAACCGGTTGTACACATCTCAACTTCTATGCGAGATTAGGTTTTCTAGCTAACTTGTTGACAGGCAAGGCAATATTGATTAGTTCCGTCAAAAAAAAAATCGGCTTCGACAATCACAAAAAGGAGTTCTCTTACTGTTTATTAGCTGAAAATTTGAACGACTGCGGTTTCTTCTCTTTTCTTCGCTGAGTTTTCTTTAACAAGTTCAAGACTTTCTCTTTGTTTCTCATTCAATATTCTTTCTTATCGCATTTATTGCGATTCTTTGACATGAATATCTCTCTTCCTCTCTTTTACTTATTCGTTTCTTTCTTTAACTATCTTTTGATCTCTTTCTCAAATCACTTCTTCTCCATTCCTACATCTTCCTGTCACATCTCTAGGTCATTTAGTATACGCTTCTTTTCTCCGCGCGGTCTTCTAGAAGTCCCAGTGCAAAACAAATCTCTGAACCACAGCTCCTATGCGTGCCCTTTTACCTTCTCATCCCTAATTATCGCAACAAAGGCGTGAAATCAAACGCATTAGCAAACAAGAACGCGCTTCTCTCTCTAACAAAATACCCCCTGACAACTTGTTTCCGCCCTTCGATAAAATTAGCGGCATTTTTAGAGTATTACCCTTTTTCATTGACAGAATCGTCTCAAGCCGAACACTGCTGAAGACGAGATGGCTGAAGAGACGAGCAGCGACTACCGCAGCTCCATCACCTCGCGACCCACTTTCAATCGATCGATGACCACTTCAACCCAGAATCTTCCCGGTTAATTTTTCATTTGAATGAGAAGAAAACTTATTTGGAAGAGGGTTCACTTTATATATAGTTGAGAGACATCTCCGTGACCATTTTGGGCTGATTCACGGTCTCTTGGAGCTTTTTTCTCAGTATATTGACTTTATGAGGGGTCAATAAACTGAATATAATTTGACTCTTTCGAATACAATTTATGATTCTCGATGTGAATGGGCTTGCTTCAGCCACTGCTTGACTTTACCGGAAATTGTTCTTGGTGATTCTCTTGTTTCAAAACAACCAATACATATTCATGACTTTGAGAAAAAAACATAACAAATTACTAAGCTTTCAAAAAAAAGTGCAAAAAATCTATCATAAGGCCGGGCCCGAAAGCCCGACTTTTGAGATGCTCTCACAACTCGGCTACCAATCTGATGCACCCACCTTTCAAAGCTCTCTTGAATTTCAGGTTCGGGAAACCGAGTCCTCAAAATCGTCACGGAGATGTCTTCCTCGAGTGTGGTCGGGTCGGGGCTGTCGCCCTACGGACAGAATGCTGCCTCAACAATCCGAGACGCCAGGGAGCGCGAGAAAAAGGAGATCTCCGACCTGAATGACCGCCTTGCCAGCTATATCGAGAAGGTCCACTTTAGTTTACTCATTTATGAGTTCGTTCATTCAATCCTTCATATATACATTGCTAACTAACTTGTTCATGCGTACATTAGCGGAATTCCGCCTATTCTTACATAAGGGTTTATTCAACCTCAAAGTTTACTCACAGGATGTACATTACATTTAAAAAAAAAACCTTTTTTCTAAATCTCTTCACTCAAACCATAAAAACCAATATGGCTTGAATGATGAAAAACCTTGATTGAGGTTGGGCTCAAAAAGGCTCAAAGATTTTTTTTATAATGGAATAATTTGATTATTTTAAGAATTAGATTATTTGAGAGAAGTAGACTATAACTTCATTCTAGGTTTTATGTGTATTCTCAATGGGAGAAAAACAAACTAGAGAAAAAGTGAACCTTCTCATCATGCTTATGCAGTATGCATCCAAACACGAGTGACACGTCTTCACTATGTCTTTGTTTCAAATGCCTTCGAAATGCGTGGAGACTTTTTTCTTGATATTTTGAAAAGAAGATACATTCCGGGTAACAAATGAAAGTGCTTCCATATTCAGTACTGTTTACCCAGAAAGAGCAAACAGAATCTCTAGCAACAAGAGTGAACAGTTTGGCGACTGAATGAAGGCGATGAAATGGGTGCTCATCTTCTTCTGACTTCGCCCATCTTCTAGGTGCGCTTCCTCGAGGCACAAAATCGGAAGCTCTCCGCCGATCTGGAGATGCTGAAGGGTCGATGGGGGAAGGATTCCTCCTCTATCAAGATCATTTACGAAGCCGAGCTGACGGAAGCGAAGAAGGTAGACTTTTTTGCCAAGAAGTTGAAAGAAGGTAGACAAAGAGACCCATCAATTAGACCCTTTCCCCTGCTTCAAAGGTCATCGAATATACTCTTTCCCTTCTTCGGTTCATCAAATGCATGATACAAACATCTAAAACTTTGTTTTCTTATAATCAAAATTTGTTGCAGTTATTGAGATCTCTATAATAATAAAATTATTGAGAATAGAGAAGAAAACTCAAGTTCCTCCTTAACAAAAGCAAAAACTCAATTCACAAGTTTATCTAGGCATCTGGTCACTCAAAGCGTAAAGCCGTGGCTTATTGAAGGACTTTCTGTCCAAATCTGAATGGACTAAGAGATTATTACTGGGAATCTTGGATTACTGGGAATCTTGGATTCCTCTCACTTTCTGAAAATTTTGCTCTATTCTATCATTCCCTTCTTGATTTCTTCCCGTTTCCTTACAGCGACTGATTTGGACATTACAAGAAAACAGAGGACTGATAGAAAGGTACATACATAGATCGACCTCGAAATTCATTCAAGAAGAAAGGGAAGAAAAGGGGGTTAAATGGGAAATCAAAGTAGTTAGGGGCAGGAAAAGAGAAAGAATGCAAAAATGGGAGAGCGAGAGAGATATGTAGATAAAAGATATTTTTAGACAGAGACAGAGATAAATATACAAACAAAAATATAGTTGAAACAGAAAGAAGCAGAGAAAAATACGGAAAGAAAGTGAAAAAACAAGGAGAGAAAGACAGAAAAGTAAGAAAGAGAGCGAGCGAGAGAGAGAGAGAGAGAGAAAGAGAGAAAGAGAAATAGAGAGAGAGGATAGAGAAATAGTAAGAGGGAAAGCGAGAGGAAGAGGTAGGGTGCAAACAAGAGAGAGACAGCAGAGCGTCCATTTAAAAAAGGAGAAAGAGAGAAGAAACTATGATTAAGAGAAAAATGAGGTAATGATGTTATTGCGATGCGCAATCACGATCGCGTTGACCAGAGTAAGAAGATAAATGATTCCAATTGCGCAAATGGGAATAGAATGGAATGACGGAAATAATAAAAAAGGGAGGCCGAGAAAATGTCGAACTTGGAGAGAAACACGAAAGGTATAGGTATGAAAGGTATGCGAAGAGCGAAAGAAGAGAATGTTCACACCGAGCCAGAGTGAGAAACAGATAATAGCGGCCATCCTTCGAATTGATTGAGGAGTATAAGTGGTTTAAAATTTCTTAACTAGCTAAACTAGCTACACTAGTTTAAACTTCTGTACAAGCTACACTAGTTCAGGACCGTGGTTATTATGTGATGGGTGGGTGTGCAAATTTTAATAAATCTTTAACGGGAAAATGGGGCTAAAGCTTAGGCTTAGAGCTTGCTTATTGTTTTCCCTATGATTAACCTTTCACAAGACTCAAATTAGACTGCAGGCTTGGGGTGTACCAGCGAAAAATACCCTGAATCAGAGCTCCGTCAAACCGACAAAAAACAACTTTTTTCGCAGTTTTTAGTTATATGTATTGATTCAGATAGTGTTATTTTTGATTCAGATAATAAGAACGAAAGATCATGCACACATTTTTGACAAAGAATCAAAGCATAAGAATCAAACAAGGATGCCTTTTTATAATTAACAGAAGCCATTTTCAGCTGCATTAAACTTTCTCTTTCAGAAAAAAAAACAAACAAGATAGAGAGAGAGAGAGAGTGGAACAGATGAAAAAGAGTGAAACATATGGACAGGGAATAAAAAGAGAGTGCGTGGCAGAAATAACAAATGATACATCAAATAAACTCTTTCATTTTACTACTCTTCTCTATCTCTTGAGTGTTTTGAGAAGATGTTTTGTTGTTATTGCTACATAAAGTCAATTACTTGTCGTTTTCTTTATTGAGTCAGATTGATCATCAAACTTTTTCCTAACACAAAAAACTTTGATGGTTTCATCATTTGTTATCTTAAACAGGCGTCGGTGCCTTACACTGCCTAACGCTGTAAGCAAAAAGTTGAAAATAATTTTTTAACATTATTTTCGTTGGCGAAATTTCCATTGGACGTTTGTTTGATTCAAGTAGAATATGTAGGTGATAGAGTTGGGAAAGTGGAGTTTACGGAGAAAAAAGTAAACTTTCGATGAGGTTTCAATTTCTAACCGATAAAGATAGGTAGAACGGTAACGAATACAAGTTTGTTTTATTAAATATCACTTTTGTCTTGAGTTTGAATCATTCACAAAGCTAGAAGCTGTGCTCATTCACGACTTTATCATGCCTTGTTAATAATGAGGCTCAGTATGTTGAGTGAATGACTATGTAATGACTAAGTTAAGGCTATGTGACTAGTATAGCATTCCATCCGAGAACAACTCACCAGGTATAAAAGTTTTCAGTAAAAATACATACAGTGTTTTTTGAATTCATTGGATTTTTTTTCACTCTGTAATATGAGTAAGATCGTACAATAGAACATGAAAAGTTCAAGAAGCTTTTCTTCAATTCTGGAACTGCACTAGACTTGTAGTTGAACAGCATTTAAAGCATACGAAGTAGAAGAACTTATGTAGATGATGCAAACGAAAGATTGAAAGGGGAAGATTGAAAAAGAAACTCAGCAGATTGTGTGTAGAGAGAGACAGAGACAGAGAGAGAGAGGAAAAGAAACACAGAGAGAGAGGCAGAGCAAGAAATAGATTGATATATATATATATATATAGAGAGAGAGAGAGAGAGAGAGAGAGAAACATAATAAACAGTGTGAATAGACGAGATTCTAACAAGCAAAGATTCTGTGAGAGCACTGTTTGCTATTGGGTGGTATGTATTTATCATGTTCTCAGGAAATGTTTGTTTATTTTCAACTTATATTGGGATATATTTATGTGACTTTTGGGGGTACGAAGAGTGTTCGAAAAACGTCCAGATACTGAAAATTGAAAAACTTTAATCTTCAAAGAAAAAAATTTTTTTTTGCAACATTCAAATAATCACACAAAAAACCAGGGGGGAAAAGCCATGCGCTTCGCGTAAACCTGATATGAAAAAGACGAAAGTTAAACGGTTTCTAAAACTCGAACTGGTTTCTAAAACTCGAACTGTTTTTTTTATGAAGGGTTTCGAAGTGTAAATTCATACTGATTGACCTTTGATAAATTCATCTAAGGGCCCTTTTAAAGCTTTAGGCGATAAATATTAATAAGGCCAAAATATATGAAGAAAAGAGAAACGGGGATAACATTCGTTCTTACTTCGAAATCTAGTCAGAATGAAGATCTAGAAGGAAAAGAAAATATAAGGTAATTACATTGTAATAACATGCTTTAAACTCATTTCTTTATTCGGATTGTTAAAATAACACACATGAACGTGAATGACAACATATGATTAAAGCACCGTGATTTCGTAATGAAATTTCAAATGAGGTGTTCACAGAAATACTTACAAGTGCGGACAGTGAAGTTTGAAAACTCGCTTGTGAATACTGTTTTTAGCTTGTGAAAGACACCACGAAGCAGAAGGATGAACTATCCGGGGAGCTCACCAAGCTACAGAAGGACATCACGGAATGGAGGAAGAAGTTAGTCAAGACAATATCAGTCCGCGTGTATCAGCTCATGATATTCTTTTTACATCAATACAATCCCAGTGAACAACAAATGCCGAAAGATATCCTCAAACAAACTGTAAAAAAACATCTTCTTCTCATAGTTTTTTTGAATTTCTATTCACATCACTCAGCTGTTCATACAATTCTACCAAACAAAAGACATCATGGAAACTTCATATAATCAGAATCAATTATAGCATAAGAAGTTAAAAGGCACTCAGTAACACACCTCAAATGCAGTGATACCAGGTACCACACGGATTAGCGATGTGACTTTGATAGTTTACTGGCAACACTCTTGCTTATGGTAAAAGAGAGAGAGAGAGAGAGAGACGCTGGTTCGATTCCGCCTCGAGGAATAGTTTTATTCTTTGCGATGATTCAATCCAAGTATTGTTTATACAGCACGAAAGCTTCAAAAAGGGGCACGGGACTAATTGTCAGCGCTTGTTTCTCTTCCTATTAGTTGGAAGATATCATTCAATTCAGATTCGACGAGAGCGTTCGCTCTCGCACTGAAGAGCGCGCGAAGATCGACGAGCTTCTAGTGACTCTGTCCAACCTCGAAGCAGAGATAGCCTTGCTGAAAAGGCGCATCGCTCTCCTCGAAGAAGAGATCTCCAGGCTGAAGAAGGAAAACTTTCGTCTCATGGGGGAACTCCAGAAAGCAAGAACGGTGATTATTTCTAAGTGCTATTTTAAAACATCTGTTTTGACAATACTCTCACGCAATAGCTAGTCATAATTAGTTTTCCGGGTTTTATTTATTATCGGAAATGGGGTACTCAGAGGTGTGATAGTGTGCGCACGTTCATGAGCCCTCTGTAAGTTACAATTCATTCAGCTCAGCGACGAATCGATTCTTAATTCAGGAACTCGACCAAGAGACGCTGAACAGGATTGACTATCAGAACCAGGTGACGACTCTTCTTGAAGAGATCGACTTCATTCGGCGAACGAACGATGAAGAAATAAAGTATTAAATTCTTCACTTTTTTTGAAAATAAAAGCTCTAACCTTTGTAATTTTCAAAAGCTGAATACAGTTCACTATCATTCTTCTCTTTTCTCGTCCTCCTGAGCGGTTTCCATGTAATGACTCGCCAATCTTCACTTCCCTCTTTGAATTTCTCTTTCCATTAGAAACCCTCTAGAAACTCCCAATGGAAACCGCTTATGGCCTCTACAGTTCTCTTCTCGCTTCTGCCCCTCAATTGCTCTGTCATCCACTCAAATTTTTACGATTTCAACGTGAGGTTTTGTAAGACTCCTCGTAATCAAAACTCAAAACTCAACGTCAACCTCATTTGATGAAACTTCTACCAAAAATTCAACGTCCACTCATTTTTTGTGACCTGTCAAATTAATTTGAAGAAGACTTGCACCTAACCATTTTGCTGTTTTCTCTTACATTCCAGATAAATAACTCGAATGCGAAAAAAAATAGTAAGCTTGAGAACTGCAATTGCGTCTACGTATGACCTACAACATGTATTTAAAGATAGCTGATAAACAGAGGGAACATCAAGAAACTTTTGAGTTCAGTCATAAATATTTCCTACAAAACTACTGCCTAACGTAGTACAAAAATGCATGTTTGTTCCATACTACTTGCAGCTTTCAAACGAGAAAAAAACACGAGCTAAAAATTGGTTTTTCCATTATGCGGATTCATCTTCTGTTCCGCAGGCAACTGCAGATGCAGGCTGCTCGAGACACGACCCAGGAGAATCGGGAGTACTTCAAGAATGAGCTCGCTTCCGCGATCCGAGATATCCGCGCTGAGTACGACCAGGTCGGTAAATAACGTCTCAGTTTCAATTTTTTTTTCAGGTTCTCGTTCAAAAACAGAGAAGAAAAATTGCAGAAAAAAATTAATAAAAGAGATTCACGTAAGAAAAGACTCATAAAAAGATTAAAACACTTAAAATTTCTCTTCGAAGCGTATCAAATGAGTGGAACCTTGAAATCTCTAAACTTGCATTTGATAACTCGTTTTCAAGTATAACAAACAGAATGACATTATAGTGCTGGTCCAATTATCATGCTCGTTGTTCCAATTAAGTATTATACTTGGTTGCACCTACTTCTCGGCCTAAATTGAAGCGCTTTGTCTCTATTTCAGGGAAATCAAGCATCATTCATGGATAATTTTCAGGTGTTGGTCGTATGTTGCTTTAAAAATGTATCTAAGAGAATACCGGCTTAGGGGTTCCAATTTATGCTAGCAACTGGTTTCAATGTTGTAGTTCAGACGAATTTAAAAGAGCAAAAAGGAAGTGGATAATCGAGCACCCAACAAAGAAAACAATAAAGAATGCACGAAATTTGCTTTTAATGCTACCGTTCATTGGCTGATTTTTAGTGTTCCACTTCACGCGAAAATTACTGTGACTATGCACTTTCCCTGCTTTGAGATGGCGAACGTGAATCGCAACGACATGGAGTCGTGGTACAAGCTCAAAGTACAAGAGATCCAGACGCAGTCTGCACGTCAGAACATGGAGCAGGGCTATCAGAAGGAAGAGGTTCACTCTAAGCTTTCGATTCTATAAAATATATGTATGTATATTTAAAAAAAATTACTGAAAAAAATTCTGAAAAAAGTAGACATTTCCATACACGCGACGCGTGCAGTTTTTAGCTCTCGCCTTGTAAGATAAAGTTATCTTAAGCCTATAGGGTGGCTTCAACTCGAGTTTGAGCTCATTTTACTCATGAAATCATGCCTAAGAGGGAAACATACACTAGCTACTCTAAGGGTTCGACAGAGAAAAAAAACTGCCTCATGAACTAATCAAATAAAAATTGCTGTTTTTCTGCTTCAGAAAAATCAAATTGAATCTGCTCAGGTGAAGAGATTGCGCACGCAAGTTGCTGATCTCCGAGGCAAGCTCGCCGACTATGAAGGCCGCGTTAGTTTCAGCAACACAAACTTATGAAGAGATAGAGAGAAATAGAGAGATAGAGAGAGAAATAGAGAGATAGAGAGAGAAATAGAGAGATAGAGATATTAATAAAATAGAGATATTTAGAATCTTTTCCATACCATATTTAACGATGATGTGTGTTGTTTGATGGAATAGACACGGACTTTTCGTTTTACTAAAGCATCATCAGCGTGGAGGCAATACCCTCAAATATAACGAGCTACAATAAAGCACAAGAAGCAAGCAAAATTCAGAGGAAAATCTCAGTAGCAAATCAAATAAATTTAATGAGCAGAGAAGCTTTTTGGTGAGATGGTGAGACGATATATAATAGCTCTCACATTTAAGACAAATAAAAGACTGGGTAGAGAGATGAGAGCAAGTTGATTCATTTCATCGAAAGAGAGAGAGAGAATGATAGAAAGGTAGAAAAAAATGAAAAGAGAGAGAGAGGAAGGGGGAGAGAAAGATAGAAGAGCAGGAATAGAACTCTTAGAGAGAAGTTTCAAACCGAAGCTTTGCAGAATGTTCTCCTGGAGCAGCAGATCAAGGAGCTCAACTACCAGCTGGAGGACGATCAGAGGTTTCTTGTGGATCGATGTCTCTTACGTTTCTGGTCCTCATTTTTGACCTATGTTTTTGGTTCCGAGCCGATAAATTCATCTTAACATTCGGGAGACTCATTCCTGAAGTTCGAGGCTCAAAGTTTGGGAGTTTTAAACCTTAATTCTGAAAACTTGAGGCTCAATGTTTGGATGTCTCAAGGTCATTTCTAAATTCAAAGGCTTAGTGTGAAAAAGTTACAAAGTCATTTCTCAACTTTGAGGCTTAGTGTTAGGGAGTCTGAAGGTTACTTACTGATTCAGATCTTATGAAGCGGCTCTCAACGACCGTGACGCGCAAATTCGCAAGCTGCGCGAGGAATGCCAGGCACTCATGGTCGAGTTGCAGATGCTGCTCGACACGAAACAAGTCAGGAATTCAGAGAAAACACGAAGAAATCTACGTCAAGGATCTCTAGATCTGAAAACCTTGCTATTAAATGGTCTCAAGATGTCAAAATCTCGCTCGAAAAATGTTGGGTGTAATGAAAGATGAGATGAGCTTTTAATGATGCTCAGGTAACCACCAGTTCATAGGCGTGGTTGGAACGAAATATTAGTAAATTACCGCATTGAACGATATAGCTTTTCTACTTTTAATAGTTTGATCATTATTCCTCTAGACTAAGGGTCCCTTTGAATCGTTGAAATTGGGCGTTTGTTTTTTTTTTGTCTCACGCTTATTCACGCTTCTCGGCAGAATACGCACTTACCTGAGTTATAGGACGGTTCTATCCTGATAGAACCAATGGTTGTACCAAGGTTAAATGCTAGTGGGTGTTGTTTGCAATGAGAAGGCTGAGTGTATGTAGTTACAGGCTGAGTGTAGTGTACTTACGAAATGAACTTTTTCTATCCTCAAAACGCGTCCTCTTTGTGTGCAGACACTGGACGCGGAGATTGCCATCTACCGCAAGATGCTGGACGGGGAGGAGGGCGGACAAGGGCTGCGGCAGCTCGTCGAGCAGGTCGTACGCACCACCGGCATCAATGAAGTCGCCGACACCGGTTCCTAGTTTTCTTTCTTGCAAAACTAAGAGTTTCAGTTTCACCTACATTTTTCGATCCCTTTGATTTTGGTAAACCTTTGCGTAGTGAAAGTCAGGAGACTCTTTCGTTCTTGAATTTCTATTGCATCCCGAAACGATTAGACTGCTTCTTGGCTCATCTCTATGTATATGTAAGTCAACCAACGAAAACAAAATAGGAACAAAGTTTTGTACTCTCCGTTTTCTTGCAGAGACGATGAGAGTCATGAAGGGAGAGACACAATCAAGACAGTCTTATACTCGCTCCGCCAAAGGAAACATTTCTATACAGGTCTAATGTTTCTAATATCTTTGTTTCAGGATATCTTTTTTTTTTTTTTTTTTTTTGTTTCAGAATCTAATATTCTAATATCTAATGTCACTAATGACGACTTTGTTTCAGGATAGGAGAAAAAGTAAATTCTAGAAACTATTGGAAAGAGATATTTAAACAGAAGTACTAGAGTGGAGCTAGTAAGGAAAAGCTAAGGGTTGAGGCCTAGTGTGAGAGAGTTAGTAGGAAAGAGGAAGCTAGGAAAACCTAGTTTTAGCCTCGATATCCTAATCGGGTAACTTTACAAAGTTAGTAATTACTTCTTGTCATCAATTAAATGTTTTGTCTACAGGGTGAACCCTAAGTGCACCGAAACGTTTTTAACATGTATTGTGAATCAGTAAATGAAAAGTTTTCCGAAATTTTTTGATTCATTGTTTGTCAATATATCATTATGAGATGTTCAAAAAACCAGGTTTGATTCTTCAACTTCTCGCAAAATGGCGACTGCTCATCAAACGCGTAGTTCGATTGAGGCGATTCACTTACGAAAAAATTTAATTTCTGCCTTGATCAAAAATCAACCTATGCCGTTAATGCGCTATGAACACGATCAGACGCCACAAATAGCTTGGTGCAGTTGCTGACCGTGACAAAATTGGTCTTTCTCGTTTGATACCAACTTCTCAGATCACCGATAGCATCCAGAAGAAGGTCTTCCGAAATTTTAGAAGGAGCATGGGACAGATAGAGCGAGAATTAGAGTTTTCTGTAGATTCTGTTGTGACAGTTGTAAAAAGGGACCTCAGACTTGCATCTTATTGTAGAAAAACTTTTCCCTTGTTAGCATCGAAAACAAGGAGGAGTGACTCAGAAGGTGCCGAGCACTGATGGCGCAGAAGCAACATGCGCTTTGCATGATGCCTTTCCTGATGAGAAGCTCTTAAGCGTTGAAGAGGCTTACGGTCCTTAAAATTTTCATGTGCTTACTCGAGACCCAAGAGCAGCTTCTGAAACAGGTTCTGTCATTTACCGAGCTTCCCTACTCCCAGAGACCATAGTAGGGCGGATGTGTGCGCCGAAAACCGAAGTCCTCTCGTATTCATTGATCTAGCGGTCGAAATCGACGGACATCTTATTATCGCCGAAAGATAATCGAAAACCTAACATTTCTGTGATCCCAATCTGGCTTCAATTAAAATAAAATGATGCTTGTTTTCCTCTCGTTTAAAATCAATTCAATTCAAACGCTTTATGTCATGGGACATGATGCGCCATTGATTCGAACGATTCCAGCTTCTTATCAGTTTCTTGATGTTGAGAACGAGAACGTAGAATTTGGACTGGAGTGTCGATTATAATTCGGACGGTACGGCCTCAAGGTGTCCAAAACCTGCTAGAGACCGGGATCCTTCATTTTGGGCGATAGAAATGAAGAGAGAGAGAACTGAGTCGACCACTCTCAGCCACGACTAATTGGAGGAATTGAAGCGCACTCGTTTAAAAAGTGAAAAGAACACAAGCACGGTCTAAAACTCTTTTTGCTGACTTCATTTAAAATTTCATTCAATAAAATTTCACAGGAAAAAGTAGAGTCTCTTGAGAGCTTTTGAAGATGGATCTCGAATACTTCTTACCAGCTGGTTTTGCTTTTCAGGAAACATCGCCCGATGGTAAGTTCGTTGTGCTGGAAAACACTCATCGTGCCAAGGAGGAGCCCATTGGAGGATGGAAGCTTAAGCGAAAGATTGACGGGAAGAGAGAGCTCATCTACACCTTCCCCGCTGAATTCATCCTTCGACCTGGCAAGAGCGTCAAGGTTCGTAATTGGTAACACTCTCGGACTCTCGGCAAAAATAGAGAGGTTGCTGGATTCACTAGCGTTGTTACATGTCATATTTTAATCAATTTTTATCTTAATCAGGCTTTGCTATTTCTTAACTATGCAACTTAGGATTTGTAGATTTGTCAAGTTTTACATCTCAGAAATAAAATTAACTTTATTCGTTTCGAACGCTTCATCTCAAAATCGAAATCCTGAGAAGACAAAAATTAAATACTTCTGAGCGTTTATAATAGTGAAGTCAGAAATTATGTTGAAATGGTTTGTACAACACCGTTCAATTCCTTCTTTGTATCTAGTTATATTTTTTAACTGAGACTGAAAAACTGGAAAATTGACCGTTCTTCTCGTAACTTCTAACAAGCAAAGAAAAGGGATTTAATGTTGTTTTGAAAAAAGTTTGTTATTTCCTGGTTTCTTGGTTTTATTGTAAGCCCACATTTTCAAACGTAGAATGCGTCTTTTCTTCTCTGCTCAAAAAGGTCATTTGGCACAGAATTAAACAAATGGATGCACGAATGAAAAAAATTTCTCAGTAAAAAAAGTTTGAACTTTTTGGTTTTCATCAAAAATCAATCTGATTCAGATTCCCATTACTTAATTTGTTTTATGGTCAACTGATATTCTAATGGAGTAACCGCGACTGTTTTCTATAAAAAGAAGAAAAAATTGAGGTTCGCAAAAAACATTCATTCAATTTTAGATATTTGCGCGAGGCGCCGGTGTGCACAATCCGCCTGATGTCCTGGTATTCGATGGCGAAGACAGCTTCGGTGTGGGCTCAAACGTCAACACGCTTCTCTACAACAAAGAAGGAGAGGTTCGGGAGAACATTTTTTGGTACTCACAGCAATTATAATATGTTCATAATTATACGAACATGTTATAATTACTTTTTTTCAGATTTTAAATACATTTAATTATAATTTATTGTTCACTGAGAAGTATGTTTTAAATGTTTTTTCTTCATTAAAGTAAGCCTCTGAAAAGTTAGGTGAACATAAATAGTTACGAAGCAAATATGTTGGAAAACACAACCGTTCATATAATTATGAACGGGTCTTCATAATAGCAGTTCGTGAAAGTCATTCTTAAATATTTGGCTAAAGGAGAGAGCAGAAGTTGGAATCAGTAAGCTGAATGCCAGAGCGTTGCACTTGTCCTCTTGATCTCGTTCATGATCATCATTAAGACGACTGATTTTGATGTCCTCCCGCAGCATAGTTTTCTGTCCGCGCGAAGCTTCATTAGTAGTATGTTATTCGTTACGCATAACCTGTTGATTGAGTAATGAGAATTCCGCAGGTAGAAGTCAAAACATTGGAGCTTTTGATTATTCACAAGGCATGCCTAATTATAAAGACTGGCGAAAACTTTTATGATAAAAAAAATTATCTCCAACTTTCATTGAAAAAACTGAATCAAAAAGTCCCTTATCTTTTTTCGAACTCTGTTTTCTGTTTTTCCGTAACAGCGAGTGTCATGAAATGAGATTCACTGTGATATTACGTCGGCATGTCTTTGATGTTCAGAAAAGTTATATCGGATTTCTTTTTGATGAAGAGACTCAAAATTTGTTCACTAAAAAGAGGCAAACGTCGAGTTTTGGTTATGCTAAGAACTGCTTCTGTTACAATATTGAGAGAGAAAAATAAAAAGTCCTGGTGACTCTTAAAATAAAACTTAGCTCTCTCTTTTAGCTTATGAAGTTTTTAGAGTTCACTTTTCTTGCTGTTTTCTCCCACTTAAATATGAGAAATATTTTTTTAAAAACTTGACAAGAACCGAAAAACGTATAAAAATTCACAACATGCTGACAGAACTTTTAAATCAAAAGTTTTGTCATTAAATTTTTCAGCTCATTAACTTTCCCTTATTCCCTATGTATAATAAGATTAATTGTTATCAACTATAAAAGATATAAATAATAAAAAAACGAAAATTTAGATTAGCACTGCTATCATTGTTAATATTAGCAAAAGTCTATTTCGCCCCAACTCAGACAGGTTTTTGCACTCTCTGGATGGGGTTCATGAGTGAGTGCTTGGAGAGAATTTGTGTATTAAGTCAATAACTTACCCCGAGCTTTTCAAAGTTATTAGAATTTCAATTGAATTAGGTAAATTATACAACCCCCAGTAATTGAAAAAAAATGCTTAGTTAGAATAAGACAGGGTCTTCAAGCCTCAAAATATTTATATTAGCACTATCACACGGATTAGATTCGAGTACTCTGTAAAGTATTTGATAGCGCGCTCGCACCCCGGTCGGAGGGGATGAGATATCTAGGTTCGGTAACACTCGAAAGACTGTTTTTTATCCGAGTGGTGGTCCAATCATACTAAATCTTAGGAAATTTTTTCTTTATTCTCTCAAAAAATTGGGGAACTGTTCGAGCTTCCAAAATAGGACGTCTACTTTTTTGCAGGAGCGTGCGCAACATCTTCAGCGTAGCAGTCATCAATCTGCTGCCACCAACTAAATTGGGTCTTAATTTCCTCAACTAAGTTGAATCTTAATCTGAATGGGTCCCAACCATCTCTAGACCCCTCCCTTCTTTTCTCAAACACCTGTACTCCCTTCTTACCCCCTTCCATTTACCGTTTCCCCTCTCCTTTTAAGCGTCTTTATTTTCTCTCTTCTTCTGACCGGCCGAAACGTGTTATGCTATAGTTCTGCCACATTCCTCCGTGCGTGTTCCGAATTTTTGTTGATGTTCTTTTTAAAGCTTCCGAAAGTTTTTGAACACTTGATTAAGAATAAGTTACCGAATGGTTTCCGGAAAGGCTGGTTATCGCACAGACACCAATGGAGATCCTATGACCTGAAGCCAGGAAACACGCTATTGGCTCTCATTTGAGGCAAATGAGCATGACAATAGCGTCTTGGTTTTCCAGCTAGGCATAGTGGCCAAACCTTTTCTTTGCGAAAACCAAATCGGTAAACTTCTAATGAACTCATAAGTATACAGTTTACATAATATCCACCAAAAATGTTGTTTTCATTTTCAGTAAGGTTGTTCAAAAAAATTGATTGCTATAAATCCCGATTCAACATACTCATATTGTAGAAATCATAAAACTCTTGGTGCGTCATTTTTTTGCCCAAATAAAAGGTTTGACTTAATTTCGTGGTCACTATGTTCAAAGGCACAAACAAACACACAATGTTTGTTGAAATGCAAAGTCTTTTTTTTGGTTAAGGCCATTGGTTAATCGGAAAATAAAAACCTCCCAAGCTGAAAACTGGAGTTCAAGTGAGAGGAGACTACGCTGCAAAGTCTCATCGCACATAAACTGTCGTATTGAGACTCCGACGTCGGTTTCAACAGAAGAAAAGAACATTCGAAAACTCGCGCAAAAAATATGTACTGCCGGAACCGAACTTTTTTCTACAAGAGTTGAAAAAAAGACTTGCGTTGGAAGTTCTGAGGGCCAAAATCTGCGGTTGAAGAATGCTCAACCAAAGGATCAAATACTCTGAGAAAAATCTAGAATTTCGCATTGTTTTGTGAATTTCGGATCTCATTTGCACCTACTCCTAGGTTTCTGCTAAAAAGCTATCAGATTTTGTTAAGAGCTCCGAACTATTACTCTTCATATAGACATAAGCTTCTTTTGTTATCAAGCAGTTGAAAGATCGCTCCTATTTTTCTTCGGAGAAGGGCTGGAGTAATCGTTTATCTAACTTTTCTCACTCATTAATTTTTTTCTACACACATTCATCTTTTAAACAAAAGTAACTTTCATATAAAATCTAGTGAATTTTGGAAAAAGCGATTTAGGATTGTTAAAACTTACTCTTTATAATTTTCCTGGAATTTTTTTCGAACTAATGCGGTCAGAACAATGTAAGCCGCAGAGCTAATTCCTTTTTTTAGCTTCTAAATCGGGGTTAGAATTTTTTGGTACATGTACGTGGTAAAAGAACATGTGGATTCTATTCAAACCATGATCTGTTACCTCCAGAAGTCAATTAGTTAATTCAATAAATTATGACCCAGACAGGATGACGATACGAGAGACCAGTTCGTCAACCGACGCTTGTTGAAAAGGACTTGAGCCTCTGCGCTTGTTTTCGGTATCCAAGGAGACAGAAAGAAAAAGAATGAGAACAGGCAACAAGCAAGCTTGTAGAGTGGGGAGGAGTCAATTGAATGCGAAGCGAAGTAGAGGAGAAACTCTAAGTTTGCCGTGAAGAGAGAAAATGGAAGACGGAGAATTTAAGACAATCTCAAAATACTTCAAAGACAGCTCAGAGGCCAACGGAAACTGCGGCTGCTGGACAAATGCGCTTTTGCGAACTTTGCGAGTGGGCGGCCGTCTGCGAAGAATGCCTTGTCGCAGGTACAATAAATGTGTTTGTCTTTTTGGTCTAAGCGCTTGTCCCAATCGTATTTTTCTGAGTATGTCTTAGTCTGTCGAAGGGTTTATCACGACTGTGCTTGTCTAAATTTTGTCCCGACTGCCTTTGTCTAAATGCTCGTCTTCACTGTGTTCGTCCAGATATTAGCTTATATTTATTCAAACGTTTTATTTCAACTTCTAACCTTTTTTTTGGTTTTTTTTTTGTGAAAATTTTATAAATATTAGCTTCTAAATGAACCCGAAATGAAAAATTTTCCCATTTGAGAACAATGTAATGTAGTTCGCGAATTAGTTTCACGCTGTGACTTGGAATGCCGAACACAAACAGAGTTTTTAGATGCCGATATTTATTTCAGCAAGGAGAACCAAATAACAACTTCAATGCAGAGAAGCACAAAAAATTCTTCAATTGATTACACCAGGCCCGTTAGCGGGCTAAACAGCTCCTTTTAGACACTCGATTCACCCTACGAGCTCGTAGAACCCGTAGAACAACTGGAGCTGTAATGGACGCAGCCCCTAGAGACTCACGCCGCTACGGTCTTCTCACAAAATCACAACAAAACCAATCCAAACGACTTGCTCCCAGAGCAACACAACACTCAACTCACTAAGAACTCAATCACCCTTCCCAAACGAAATCCTCTCGCGCGGCCGCAACGCTGCCGCTCTCGTGTCTGGTAGGGAAGTTGCCCCGTTTGAACAACGTGAGCAAAATACAGTACATAACAAAATATCAGCCTCACTAAAAAGTATTCTATCATAATATCTTACCAATAAATATTTAACAATCTGAATGTTCTATGTTTAATATCACCAATACTAACATTCAATACTAACAACCATAACTAACAAATAATTAACGTCCGACCGTGACAACAACCAATTTAAAGCATGCGTCATTGATTATAGCAATAATAATATTCGTAATAATCTCAGAATAAATTCAGAAGTTATGGGTAAGAAATACGAAAAGAACAATTACTCGTCTCTCAATAATTTTTCTCTTCTCGCATTCTTTTACAGCTTCTTATAATTATAGCGTCCTGGAATAGGAACGAAGTTTACTCCTTCGAAAACAAAAAACTAAATAGTAAGCAAAGAAGTGAAGAAAGAGTTGCTTGGAATTTGAATTTTCTGATAAGGACTCCATCTAAGAGAGAGAGAGAGAGAGAGAGAGAGAGAGAGAGAGAGAGAGAGAGAGAGAGAGAGAGAGAGAGAGAGAGAGAGAGAGAGAGAGAGAGAGAGAGAGAAAGAGAAAGAGAGAGAGAGAGAAAGAGAGAGAGAGAGAGAGAGAGAGAGAGAGAGAGAGAGAGAGAGAGAGAGAGAGAGCAACGAACAACGAAAGAGAATGCATTGAAACGAGAAAAAAAAGGAACGAGAAAAAGGTCTTGTCGGTTAAATTCCACGAGTGTTTTTCCACACTCTCTTTCTCTCGCTTTCTCTCTTGATCTCTCTCTGTTTTCGCCTCCCTTCCTCTCTCCATCCCCCTCTCTTAATTTCTCTTTATCTCTTTTGATCTTTCCATTTACTCTCTCCACGTTCTGTTTCTCTCTCTCTCTCTCTCTTTCTCTTTCTCTTTCTCTACCATTTTCCTACGGGTAACTACAATGGGACTCTGATATCGTTCCATATTCGGGCCCGGTATTCCGACTGTATTACAGGTCGTTATCTAATCGAACCGCAGAATATGACGGTTGTCGTTTGTCGCGCAATCCTAGGAGAAGACAGGAAGTTCACGGTTAGTCTCTCCCCCCACCCTCATAAAAATGTATGAACAACTTTATCACTCAAGACAAATGTGCAACCTGGTGCACTCAAATGGTTCACGAAGGTATCATGCTTGTTCCACAAATTTTTACACATTCATATGAAAGTTCTGATAGGTGTTCTCAGACAAAAAAAATTCGATTAGGAAGAACTTTGGGAAAATGATTTGATCAAAAATATTCAAATAATTTGATCGAAGATCTCATATAGAGATTTCGCAAACTTCACACTAGTTCTTCGAGAGTTACTGTCGCTGAGAAAAAAGTAGTTGAAGAAAGTAAAAGCTGGAAATTTTCAGCCAAGTTGTTCACGTGTATTTAAAATCTTTGATATTGAGAAATTTCAGGAAGACTTAAAAGAATCAAAAAAGCCACAAGTTGGCGAACCTTCAATAGCCTTTTTTTTCTCATTCATAAGTAAGCATTTCGGTTATCCGAATAACAAATACCTACTGAAACCTCGAATTTCTTTGCTGTTCGATAACTTCTTCTTCTTATTTTCACCATTTTCAAAAAAAATCTAAACAAAAGCGTGACGGTGATTGTCATTCTTGCATCTCAATTAATATATTTTCTGCCTGAAAAAATATTACTAATCGTCGGTTTATTTTCTTCTTCGAAATCACATTTAGCTTCAATGAGGCTGATAACCTCTGATTCCTAAGACGCGAAATTTCTGTGCCTTGGTGCAAGTCAGGGAATTTTTTTTTGAGTTTTCATTCATACAAGAGTAACCGTAAAGACGCTAACAAAATTCTTTCACATTAGAGTAAAAATATTTGAAATTCTATACATACAAGAATGAGAGGATGTATTAATGAATGAGTGCATTCACCTATAACTCTTTACTGAGCACAGGCATATGCGCTCACGGTGGAAGGCGGCTCCTGCATGCAGAAGCGTTTTTCGGAGTTCGAGAAGCTGTACGAACGGACGAAGCCCCTGGTGCCTGAGTCACTCGGCAGTCCCCCAAGAAGGAAGATTCTCATGACAGAAGCTAAATTGGTCGAGAAAAGAACGCAGTGGATAACTACCCTCTGCCAGAGTCTTCTTCAAAAACATAGCAGAAAGTTGGTTCCGCTTCTAAAATTTTCTTATTCTTATAAAGGTCACGGCTTTTCTTTGTTAGATGTCTACTTGGTCGCATTGTTTATTGGCCTTACTCTACAAGAGAGCGTCAAATATTTTTACACCTCCCAGCAACACATTAATAGTATGGAACTGCCTTCTTCATAGCATGGATCTAAATAAAGATGTTGCCTGAATTAAATGTATCTAGCTCCAACAAGGCTTGTTACTTATGCCCCTTATGTCTTTAAGCCTTGAGGGGGATCGCCCCTTCCGACAAAATCTCTCCTTACTTTATACCTTTCGCCTCTCTTTGAGTACCCCCTTTTCCCCTCCAAAGCTCTTTCCATTGAGCCTATGAAAGATTCTCTCAAAAGAATAACAACTTTTATTCGATCCCGGAATTTATGTACATATATGAGTTCAACAATGGAACGATTATGATAATTTTTTTCCTCAATTTTTAGAGTCAAAGCTCTTCGTACAATTGTGAGTTTACTAAGTGAATTGGCTCACGATCATGACATTTTGCACCGCAACAACACGCACCCGATTTTCGCACTATTTTTTCTCTCCAAAGATCTGATTATGTTTATAGTCGTTGTATACGGTCTCGTACTAAGCCGTACGACCTCGTTAACGTAATCTTCACCTGAGACTAACTCCAATAAAAAAAAATTGGAATATTTCGATTGTGAAATTTAGGATCCAAGTTGTCATGGTGCGAAATGTCGTGATACCGAGTGAATTGGAAAGGTTGGGATAAATAACGGAAAAGTGTGGCTAGCTAAGGTGGAACAGCGAGCAGTTTATTAGGCGCAACAGAAAATTCAGTCATTACTTGGAAAAGTTGTCATTCTCGAATACTCTAATCAAAGTTTTTCTTGATATTCCACAGCTCAGGTTCAATCGGAATCAATACTTCATTTGGAAACCATTCCCTCTCTTGATTTTGTGGACTCGAAACAATGTGGCAGGATGTATAGTTTCTAGTATGCTCATGCACTGCCAGAGATGGTACCGGCGAATGAGTCATCTGTCTTTATTCTCACGTTTACCGTGTCACGCGCTTCCAAAGGTGTTATCTACCCTTAAAAGTTCATGCGTAGCTAAAGGAACGAAAAGCGTGAGAAACCATCGAGAGAGAAAATGCGTTACGCTTCATGGAATGTGGCATTTTTTGGCGTAGATTTTTCAAGGGCTGAAAAAGCTTCTTTTTTTTCGTAAAATTTCTTAGTGATGATGAAAGTACATTTTTTTTTTAGAATGTACTACAACTTTAAATATGTAATCGGAGCAAAACTTGACAACAAGCAATACAATATGAATTAAGATAACTTCGAAAAATAAATAGTTCGCCGTATTAGGAAAAACTTGTATCTGTTGGGTGCTAAGCAAACAGAGCCGAAAACAATTTTGGTATGTATTGTGAATATGGGCCGTTTTCGTAACAGTTGTATACGTAGCGCATACGTACGTCAACATAGAAACAAACCATAATCCCTGCAAAAACCGATTAATGAGCCGGAACCGAACCTGTGTGTTCGCCTTCCGGGCGATTCACATCGAGCCAAGATTAAACACACTTTTATCTTCCTTTTAAAGCCCCTTCGACTCATAACTTGATATTTTGCCCCGACTGAACTCAGTGTTGTTTTTTTTTTTACAGTGAGCATGTGAAGGAGTTCTTCTCTCTTCTCAATGAGGACCAAGATGACAGTGACGTTGATCTTGGCCCTTCCGAAGTGAAGACGTTAGTATATATATATATTTTATCTGCATCCGAGAATGCGCATTGGTAATCAAACATCATAGGCAATAAATTTGTTTGAAAAAAAAAGAAAGACAATTGAGAGCTATGGCATATGAAGGCTAGATACTTCATTAAATGCGAAACACTATTCTATTTACAGACAATTTTTTTACGGAAAGCTTTGAGAGACTTTTCCCGAAGAAGATCAATAGGTAACTTGCTAAATATTCGAGAAACTCGCAAAGAGAAGCTGTAGTACCTAGCAGTGTTACGAGTTTTTTCAACTTGAATACCACTAGGATTAGTTCTTGTACAACGTCCTTCTTTAAATATGCGGTTTCTATCAATTATGGACTGGTTCTGCATAATCTTCCAACCCATGACAACGTCGTTTTGATATCTCCTATCGGCCAAGTTTGTTAGGCCTAGACATCTTAGCCTAGTTTCATAAGACGGAAGAGCCTGAGGGTACATTTTGTTCGGAAAACAACGATAATATACAATGCGTGTAAAAATTCTCTGAACATTTTCTACCGTTGTCGAATCTTTCGAGTAGTGAGGATTCCAAAGCGTCGAAGCAAAGTCTAGGTGAGGCATTACATAAATTTTAAAACATTTGACCAATATAGATGAATCATGGACAGAGATGGCTCTAAGAAATGAGAACATAGCCTTTCGAGCTTTGGCCACCCTATCAAGTACAGTGTCATTACGACGTAGGGATGCGGCCAATTGGATGCCCAAATCACGCACTTGTGGTACTCTGTCGATCGATATCTGATTGATGACATATGTAGTAGACGGATTACTGGAACCAATATGTAAATGGAAGGACTTAGACGGTGAAAGATTCAACTGATTGGAAAGGCACCAGTTATGAACACAGTCAAGAGCTTCTTGTAGTTCTTCTTTTTTCTCGTTCATATCTCCCTTGTTATAAGAGACATATAATTTAATATCATCGGCATAAGCCTGGTACTTCACATTCGGAAAACAATCGAGAACATCATTAATGTCGGCGATATATAAAGTAAACAGAAAAGGACCTAGTACAGAGCCTTGAGTAACTCCGGAGGTCACTGGCAGTGATTTCGAAAACGATTTACCTATTCGAACCGAAAAACTACGCTCCGTCAGAAATGATTGTAACCAGGAAAGCAATGGATCGTTGATGCCGTAATATTTGCATTTGTGGAGGAGTTTCGGAATACTTATGGAATCGAATGCCCTAGAAAAGTCTAAATAAATAACATCCGTACACTGGCCGATTGATAAAGCATTAGTCCAATCATCGTCACAAACTAAGAGATTAGTGACAACAGATGCACCTACTCTGAATCCATGTTGGTTACTAGGGATTATGTTGTTTTTCGTGCAATGATCAACAAGAATGTCTCGAACTAGGCGTTCCATAGTTTTAGAGGCTGGAGAAAGAATGGAAATGGGACGATAAGATGAAGAAAAACTAGGATCTTTACCAGGTTTCGGAATTGCAGAAATGAAGGAATGCTTCCATATTTTGGGAGTAGATTGGAGCATGATGCACATGTTATAAATGTGCGTCAGGGGGAGACACAGTGATGAGGCACATTTCTTAAACATTATCTGAGGAATATCATCACTACCTGTACTACCAGTAGATTTAAGTTTCATAAGTTGCCTAAGAACAACATGCGGTAAGAAAACTTCTAAATTCGAAAGAGGAGGGAAAGGCCTATCAGGGAAAGAAGGAGTAACTGTGTCAGCCGTTATGAAAGAAGAGGCAAATTCACTTGCAAGCATATCACACTTTTCAATTGTATCCGTTACCATAGTACCAGTAATATCGGTTAAAAATCTCGGTGGTCTTGGCTTCGGTTTAGTGAGAGATGAAATATGTCTATAAAGATCACGAGATCGCTTCAATTTGGTTTTTTCGGAATAATGTTTCCATCTACGCATCTTATGAAGGAGTTTCACACTTGCCTTTTTATAAAGAGCCAGCGATGCTGGTTTATCTATCTTACCGAACAGTCTATTTCTATAAGCAATCAATTTCATGATATGCAGAGGATAAGAACAATGAAAATCTCGTGGGGTGCGTAAAGGAACGAAACGAGATATAGCACTGGTAACAATAGTCGTGAAACGGGAGTATAAATCATCACAAGAGGTAAAACTATCGAACTCGTACTCCCAGTTGATGGTACTGAAAAATCGATTTATGAGGTCGTAGTTTGCTCTTGAATAATCACGAATGGGTGTAGAGATTGGTGACGAAGCGGATGTAGCTATATGGAAAGAAATACCACTATGGTCACAAGAGGGAAATGCAGGAATTATTTTCACATTTGTGAACATTTCTGGTGAAGAACTAAAAATCCAGTCTAAACAGCGACCAGCACGAGTTGGCTCACGACAAAGAAATACTAAATCAAAAGCGGAAATTATTTCATGAGTCCTCTTGTGATTAAATGAGTTGTCAACCACTAAGGCATCGCAGTTCATATCACCTATCACAAGCAGTGGATGATCATTGAAAGAAAATATATCCGAGAGTGAGTCACAGAAAGATTCTGTTTGAGCAGTGCTGTAATCGGGAGGGCGATAGAAAAGAACTAGACGAACTATTGATTTGGTGACTAGGAGATCAATAAATAATATCTCGTTCGGATGAAAGGAGATGCTAGATTCAATGAACGAAAGGTGATCACGTATAATTAAGGCAACACCACCTCCTCTACTATTACGATCACAACGAACTATTACATATGGTAATATGCCTATTATTTCATGATCGGGAATACTTTTCTTCAACCAAGTTTCCGTTAGCAAGACTATATCAGGTTTTCCATTCTCTAAATACATTCGAAAAACAGAAAGTTTATTGCATAGAGAACGAATATTATAATACGATACTTTCAAGAAAATATCAGTGGAGTGAAAATTACGAGTACGGACAGAACTAGGATTCGAATATATAGAACGGTGTGATGAAACATGACCTGGACATTTCGCTAGTTTGACGGCAAGGCTGCGTGGACTGTCGGATGAATAGATTGTCGAGGAACGGTGACTTCTGACGAGCGGAGGACTTGGACGTTTCTTGCTGATGACCCAGTCGACTTCGTTGATCTCACAGTGATGTTCTGACTTCCTTGGAACGTTCGTTGATGGGAAGAGGGTCGATTGGTATATGATTGACGAAGAGCGTCGACCTCGCGACGGGGCATAAGTCGGCCATTGTATATAACGACATCTTGACCCGCAGCTACCAGCTTTCTTTTCTCCTGACGAAGTTGATATTCCTGTTCGCGTTGAAACTTCGTTAAGCTCGGGCGGACGAATATATTCCTCAAGAGAGGGTTCTGGCGGAGAGAGCTCGATTTAGCGAGAAACTGTCTCTGATGCGTTTTAGTCGGGAAGGTGAGCTTGAGAACACGTGCATCGTTTGAATCATTCTTCCTAATTCCCATGCGGTAGTGAGCGACTCCTGCGATCGGTAGATCAAAAGCGTCGAGTAGAGTATGAATTATGCCTGAATCGTGGGCTATTTGAGCTGAAGCTGAAGCTTTCTTGTCGGCAATCTCTGGTGCGCGTTCTATTACCACTGAACGTAGCCTTTTTTCTTCCTCCATTTCATTCTTCACAGTTTCAATGACATTGCAGTTGTTTGTAGATTCCGAAATCATCTGCTTCATTACTAAAGAACATGTCTTCAGCAAAAGAAGTATGTGATTCGGAATATTGGGATCCGTCGCCTCCTCTTCTTTGATGATACATTCGTCGAGAGAATTGAGAAGAGCTTCGCTAGCTAGAGACATTGGTCGGTGAGACGGTTGATAAGGTGTACTGATAAATCAATATGGGAGCGATGAGTATCGAAGTTTAAAAAAGTTTTGACGAAGAGTCGAACTCGTAACCTTCTGATATTAACACATATCGTGCCAAAACTTCTTCACTCACACTCATGATGTACAAGGATGGATTAGAACTGATGAAACTCTTGAATAAGAATGCTCTACTACGGCATTAAGAATGATCTACTATGGCATTATATGTACTAAAGATTTTTGATGAACCGATCAGCGTTCTGAAATCATAGCTCCAAATACTCCGCGAAATGAAAACTTTTTTAGGATGAGCGAGAAGGAAGTAAATCTAATAAGTAAAGAAGAACAGTGCGTAAATAAGGCCATTACTAAACCATGCCCCTCACGCCCCTCACAGCCCTCACGCCCTTCACGCCCTTCGCGCCCATTCATTACTAATCCACGTCACTGCGCGGGAAAGAGAGAAATAGTGTTTGACGCACTATTATGTTTTTTTTATACGGTCTCGTTAGCCTAAGCCGTACGGCTTCGTTAGCGTAAACTTTTGCCTAAGCCTAAGCAGAAAAAATTATTAAAACTTGAAAAACTAAGTAAAGCGCATGGGGCGAAGTTAAGAATTGTGTAATAAGTGGCGTGGATTAGTAATGAACGGGCGTTAAGGGTTTCAGAAGCGTGGGAGGCGTGTGGTTTAGTAATAGCCGTAAAAAACGAATATAGCTTCATTCGAAACAACGAGAAGCTTTCTTACCAAGGTTTTTTAGCAATGTCAATTTTCGGTAACAATATTAGTAATCATAGGGTTCTTCCGAGATTTTTCAAACAAATAAAACTCTACAACATTAAAACAGTTGATTTTCTACAGTCATCCAATCGATCATCGTATATGATGCCTATATGAAACAACCGTTTGGTGTTTCCAGGGCATGTGCGAATGACTTCGAATTTCTCAGGACAGTTGGGAAAGGCAGTTTTGGCCGTGTCAGTTCTGCTGGGAAAAACATCTTTTAAGAATACATCAATCAAACATAAAGTTTCTATTCACTAGTGATGTAATAATTAAAGTTTGGTATCATAGTAACACTCTCCCTAAGAAGAAGAAAGATTTTTTGAGATCTTGTGTTGGTCCGAAGCCGTTGGGTTATCAATTATCAATTATCAATTATCTTGAAAACAGTTACTTTAAACAAAACGGTTTTTATTATTTTCAAACTCATCAAGTTATGGTTTGAAAAAATTAGAATTTAGTTTCTCATAATTTGAGTCGAAAAATCTTTGCAAAACTTCACGTTTTGAAGCATGTAGTTATTTATAGAAGTCGTCACACGGAAACTCACTCATACTTTTTTTAGAGCATATGCTTCAAGGCACTAGCGATGAAACTATTTTTGTAAGGCGTAAGAAAAAATTTTTGTAAGTAAAGAGTTGAATGAAAACATAGTTTAAAGATGAAAACCAAAAAAAAGAAAAATCACGAAGAGAAAACTTCGGCTTGTTTGGCTTGATTGGCGGAGCTATCCAGGTTTTCCAAGTGCGTCACAAGGCAGATGGCAAGATATACGCCATGAAAGTTCTCTCAAAGGAGCACATCAGAAAGAAGAATGAGGTCCATTTTCCAATACCTGCAATGAGTGCATCATATGTGTATAGAATGCTACAACTCGAAAAAAAAGGTAGCTCACGGCTCCGCGTTTACCCCAGCCATCAGAGAAAAATCAAAGCACGGGATCGGATCGAACTCAATCATCTCTTTCGGGGAACATATTTTCTCAGAAAAAATTATAGATAAAGTTTTCTATGGTTGAAGTGAAACGAAGTTGCTTTTTGCTGAAAAAAAATCGATCGATACTGTTTTTCTTTCGATTCCACCATAATCTCAATGTTTGTCAGGTCAAACACGTGATGGCGGAGCGCAACGTCCTGAAGGCCAACATCCATCATCCCTTCCTTGTTAATCTCTACTACAGTTTCCAGACGAAAGAGAAGCTTTACTTCGTGCTCGAGTTTTTGAATGGAGGCGAAGTCACTTCTTATCAGTTTATACATACGTATATACAACATATTTTATGTCGCATATCCGAGACAGTGCGATTGAGATTATGTTTTGTACATATGTAAATATATGTATATTCAAGTCGTCGAGCTATCACTGATATCTGATTATGGAAGTTTATTCATTCATTAACAGATGCTCAGTTACACATTCAGAAGCAGATACGCCTGGTTGAGATGAAATAAGATAGCTCGCCGACATGAGCTATTTTACGAGGCGCACTTTCTCATATTTAGTGTCTCATTGATTCTCTAATTCATTCCTTCATTCTATGATCTATCAACTTATTGAGCAATACAAGTAGCAAACATTCGATTGCGCAACACATGAATAAGTGATCGACCACTGTCCAAAACAGTATTATTATAGTTCCAGCGTGAAAACAGTATTAGTCTCCATGAATCTTGTCACAACTGCAAACTGAGAGAGCTAGCATGCTCCTAGAAACTTGTCCGAAAATCCTTAGCTGGTTGGGATCCGAACCTGCTTCTTCGCTAGCCGGGTGATGCTTTTACCCACTGATCTACCAATGCACATAATCTTTGACGCTTTTAAGACTCTTTCACATTGCAGCTGTTCTCTGTTCTGCAGAAGGAGAAGCATTTTAGCGAGCCACGCAGTCGCTTCTACGCGGCCATCATCGCTAGTGCTCTCGGCTATATGCACGAGAAGAGCATCATATACAGGTGAAGGAACATTCTTAGCACTCATAGGTTATGTATAACAATCTCTACTATTATATAACCTTTCTCGTGCTTGTTCCCGTCTCGCGGCAGCGTACGCGCTCCCCTGAGATGCGGGACAGACCTATCCTGGTAGAATCAGTAGCTGCCCGATGGGTCATTGCTAGTGTGGGTAGCAGCAGTAGGGAGAGTCAGATTTGTGCGAGAGCCCTATTAACATTTCTTAACCCCTTTGGTTCGGGTGGATCTGTGGTATTCAAACTTGGGATAGTTCGCACAATAGTCGCGTACACTACCATAATGCCACGCGCGGACATTATAACACTCTCTGTTTTTGTAAAATTTTAAGATTGTAGACACCAGCTTATTCTTTTTTCTCACCTCTTTTTTTTTGTTCACTGATCATTTTATACGTACAGGGAACTACATTTCACTTTTTAGGTTCATCTTCAGTGACTAACTTGTTCAGAATCGTCAATAATACGGTTCACATGAAAGATTGATAAGAAGAAAACTTGGGAATGATTACAAGGAACGTGGTTTTGGACTGAATAGTTTTGGCAGACCAGCGTAAAAATTAAAAATTTTATATACATATTTATTTTGATCTGTTTCATCTTCTTTTTTGGCAGCTGTTAAATAGCGTTTTCATTCCATGTAAAAGCTCATATTGTGTTATCATTGAATGCTTTCACCTTATACATAGATAACAAATCTGTGACTGGGTATCAATCCCGCCTCGAGTTAATCAGAGAGATTCAAAGATAATCTCCAAAAAATTTGGTGGAAATTTGAAAGTAAAGAAAACACGAAATTTGAAAGTAAAAAAACACGAACATTCGACAATTCGTAAAAAACATAGAAGAAAAATTAGATTGATATTTCATATATATATACATATATATATACATATATATATATACATATATATATATATATATACATATATATGTATATGTAGATGATATGCATTTTCGGGATATATGCTGATTCAAAGTCTTTTTATCAGTAAAAGAATAAACTGCAAGAGGTTTGAAGGATCGAATTTTTTTAATCAGAACTACATATCTCACTTCTTCTTTCGATAACTATGGGAGACTTTATTCCATTGTCAAAAACTGAAAAAAATTACATCCCTCTATATGTACGTACATATGTATGTATTTATGATTATTAGGAACTTTCTAAGATACAAGATTTCTCCCTCCAGTCTCGTGAATTTTTTTATCAATAAAACTCAGCTAAACTTTAAGCAGAGGAGAGTCCCCTAATCAAATTTCATAATTTTTCCCCTAATCAAATTTCCCCTAATCAAAAATTTCCCCTAAGGAGAGTCCCCTAATCAATCAAATTTCATAATTTTTCCCCTAATCAAATTTCCCCTAATCAAAAATTTCCCCTAAGGAGAGTCCCCTAATCAAATTTCATAATCCCGGTTCATCGGATAAGCGTTTCCTCCTTCTTTCATGCAACTTTTTGTTCTGAAAATGATCTAATTATTCAGAGACTTGAAGCCCGAGAATCTCCTGCTTGACAAACATGGATATTTGGTGCTGGCCGATTTTGGACTCTGTAAGGAAGGCATTCGGAACAAGGACACCACAGACACTTTTTGCGGGACGCCTGAGTAAGACAAGACGCTTTTTCACACCGTCAATGCTCATTGAAATCTGATTACCTATGTACTGCTTGGACGAAAGAAAGCCTGCAAGGCGGACTTGAACCCAGTTCTCTATCTCTGAACCGTACAGCCAACCGAGGACACGTGGCTAAACCGTGCCATAGACCTGCTTAAAGGCCTTGTAGTCTCTTTTTTATCTGATAGCTCATTGTTTAATATACGTAAGATGAGAACTCAAAAACGCTCAGTATAGCTCAAAACATAGCTCAAAAGCCTGAGTTTCATAAGAGTTTGACAAAACAGGGCCATTGAGCCAATTGGAAGTACATAGTACATATCTTAAAGGTCAATATCATGTCTTCAATACTGTAGTCATAACGCAAGAGAGACTGTTGGGTTAGTAATAACGTAACTTCTGGAAAAACTGACAAATTTCCGTTCTGCTACTTTTTTGGTTCGAGCAGTACATTCAATCAATGAAATGTGATGCTTTTTTAAACAAAACATGGAGTGAAGTAACACGTACATATAAGCATTGGTGATCACAAATAATACGTTAATTATTATATCAAAAACTCTGTTTTTTCCAAGTTTAGACCGAGTTTAGTGCTCTCTTGCTGGGGCTCTACCACTTGATAGGTCCTTTTTAGGTACCTGGCTCCGGAGATCATCCTCAAGAAGTCCTATGACCGTTCGGTTGACTGGTGGTGCCTCGGCTCAGTGCTCTATGAAATGCTCTTCTCTCTGGTCTCTTGCCTAGTTTTTATTAAATAAATCATCACCGAAAGATAATTTGCTCAGAACTATCGCTAGTACAAGTAACATAGACATGTTCAGCGAGTACAAGTAACATAGACATGTTCAGCGAGTACAAGTAACATAGACTTGTTCAGCGATAGAAAACTTCCGCTCAAAATAAGTTCAAGTAGGTCGTACTGAGAATCCAATTTTGATGAATCATCACGCGCCTGAAAGCTGAACCAGAAAGCAACCAGAGCGGTGTACTGGAGAATCTTGGGAAACTCTTGATCCTATTACGTGTTTCATGTGATTTTTAACTTTAGAAATTTGTTTTGTATAGTTAGTATGTAAAACACTATGAAAAAGTCTGACTTTATTGCTTGTGAAGGAGCAATGAGAACTCATGTAATGACTCTGATGATTTCTATCCTCATTTATTTTAAATACATACATAATTACAAACATGTACCAATACATAATCTTCTTTCACTCACTCCATATAACGTTCATCGCCGATCCTAATCATGAAAAAGATGTAAATCATTTGTTTCTCAGGGAAGACCACGTTACGATACCATTTTAGGCTTCTCAACCAACAAACATACGAAAAATTATTATTATAAATGCTATACTACTCATTTAAAAAAACAGTTGTAATGAATTATAAAGTTCTGAAATGCTAAGTTTGTTTTACAGTTGTTTAAAATTCAGTTTTAACAAAGTGAAATTTGGTTAAGATGACAATTAATTAAACCATTGCGCGGAAAAAATCTAGTCCACCGGGTGGGACCTCTTCTCCAACCGGAAGCGAACACGTTACCATCACGATGACACGTTGTGCTGGCCTTTTTCCGTGCAATCATTTAATATATTGTTATAAATTATATTTTGAAACTACATATAAGTGTTATAAATTCAATCGCTGGAGCATAAAACCTTGATTATTTCAGCCTCCATTCTACAGCAGAGACCACAACGAGATGTACGATAAGATCGTTAACCAGCCGCTGCGAATCAGGCATCACATATCACCCGCCTCCTCGGATATCATGGAAAAAGTTGGACTTTCTATTTATCCTTTAGTCGAGGGCTTAAACCGCTGAATTGAGAATTATAATGTTATACATATCCCCAGAGTGAGTAAAGGTTCGTCTGATAAGGGGCGAAACAGACTTTTATTATTTATCGTTTTAGCAGTGTTTATAATGCAGTATTTGTTAATTCAGTAAACCATTTTTTCATTAACAGTAATAAAAACTTCTGGAGCTTAATCTTGTACTTTCCGTCATTCTCATCAGCGAAGTTATACGCTCGGATCAATAACGGATCAATAACGGATCAATAACTTAAGTTTTCATGCAACTTTTCATTCATTAATTTGGAGTAAGTTCGATGGGAAAAAAGTAACTTATTCAGGGCGAAATATTGTAAGCCACGCTCAAAAAGTTTATTAGTGAAGTACTGAGAGCAAAAAATAGCAAAACTACATATGAGTTGCTCCATTCGTGCGAAATCAGGTTAAGGCATGAGATGAGCGTACGATATCGAAAATTAACTGTTCAAAAATGATAAAAAAAATTTCTAGCACCGTCAGAATTAAAAAAAAATTCTATGAAACATTCCAGCTGCTGTGTAAAGATCGAACTCGGCGTCTTGGCAGCAAAAACGATTTTACTGAGATAAAGGTAAGTTTTTTGTTCAATTTTTTGACATTTTTTCTCCTAAATAGTTCAATTTTACAACCCATAAGTTTTCCGTATTCGGAAAATTGGAGAACATGACTTTTATTTTTATCAGAAAGTGAAAAATTAAACACTTCAATAACTTCTAATATTACTCAACAAACATTTGAGATTACCATTTGCGGGTTTTTGTATGTCTAAAGATATTTTTATTGCTAGCAGTTTACTATCCCTACTGATCAATTTACCAACCAGAGTAGACATGAATGGGAACACCTCTCTTTTGGATATAGTGCTAGCAGATAAAGAAGAGAACGTAGTGAAAATAGTGACGTCGCCTCCTATTTTAAATTCTGATCACATATCGATCGTGTTCGCTCTGAGCATTTCAGGAAATCTCCAAAATAACCTTAACACTAACAATAACGATTCAGAAGTATATGTGGACTTTCGTTATGCTAACTTTGATGGTATGAATTCATACTTGGACAGCTTTTCTTGAGAACAACTTCTCTCAACACTGGCAAATACTCAGGCTAAGTACGGTTTCATTGTAACAACGCTTCATGAAGCGATACGTGGATTCTGCCCGATCAAGAACCGCCTGAAGCAGAAGAGAAGTTGTTCAGGAAGCCTCCGTAGATTTTTAATTCAGAAAAAGAAAGAGTGGAAAACTGAAAACTCCAACCCTTCTGTTCGTACAGATTATTAAGCAGTTCAAAATCTCATTAAAGCGACATAATCAGACCAGCTACGGAAGAATGAGAGGAAGGCTTTAGAGTCTGCTTGTGGCATCCATCACTGGGTTAAACTAACGCTGAAATCTGCGAGCAGCTTTCCTAGAATGAAATACGGAGGCGACTACGTTTCAGATAACAATAAAAAAAGTTCTTCAAGAATTACTTTTACGAAGACGAAGGCCGCGAAGAACTAGTTACTTCGAGATTCACTGATACCGCAACTGATTCGTGTATAGTAGATCTCGCCACATATTATTTGCAATGTCCTCAAGAACTTACCTAATAAGTTCACCAAATTTTCAGAAGGCATATATATATATATATATATATATATATATATATATATATATATATATATATATATATATATATATGTATATATATAAATATGTATTTTATGTGCATCCGAGAATGCGCATTGCGCGGAATATAAAAAATGCGAGAAGAGACATATACTGTTTATTGAAAAAGCTCGTATATTTCTGATAACTGGAAAAAATTAAATTCAAAATCTAAGCACTCTTAATATCAGATAGCTGTTTCCTGAAAACAATGAGTGATTTCTCTCGTTTGAGGGTGATAGGCTATTTTCTTAAGTTTTGAGAGACATGGAGTGAAAATGAATTGTACCTGGAGGTGTTAAACGTTTTCTCAACTTGAATACCGCTAGGGTTTTTTCGTGTAAAAATGATTATTTGAATATACGGTGTCTATCTAATATATGTAGTCATATCCTGCATAATCTTTGAACCAATTATAAGGTAGGTTTGGTTCCTCCTCTCTGCCAGATTTGTAAGTTCCAAGCAACTAAGCCTTGATTCATAAAATGGAAGAGCCTGTGGTTTTTTTTACTCGCGAAATAACGATAGTAATTTGAAGATATGTGCTCTTGCTCTGGCTTTCCCATTATCACTTCTATTTGAAGACTCTCTGAAGCGCTGCTCGTTTCCTAATCAATGGAAATTTGGAGAGGTGATCCCAGTCTACAGGCGTAAAGGTCGTTGAGAGAATTTCAGCAGTTATCACCCTATTACTGTGACTTCCGCGGTCTGTAGAGTCTTCGAAAGCATTTTATCGAATGACATTAGACTTCACCACACGAACTTCTTCTCCAAGTCGGAATATGGTTTCATATCCAAAAAATTGTGAGTTATAACTTCTGAAATCTATAAGTGAATGGGAACTGACTCTTCAGAACCAGAAGAAACTAGATGTCATTTATTTTAATTTTGCGAGGGCTTTCGACAATGTATCCAATTCTGAGTTAATAAAGAAGCTTACAACATGGGTCTTCATGTCTCTCTAATTCACTGTATTAATTCATTCCTCAAAGGTAGATCGTTCAAAGTTCGCGTAGAAGATGTCTACTCCGATTCTTTCCCAGTACTCAGCGGGGTACCCTGAGGGACAGTCCCCCTCTTTTTCCTCTGTTTCGTCAATGAGATCGAGAGCTGCATTCCCTCAACTGTGAAATTTTCATTGTTCGCCGATGACCTACAAGTTTATAGCGAAGACTAAAACTTTCAACTATGTATGTATGAATAATATCACAGAATGGTCGCGTCAATCCAAACTTTCTTTAGTAGCCGAAAAAATAAGATGTCTCCGTCTTGGGAAATCTCAAAACGATTCATTCATTGATAGCTCGCTGATGAAGGTCGTTCATTCAGTCAGAGACCTATTAATTTATGTGAACTTCAAGCTCAGCTTCAAACAGCACCTAGAGATTATACGTGCTCCGAGGAGTCTATGTAAAATTTCGCACGTTTTCAAAGTTTTTTAGGTTTCTGGACCGGAACGGTTTAAAAATCGTTTACACCACTCACATCAGACCCCTCCTTGAATATGGAACAACTATCTTTTCCCCGAAAGTCCGTAGTAACAATTCGAAAAGGTTGGAAAACCCTCAAAGACTTTTCACAAAAAGACCTTATTCTCGTTGTGGAAGTCTTCGGTTGAGCTACACCCAACGTCTAGCTGAATTCAATTCGGACTAATTCTATGAATCCGTTTTGATTTATTGATAGTTTTTCGTCAACTTTCTGATAGAGCGGATTGTCAGTCGTGCAAAAAAGAGCTGAAGTTGAGAACTGAAACCAATCTGCGCACTTCAGGCTGAACTTTAAAATTAACTCTGATGAATTCTAAACGATACAATCATCCACATTCTTTCTTTTCTAGAGTAATTGCTTTATGGAATAAAGTTACAAATAATTTCAAAGAGGTTCGAGATATTGAATCATTCGGCAAGGCTCTAGAAGATATTGACCTCTCAAATCTAGTAGCCCTACCGAACTTTCTGTTGTCAACAGCAAGAGTGGAGACCAACGAAAATTAATTGTTTTATTCCCCATTCTTTCCCTTCCTATTTTATAACCCCATGTAAGCGGTGGCCTTACAAGCTATCTCATGATAATTAAGAATTTCGAGAAAAAATTAGGCATGATTTTTATAGGCTCATCCCTTCTTCATGCCAATCAACTGGGATAAATTGCTGGCGCGGGAGATCAAGGCGCCCTTCATACCCAAGATCAGAGATGACTTCGACCACTCTCAGTTCTCCCGCGAGTTCACAGAAGATCGATTCAACATTGGTTGGGCATTTCTCTCTCTCTTTTTTCCTCTCTATCTTTTCCCTCTATTTTTCTCTCTATCTTCTCCCTCTATTTTTCTCTCTACCTTTTCCCTCTTTTTTCTCTCTATCTTTTCCCTCTATTTTTTCTTTCTCTTTTTCAATGAATCTGTGTTTTCTCTCTCTCCTTCCCCTCTCTTTTTTTACTGTGTCTCGCGATCTCTCCATCTCGCTCTCTTGCAATTTTTTCAGTTTTACTTCTTCCTTAGGGCTATGTCAAAACTTTATGTTTGAAGTTGAGTCAAAACATCTCTGAGTTGTTATTTTTCCTTCAAGCTGATAAGCTTGAATTATTTAGTAGTACAATAACGACATCACAAGTGATTCACACCTTCTTGAATTATTAAAGTATCGGTTCGAAAGAAAGGTCCAAGTGTTCTGGAAAGATGGTGCGTGCCGACTCTCGATTCTTGAGGGAATAGCCTCTAGTCTTATCTCTACTTCCAGAGAAATCCACGAGAACCAGAGATGTTAGGAAAAATTTGGTAGTGCTTGCCCGAATCTTACTCTTTGCTAAACAACTAAGCAGCTATTCAGACAGCAGCCTCTGGTTCTATTAGGTTGGATATGTATCTCATCTCAAGTTCTATTAGGTTGGATATGTATCTCATCTCAAGTTCTATTAGGTTGGATATGTATCTCATCTCAAGTTCTATTAGGTTGGATATGTATCTCATCTCAAGTTCTATTAGGTTGGATATGTATCTCATCTCAAGTTCTATGTATTAGGTTGGATATGTATCTCATCTCAAGTTCTATTAGGTTGGATATGTATCTCATCTCAAGTTCTATTAGGTTGGATATGTATCTCATCTCAAGTTCTATTAGGTTGGATATGTACATATCTCATCTCAAGTCACGCGTCAAGTGAAAAAAGTTTTTCTTAGACTGTCTTTTCCAAAACTGAAAAAGCTATCACCAGGTTTTTTCGGTGGTTACCAAGTTGTAAGCGCAAAAATTCATTCGAAGTTCTTTGGCATTCCAAAAATTCATTCCATGTTCTTTGGTTGTTACCAAGCTCTGTTACGAATTTCTGACCAAGCTCAAAAAATTTTAACCAGGTTCTCTGGCTCCTCAAAACGTCGCTCACACTTCACGAGACCACGACTTCGTCGACTTCACCTATGTGGATCGCAACATTCCACCGAGCTGACCTTTTTTATAAGAAATAACGACAGTTTGGAAAAAAATTGAGAGTTTTTCTACTTCTACTGTAGATTGGAATAAAAAAGTTAACAAGCATTCTTTTGTTATTTGAGTCTTTTTCTTTGAAAACTTGCGTACCCTCCAAAGAACAGGTTTTCAGAAAACTAACTTTTTTTCCAAACTAAAATGTGGTTTCAGAAGTTTTATGAAGTTACAAATGATACTGAGAAGTTGATAAACTGCTTCATCTTTACGTGGTTCTTTTCTTAGTCCACGACTGAATGCCAGAACAAGTGAGAGATCTTTTAAATAACTCCTCCAAATGCTAAGTTACACAGTTTAAAGGCAGTGATGCCTGGTTAAGAATAAGATGGCAGCTAGTTTGTAATCTTAAATAACGCCTTTTTTTAAAATAAGCATATCTGAAAAAAAAGTTAACTCTAACAAAACTTCCATAAATTTTTAATTCTCAGAATTATGAAGGCTAGCATTTCGACGCTCCATAATGAGAAAAGGAAACATGATGTCCAACATAAGCTAGTATCTTAATATACGGACAAAGCTATAAAAAAAGATCTAAACACCAGCTCTGACTGGGGTTACGAGCGCGTTGCCAATTCCACTATCAAAGAACGTTTATTTCTTTCTTAAGAGAGTTCCACTATCAAAGAACGTTTAAGACATATCGTTTATTTCTTCCTTCCATTAAGAAGCTGGTACGTCGTCTTCCCAGGGATGTTTTTTGCAAAGACCAACAAGCGGCCGAAGTCTTTACCATCTGAGCGAACCGTTGACCAAAAAAGTCTTTACCATCTAAGTGAACCAATTGACCAAAAAAAATTTCATGAAAAAGGACAGTTTTCTAACAGAGAAATAAATCTGGAAAATAAACACGATTTTGATATCGACAAGATATCATGATTATGTTCGGTCCAATCACGATAAATAAAGCGAATGATTTTCACAAAAAATTATCGGTTAAAGTTAAATGATTATTTTTTTTGCTAGTCTAATACCACCATAATACTTTTTTTTAAATTTTAAACATTTTCCAGAAGAAAAAAAGAGGAATTTTTAGGTTTTTTTTCAAATATTCTCTAGTAATATTGAAGAATTCAGTTGAATACTGATAAATTTTGTGCGGGTTAGAGAAAATATTCAACGCTGATGGTTGTTGGGATAAAAGATTCAGCCATTTTTTGATAGGGAAACAGATAGGTAGAGACGGAAAGAGACCGAGAGAGACCGAGAGAGACAGAGAGAGATAAAGAAATAGAGAAAGAGAGAGAAAAAAGAGAGTAAGAGATAGAAAGAGAGAGAAAGAGAGAGTGAGACAAAGGTAAAGAAATAAGGAGTGTAGAAAAAGAAAGAAAAAAAGAGAAATATATAGGAAGAGAGAGAGATAAAAAGAAAAAGAGAGAAAGAGAGAGGAAGGGAGAGAAAGAGAAAAAAGATTTATAGATAGACAAAAAAAGTTGAACAGAGATAGAGGAAAAGGTAGAGAGAGAAAGCAAGAGAGATAGAGAGATTCAAGTATAGCTGGGGCGTAGCTCGGGCTCAATGAGCAGTGAGATGCAAGGGTTGACGCAGGCTGAAAACAGGGCCGCGAAGGAAAGGAAAGTGTCCATGTTCTCATAGCCCGGTTGGCGGAGCAAGAAGCTTTCGAGAACGACCATCGTCATGATTGGGAGAAACATGAGCACACCGACGTTGAGCACCTTCAACGGAAATGTATGGCTTTCGGGTATGGATGTGATAGTTGAGGATAACTTCATCGCCAAGGGCTCACTTTTTTAGAGTCATGGAACAAAAGAGCTATAATAAGAGTTACCAAACACTACCACCATAGTCTAAATAGACGGCTCAAAAAGTTTGTTTACAAAAAAAGCTTAGCGAAGGCTTGTTTTTTCTCTCATCAGTTTCAAATAAGAACTTCTCTTGTGTTATAATAGAGTTACCGAGAAATAATTCCGTCTCTGCTGAGATTTCGAGTTCGATACGAGCGGTTCAAAGCTAATAGTCAATGTATTGATAACTCGCAAATGTTAAGATAATTTGCTCCCAGCGAAAAAGCGACTTAATCTAACATCTAGTATCTAATGTACCGTTGAGTTATTCACGGTAACCAGTTTTACCGTAATCCAACTTATGTTTGATCCAAAGCCAAAGACTGGTTTTCGTCCATGCTATATTTTGTTTTAACACAGTGCTACCGCTTCAAAACGGTGTGAATGAGCATCCTTTGGTTTTTTCTCGCGGCTATCGACACTCGATCCTACTTGCAAGACGTTGATCTTCCACATGTGTCTGATTTCCCGCTGGAAATAGTCATCGGCGATGGTGTCCCTGGCGACTTTGATGACATTGTAGGTGAAGAGGATCACTAGCCATACCTTCCAGAGGGTCATCGAACCGAAAATCCCGTAGACTAGCCAGAGAAGCCAATCTTTTTCCTAAAAGTTATGTATGTATAAACTTTTTGTATATTTTTTCCTAAGTTTGCCAAATCGAACGTTTAATGCTATGACGAGTCTAAAGTACATATGACGAACTGAACGAGAATGGATAGGTTTGATGAATAACTGGCGAAAGTAAAGTCGTCGAGTAATACATTCTCTGGTTGCCTCCATGGTGCAGATTAAAGTCTAATATTACGTTGAATAGAATAAAATTCTTCATTTCAATTCTAGTCCCCTCATTATCCACAACAACAAACACATATAAAATGATTTCTCTGGAGAACTCATAATTTTGGATAAAGCTAAGTTTATAAGACATGTTCTTGATCCAGCAGAGAAATTATTTCCTAGGATTCTAAACACTTTAAAACTACTTAAAAGAATATTGCACATTGTCCAAATACACTCAAGCTTACAGGACCGTTTCTGTTTACTAACGTGAACTATTCCCAAGAAAGTTCCAATCAGGAGGAAGCTTCCGCCGATGAAATCGACTCCCACCAAGATAGGTCTCAGGGTTGACCAATGTATGCATGGATCGATTCTGCAGCGAACAAAAAAGGGTACATTTTGGAAAGCAATTCAGTTTTTTTCTCGCTTTTTTTTGCAAATTTAACTCTCGTCTCGAGGCGGATTATATCGTGTTTTCGCATTGTTTCAAAACTTGCTTGCAAAAACGTTTAGCTGGACGAGGATCGAACCTACGAACGGCCGGGCTCGCCCGTATGGTAGATAACGCAAGATACTGTTCCCTTTTATTCTCAAAAGCGCTTTAACTCTGCGTACCTTCCGTACTCGAAATACTGTCGGAATGCACCCATAGTAAGGATGTTGAATACGGCGAAGGAAGTCATCAACAAGCTGAACAGATTCAGCATAATCATCGGAGCTGTTTCCATGTAGTTGAACTCGAACTGAAGCTCATGGCATTTATCGATTGATATCGATTGATGGTCTTTTTCATGAACCAATATCAATTCACTCTTAAAGGGCTTTTGTTTGTTTTTATATAACGGAGAATATTGACAAAGGGTTTCTTCTTTGAGAAATAGAAGAGCAAAACCACATCGGACAAAACCAATATCGATCATCTAATTTTTTTGTTTGTGAGTTCGTAAATCATATACAAATCTTTCAATTACAAATATGCTTTCATTATTAATATATCCCTTGCCTGAACGATATTTATACTTGCATGAAATATAGTTTTTTATACCATATAAAAATTTTTTTAAAAATTTCAATTCAAAGTTTTGTGGAAATATGACCGTACAATAAATATGTGTTTGTATGTGTTGATATATAGTACTATAACAAAATGGATCACCTAATCTTTTTTTTTGAAACATTTTCAATTGAATGATAAAATGGGGAAGAAAGGACAGAAAATTTCTCATGGTCAAAAAAGACGCACAACGTATTTGATGTCAAAGAAAAGAATGATGAAAAGGCATCCGAAGGCAGTACTCGCCAAAGTCTTACGGTATGCAGCGTGATAGACGTCTCTTACCTGAAAAAAACTTCAATTCAATTTTTTCCAATTTAAACGCTTTATCAAGATCAACTGTAGCGACATGTGACGACTCCACTCCTCAGCGTTCTCTGCCTTCCTTAGCAATTGGGGACCAACGGCTTTGACAAAGTCGTCCCTCCATCTCATAGCACGCGGGTGCCACTTTAGAACATCCCGCGCCCACCGACTGGGGTCGAGCCTCGCAATTCGGCCTACCCAACGCCACCTCCTTTCACGGCAGATTCTGACCACACCCATTATGCTTCATTTTGGAATTTTTTTCTGAAGAGACCACATCGCTTTAAAGAACCGCTCGGCTCAGTGCTTCACCAGTTAGCAATATTTTTGTTGAAGACATTTGTCAATTTTTAGATGTGTAGACTTGGAAAACGGTCGTGGACTAACATAGTTATCATCCTCATTCTCAATGATTTGAAAAAAATGATTTGGCCTAGAGCGAAAATTGAACTGACTCGAAAAACTGCTAAGAGAATTTCAGCTTTTGCGAGATCTTCCATTGACACATACCTATTTGCGTATGTCTTCTCACTACTGGAACTTTATTGAATAACGGGAGAAACCAGTTTGTTTCCAGGAGGATTCGGAAACGTTAAGAACGTGTAATCCCATTGAAAATCGACCTTTTCTTCAAATTACAAACTTTCTAATGCTCCTCTGGAGGTTTGAAGTCATGATTATTCCAAGCCTCAAGGTTTTGATATTCATCGTTCCACTACTATTGGATGGAAAATAACCAGCCTTTTTTTTGCAAGCCAAAATCTACTTACCGGCTGCATTCATTTTGTCGGAAAGATACAGCGTCAATCACAAAACGCTTACAACTATGTTTGCCAACAAACGTAGAAGCTTCGGAAGTTTTGAACTCTTTTTATAGCTTCGCCCGTATTTTAGGGACTTCTAAGGGCGGAAAAAACAACTTAACGTGCTTTGCAGTTCAACAGCGACAAATTGAACCTGATTATTCACAATTGTCTTCTTGAAAATGATCTCAAGTTCATAAATATAACGGGATCACTAACATCTGTTTAAACGACATTTTATGTTATTATAATATGCTGTCAAGTGCGGATCGGTCGATTCAAGCAGTTACTTTTGAAACACATCTAACTTATCATTTATACTTTTCACGTCTCAAGCTCACTGGCACAACAACAGTCGAAAGAAGCAAGCGGATCTATGTGACAGGCTGTAGAGAATTTTTTTCCTATCAGGTGAAATGGATCATAAATCGTGTTCGTTGTATTGATAGACCGTTTTCATGGTTTTGATGAAAAATTTCGATTTTTTTATATATTATAGATGGTTTTTATTAGTGGATAGTTTCCATATTATTGATGAAGCAATAGTACGGCCTAACACCTCGAGGGTAAAAACAAAGTTCTCACCGACAAGCACTGATAGGCAATGATCGCATTTCCCACATAGCCTGAGATGTTGAGGTAAACCAGTAGCACGGTCCCCGGCCACGATCGTATCATCTCCTAGGGTAAATTAAATTCGAAAGTATTTAATTTTCAAGATTTTTTTCCTGAAAAAACGGAACACAGTTGCACATGAGCATCGAGTAACACTGTCTGGAAGGGCCACAGTTGTGGAGAGAGGAAGGGGGGAGCACTGCTTGAAGGGAACTATAAACCATGAATGAGCGGGAAGAAAATGTCTCTTCTCTGCCTGTGGACTGGGAGAAGCGTGGAAAGGGCAAAGCAAGGTAGCAGATGCGAGATGGGCAATTTGATATGATTATCTTTCCCATCCGCCTCGAAAAGTTCCCTCTCTGTGAATCATAAAGGAAGAAAGACACGGGAAGACACGAATTGCTCGCTTCCTGAAAAGGAATACGGTTTATGTTGTAAACTGCACAGATCAAACAAATGATAAGTGAATTTTTTCATCTCTATCAACGTCTCTGATAGCAATGAATTGAGCTTCTCAGAAGTTTTTGGATCATAGATGTATTTTCTTCTTCTTTTCAGATTCGAAACTACAAACAAACTTCTTTGAAGCAATGAATGAAGCTTCTAAGAAGTTTCTGGAGTTTAAAAAAAAATTTTTATTCAAGTTAAAATTACAAAAAAAAACTGGAAAGCAATGAGTTGAGCTCTTCAGAAGTTTTTTTTATAATACAAAAGTTTTTAATTGCATTATCATATCGATCTCAACGAGAATTCCGATTCTAAAAGATTTTATCTTCCATGCATTCCCTAACTTGGATACAAATTGATGTAAGAAGATTAGTTCATGATTATTATTTTTAATGATTATTATTTTAAAATAGTGAGTTTTGAAAACATTATACGAGCCGTTTTACTATATTTAAAATAGCAGAGGAAAATTGTAGAGATTTAGAATGCAACCATAACGTCACCTCTGTCAGATCTGAATGTCCATCTCCTTTAGTGTTTTGTCGTTTAGTGTTCCGGCATGTTAACGTATTTTCGAGCCGAAAACACGACTGAGTTCAAATAGAATCGAAACTCTGCCGCGACATTAATCTCTGAACGATGAGATCATCGGTGCGATGACCTCATGTCATTCAAATTAGGCGAAAATTTTGAAAAATGTTGGAAGAAAAAAGTGGTAACAAGAAGAAAAAATGTTGGGTACAAAGTTTCGGGGTACGAAATGTCGCGGTACGAAGTGTCGAGAATACAACAAAAAAACAAAAATTTTAATGAAATGTTCAACAAAAAAAAGTGAAATGATTTTTGAGTACGGAAACAAATTAGATTGCGACTAGTTAGTATTTTAAGATTCATTTGGAGAGCAAGACGACATGTGAAATCTCATTTTCTCTTACTTTAAGATGTTATTTCGCGTGCTCTCGCAAGATCATCTCATACCTCACTGATCCAACATTTTTTTGCCTAAAAAGTGCGAGAGCCATGATCTCACCGTGAAAAATTTCAGTTGTATTAACACTGACTCGATGATCTCATTCATCGAGCAATGATGTCATCTTTACAGATACATCGTCGATCACTCAACTTTTTTCGAGAGATTAATGTCGCGGCAGATGTTTCGAATCTCGTTAAGTTACAAGTTTAACTTCCTTTCGGACCGGCCTTCAAATGACACATAATTATCTTCTGAATTTATCATACATTTGAAAATTTAACAACTTTAAAATTATTCAAATGATTTACAACATTCATTATGCGTATCGACTGAAAATGAAACGTTTCTCAGAAATTGTAAATGAGATACTAATGTAATTATCGCAAAAATGATATTTTAAAGCTTTATCTACTCTTAAGAATGAGATCAACCTTTTCCCGATGCTCTCATAACTCTTCACGAAATCAAAACATCTTACCTGAACCGTGTTATGAAGGACCATTCCAGCTCAGTGAACACGTCCAGCACAGCTTTGTGTGTGTTTATTTCCTCTTGAGCTTTATACTCCATGGTCATGGTGCCTTCAGTATGCATAGCACTATCGCATGGCTTACAACATGTTCTCGGTTGTGTAGTGATACATTCGGTAAGATTTAGATAGACACACGCGTTCTTCCCCACTCCATTGACTAGCTTTTGTACGTTTAAATTTTTAATCATGCGTTTCTCCTTAATTAATGTCTAACTTCTCTGTTTTTTTGCTCTCAAATTTACCATTTTTCAGTCAATTCAACTTTTCAGTCGCCTGATCCCTTTTTCTGATCATATGCAACCAATTCTTTAGACTACTGCAAACCTATGACAGTTTATCTTCAGTGCTTAAAAAAGGTCGAACAGGAAACGAAATGAGTGAAATGAGCAGTATCATATTGATCATCATACTATGTTGCAATGTATATTGGCTCTGAGGTTTTTTCTCGCCTGTTTAGAAAGTTGTTATTCTCAGCGATTCTTACTTTTAAAAGTCCAACGAGTTTTTTCGTTGAAGTTCCTTCGAAAATCACTTTTTCTGTACTCATTTGTCCATTCAGTTTTTTCTAAATCTGCTCGAAGTTAATTGTGAATAAACGAGTTTTGCCCACAGATACTGAACAATCTCGTTTCTATTTATCACTTTGTAAGCGTGAAGTTGAAAGCATATTATCTCACAAATCTTCAGGCTTGAGCTTAATAAACAGAATTTACTTATTTGAGATGCTAAAAAAACTCAAGATTGTGAGCGAGGCGAGTTTGGAGTTCACTCTTACGAAGACGTTACAGCTTAGTATCGAGACATCATAAAATTTCATCATTACAAGAAAGAAACCAAAAGTGCCGAGAGAAGTGTGCCAGACGTCAGAGCACAGGGTTCAGAGGCACTGCGTTTAGAGACGCAGTGCCAGGGCTTTTTTTACAGCAGAATTTATACTAAGATTGATCCATCTCCAAAATTTTCAACATCATTATTTTCCGTGATGATGGCATCGGTTGTAGAAGCATTGTATCTTCATGTGCGAAAAAATCAAGAAAAAACTTAGATATTTATTTTTAAAAATTTTTATTGCTCGATTATTTTTTTTTTAAAAACAACTTTTTATTTGATCTGTAACGCAACTTCTACGCAAAGATTTTAATATTCACAAAGCTACATACATACATACATACACGAAACAATAGGGAAAATAATTTTCTCTGCACTGCGTTTTTTCAAAGATTAGACTAACACTCTCTAGAGAATGAATTATGCCGTTAACCAAAACTTCCTAGTGCCACTTCACAGTTGCTGGTTTTTTTATACAAGTTACCCATTTGTTAACCCTTGCTGTTAACCATGTTAGCCTTTCGAACAAGTGATCGTTTCACATAAAGATATGAGAAAAAAGATAAGAAAAAAGACAATAAGGTTAGAAATGATCTATCATGTTTCTGGAAAGGCTTGTACAAAACCTGAGCTATACGCGTCTACATCAACAAGACGCTCTAGATAGGAATTATTAAAGAGTCAGGAGTTCAAAAACGGACCCTTGGCCGAAGTGCTTTTTTTAGGGTCCTTTTTTGCAGGACAGCACTAAGATGAAGGAAAAGAACGCGAAGGTAAGGAATGTCATGCTAAAAAAAAAAAGAGAGAGAAAAAAAGTGGGAAATTGAATATTACAATCAATTCATCAATAAATTTAATCTTCCAATCAATTCTCAGTCAAACAGCAGCAGACGATCTCGCGATACTGTGGAGTGAGGACAAGAGGGAAGAGCGGGTTGAGGACCGAATACAGGATGATCATATACAGCGCAGTGCTGGCGTAGTGCGCGTCCACGAAGAGCTCCGCGTGCGCACCAATGTATACCAGGGTCAGGAGCGCGCCGAAGCACAGGAAGCCGAAGTTGAAGGACTGGGAGCAATGGAGGTTTTTTAAATGATTAAAGCGCTCAAAAAATTACCGGGTTCGATCTCGCCCCGAAAACTAGATTTTGTCCGTCGGAGAGCTTCTTCTTTTCATTTAGAAATATATGTACGTCCACACATGACTCGAAAAGAAAAGCATGTATGCCTTACCCACAAAAACATCAATTTAAGTTTATAATAGTCGTTCCTTCTCATTCTCGTTGTATTTTTTCTCTCTTTTTTCAGTTCTTTTAATTATCTTTAGTTTTGTCAGCAGAGTCTTCCTCGTGTTGTTACATTGCAAAATGTATTTCAATAAATAAATAAATAAACATGATCCATAATTTTAATTTTCTTAGTAACAAGAAAGAAGAATGCCGTTTTATTTCTAGGACAGCTTCATTCTGAGACGTTTTTCGTCGAATAATATACTTAGAAAATTACACAGGGAGCAACATGTGCTTCTATGAAGTTAAGTATCTTCTATAAAAGGAGCGCTTACCATGCGTTCTTGCAGGTTCTTGCACTAAGGGGAACACCTTTGCAGTGCAAGGTCACTTTTGAGTCGTTCAAACTCACAAACGTAAGGTACCTCTGTTCTGTTTGTACTACCACTTCGGTGGCCAGGTATTGTTATCGATCGAAAGGGGGGGGTTTGTGCAACAGGAAGAACAAGAATCAAGAAGGGAAGAAGAAACCTGGGCCAGATTGATACTCCACATCCTCTGTAGCTCATCGCGCATATCCTCGGCATTTGTGGCAATGTCCACCTCCTTGTTGGTGAAGTAGGCGAAGACGGAGAGCAGGATCATCTTGATCGCGGTGGTGGTTACCAGGAAAATGCTACAGATCAGCGCTGTTTTCTACAAAGAAAAGCTAAGACATGTTGAAACATGTTGAAGCAGGTAGATACATGTTTATGAAACTGGAGACGTCGCACTATTTCGTGAGGAAATATCTCGCTTTGTAACGCGAGACTTACCATATTTCGCTTCTTTCTCCCGGTAAGTCTCGCTTTGTAACGCGAGACTTACCATATTTCGCTTCTTTCTCCCACTAATTATCTTTTTACTTCTTTAGGAGATTTCCTCTCTTGTATTGAGATAACTTTCATGTGAATTATGCTTTTTCGCTTTGTTTTTTTTAACCAATCTCGTTCTGCTTTAGGGTAATTGCATATCGCTGATGATGCTTTAAATAAAGCGAAACGTCCGAACTCTTTGCACGAAACCACACCGCATCTCTTCACTGGCACGACAAAGACTTTAACTATCTATATAAGGGCAGTCTAATTAAACATATGTTAAATCCTCAAAAATTCGGAAATTTTCCCTTCATCAAAATATCATTAAAATACAAACTTTTCCTGATAAAAGAGCCGTCAGGAGAAGCGCACTCTCTACAATCACCAGCAGAACAAAGCATACCCGGGTCGTCTTCTTGTCGAAGTAATGATCTACCCTCAAAACAAGAAGCATTTTTGAATTTCGACCGTAAATTATCATATGCCGGAATCGGAAGCTCAAATATGTCAGAGTGAGCGATTAAATAACTGAATAAACATGAGTTTCCTCTTCAAATTCAAGATGTCAATATGATTATAACACTCAAAGGCTCAACTGTGTATAGAGTTTGGGCTTTCCCGCCTTACCGAAATGATTCTGATTATTTTTACCTTTCACCGAATTTTGATTATCTCTTGCTAAATAGGGCGTTCCGACCGTCTCAAGTGGTAGTACTGATGCAGTCCGCAGTAGAAGTTCATATCGAATGCTCCGATAAGGACACCCACAATGTTCATGAGCAGAAACTTCCGAGGCGTCGTCTCTTCTACCGGCATGTAAAAGTCAATCTACAACATTTTCCAGTGATGGAGCGAAAGACTTCGAATGTTCATACGTCTTAAGCATAGTAAAATTTGATGCACATGATATCTACGTGCAAATGACACTAACTTTTATATACGTAGCATTGAGAGCAAAATAAGGCTCAAGTTTTAATACAAATTTTTTTGAGTTCTCCATATAGCACACTAACGCAATGATTAAAAACGAGTTCTCGATAGTAAAGTGATAACAGCTCAACTCCCGCTCACATTATGAGGGAGGGGAGTTCGATTGCACCCTTTGCACTAACTTTTTTTTCGAGCCAGTTTACCTATGCTTCATCTCGACTAGGCTTCACTGCCTTGAAACTTTCAATCACTTTTAACCTTGTCGAAGTAAAAATTTGTGAACTGTTCAATAACATATTACAATATGACTCAAAAATACTAAAAAGTATATATTTTTATTCTCTAAATTATTAGTTTTAGCCGGTGTGTTCGTTTCATATCGTATAGTAACTTGAAGTAATTGGCTTGTCAGCTGTTAACCTGGTAAAAAAATTGACTTTCTAACTAGCCTTACCATTGAGCAGTATAGTTTCTATACAACCAAAAAACTTTTACTTGAAGAAATAATATGCGAACTTATAAACTATAGGAAAAGATGACCCGTAAGCTTCTACTTTGTGTGATCTCTTTATAAAAAACAAAATTTGAACAAAAACGGTTCACAAGGCGGGATCGAACCCAAACGTCTTTTTTTACCATTGAACTGCCGAAGAAACCTAGGTAAATAATATTGGGAAAAAAACATTTCATTCCTATGTTTCCATTAATGATCCTCACCACAGCAAAGATAATGAGGAACAAGAGCGTCGCCAGATTGCAGCCAGCCACTACCATGAGCGTTCTCTTGTAGCTTCCATAGGTGTTCCGGGAAGTGCGCACAAGCACGAGTGTGGCGATGTTGAGTAGAATGCCTGTAATTGTAAATAAGAGTATCCCTACTCCTATATTATGATAAGCAGCAGATATACTTTTATATTGAACAGAGGAGTGAACTGTTGGCACAACCATGTGCAAAAGTTGTGTGGTGTGGCGATAATCGAACCAGCGACCTTGGCTTTCCGGGCTCTTACCCACTGAGCTAGACACGCACACAATATAATGTACATTTTAAGGTTTAAAGGTCCAAATCTCCCGAGAATATGCGATAGAGATTATTATAACTGTTCTTTCTATAAACTATCACAAAAAGAGTCAACCGTACGCGATCGAACCCAATCAATTATCATATACATATCTGTCCGGGAGTGTGATCAAGTTACCATTTAGACCTCGAAAGACATTGCTATTCCATGCTTTTGAGCTATATGAAAGGCTGAAAGGCCTTGTTCTCTCAGAACTGGTCGTAATTTTACGCAAAGTTTCGTACAATATTACTTGGGAAAGTTTATTTTAGGCTGGCTTGAATTAGATTCGATAAGGTTGGGCCCAAGTGGCGACGAGAGGTGAGAGACAAAAAACCTTGATTTCAGAGAACGTAACACGCTCGGAGAAACAAGGGCGAAAACTTGCGATGGGGTGGAAATCGAACCCCCGCCTTGGCTTTCCAGGCCATGCTCTCACTACCAAAGCAATTTCAGGCAATTTGGAAAACCCTTTGACATGCCTGCTCCATAGCTGACAAAGAGGAAGATTCCGACACCAGAGAAGCTCTCGCTAGTTGTTGGCTTCTGAGTGACCATAGATTCACTGACCGCCATGATGTTTACTGGAGGGACCACCTTCTCCCGATATCCGGAGAAGTTTTGTAGGGACCTCAAAATGAATACACTAACAGAATTGCTAAACCACGCGATAGCAGTTTGTAGAAACCTAGTTGGTCTCGTTTGTAATGAGAGATAAACTCAGATCCGTCGTGGTTAATCTCAAACTGTATTTCCAAAGAAGATGGCTGGTATCGTAATTGAACAATAACTGAGGCCTACGCCGCAGCGGGAGGGGGGGGAGCTTTTTAGTCACAACAAGTAACCAATTTTATCCAAAAGACACAGAGGAACGTGATAATGCTACACGAGCCGATTCTCTTGCGTGCTTCCGATAATAATAAGCCTGTATCGATTAAGAATTTCGTCAATCATCCTTGGTTTCTTTCTCAGGTCTATCTTTATCTCTATCTCACCTTCAAATCCCTTTTTTCTCTTTGTTTATCTTTTTGTATCTCCATCTCTCTTTGTACTTCTCTCTTCCTCTCTCTGTCTCACTCTGTTTCTCTCTGTATGCCTCTCTCTCAATCTCTCTTTCTCTTAACCTTTCTCTCTCTGTCTCTCTCTCTCTCTCTCTCTCTCTCTCTCTCTCTCTCTCTCTCTCTCTCTCTCTATGTAATCAAATATCTGTATATGTCATTCAGTTTTCCAAGAGACAGCTAATAAAACATTTGAGGTGATTCAGCGGTAGCAATCGCTTTTCCAGTGCAATGTATCAGCATTTCTGAATCGATTTCTTTTCAAATTATGAAGGAACATTCATGGAAAAATCCAACAAAAAAGTCTCATTTTTAAAATGATACGACTAGCGTACCCTTTGGGGACGCATGTCACTCTCTTGTTAGCCAAGTGATTCACAGACTTCTCTGCTTCAGTTCCTAAGCGTTTCCTTTCCTTTTTCGGGCTCAGGCAGATTCAATGTCTTTTTCAGTTTTGGTTCTCCTTAGCTTCCCTGCCTTCATTCTTCTTCTTCTCATCTTCCTGCCTTCGTTCTTCTTCTTCTCATCTTCCTGCCTTCGTTCTTCTTCTTCTCACCTTCCTGCCTCAGGCAGCTTCGCTGCCTTCGTTTTTGTGCTTCTCCTTTTCTCCCTGCCTCAGGCAGCTTCGCTGCCTTCGTTCTTCTTCTTCTCATCTTCCTGCCTCAGACAGCTTCGCTGCCTTCGTTTTCGTGCTTCTCCTTTTCTCCCTGCCTCAGGCAGCTTCGCTGCCTTCGTTCTTCTTCTTCTTCTTCTCATCTTCCTGCCTCAGACAGCTTCGCTGCCTTCGTTTTCGTGCTTCTCCTTTTCTCCCTGCCTCAGGCAGCTTCGCTGCCTTCGTTTTCGTGCTTCTCCTTTTCTCCCTGCCTTCGTTCTTCTGCTTCTCCTTATCTCCCTGCTTTTTTCTGCTTTTTAATTTTTCCTGCCTTCATTCTTCTGCTTCTCGTTTTCTCCTTCCCTCAGGCAGCTTCGCTGCCTTCGTTCTTCTTCTTCTCATCTTCCTGCCTCAGGCGGCTTCGCTGCCTTCGTTTTCCCACTTCTAATTTTCTCCCTCCCTCAGGCAGCTTCGCTGCCTTCGCTTTTCTGATTTTCCATTTCTCCTCGCCTCAGATGTCTTTGTTTTTCTTTTTCGCCGCGGCTCCGGCAGCTTCGCTGAATTTGTTTGCCTGATTCTCCTTTGTTCTCTGCCTCAGGCGAAGCTGCCTTCACTTTTCGACTTCTGAATTTCTCCTTGCCTCAGGCAGCTTCGCTGCCTTCGTTCTCCCACTTCTAATTTCCTCCCTCCCTCTCCCACTTCTATTTTTTCCCTCCCTCTCCCACTTCTATTTTTCTCCCTTCCTCAGCCAGCTTCGCTGCCTTCGCTTTTCCCACTTCTATTTTTTCTCTCCCTCAGGCAGCTTCGCTGCCTTCGTTTTACCATTTCTGATTTTTCGTTCTCCTTCAGGCAGCTTCGCTGCCTTCGTTTTCTCACTTATTTTTTTTTCTCCCTCAGGCAGCTTCGCTGCCTTTTTTTTCCCACTTCTCTTTTTCCACCTGCCTCAAACAGCTTCGTTGCCTCCGTTTTTCCGCTTCTAACTTTCTGTTAGAATTCCAGGAACAAAAACTTTTTCAAATTATTTTTGCTTTCAGAAATGGAATCCCTGATGCTGAAAATGTCCAAGAGTGAAGAAAAAAAATTTAAACCTCAGAGTTTAAAGCCAACCAGACCTGGCCATATAAACTGCAGTAGTGGCTCAGCACTTGACGTCAATTGCAACATTCAAACTCGTGCTAGAACAGCACGGTTACGTAAAACAGAGAATAAGCAATTCTCACAAAAGAAAAATCGAAACCCACATTCAATTCAATTCTTTATTTCCATGTACACAAAAATAGTTTCACTTCAACATTTAATGATCACAAATTAAACATGGATTATGATTCTACTAGGAAAGAATTGTATTACAGTGGCAGTGTGTCTACAAAAAGTGTTCTTCCTAGTTTAACTTGGTCGCAGACAATTGGCTCGGGTAAAATACAATTTATCGGTAGTTTTCTGAGTTTATTCATAAATACTTCGCTGGAATGATTACATACTACTTCGCTAGGTAAGCAATTCCAAATAGTGATCGACCTAGAAGCACACGTAGAAAACCTAAAGGAGTTTAGAGCATATGGTAAGGCGATTCTTAATGGATGGGTATTTCTAATAGCTCTAGTAAGAGGAGCTATAGTAAATAAACGAGAGAAGTCGAACTCTGAGTAGTCGTGGACTCTCTTATGTATAAAAACTAAATCAGAAACAACCCTACGATATTCAAGAGATTCTAAATTTAACATTTTTAAACGTTCAGAGTAAACTAGACGGGTAAGTCCTTTCCTAGCCAAGATTCTTTTAGTGAAATTTCTCTGTACTCTTTCGAGGTCCTTAACTAAGCCAATCGCTGTAGGTGACCATACAACCGAGCTGTATTCGAGGATCGGACGAATATAAGTAACGAAAGCACGGGTTAATACAACCAGAGAATTGGTTTTGAACGCGCGCAAAAAGAGATTGGCGAGGTTTGTAGATTTCTTACAGACATGCTCGACTTGTTTATTGCAAGATAGATTACTCGAAAAGACAACTCCTAGATCTATTATTTCGGAAGAGTTGGCCATTGTATGACGATCTAGCTGATAATTTTGCATGGGGTTAATACCAAGATGCGAAACTATACATTTTTGAGCTGATAGTTTGAGATTGGACTGTTGACACCAGTTGAATACATTGTCTATGGCAGTTTGGAGGTCAGACGAAAAAGTTGGTACTTCACTAAATAATTTAATGTCATCGGCGTAGATAGTATAATTTACATTGGGAGGAATTACATGTTTTATGTCATCAATAAACAGTAAGAACAGTTACGGTCCAATAGCTGAACCTTGTGGTACACCGCTGGTAACAGAAGATGAGCTAGAGAATTCGTTGTCAACACATACAGTCTGAATTCTACCAGTCAAGTAGTTCGCAATCCATTGAATGAGGTTACCGCAGATTCCTAACTTTTTTAGTTTAAGAAGTAATAATATAGTATCTACTGTATCGAATGCCTTTGATATGTCAAGAAAAATAACATCGACGGCTTTACCATGGGAGAGTATATCAGCGAAATAGGAATGAGATTGCACCAATGAAGTCACAGTTGACCTTTTGTTTCTAAAACCAAATTGATGGGGAGACAGTAGATCATTTTGCTTCAAGTAGGCATCTAATTGACTTATTATAACATTTTCCATCACTTTGGACATTGAACAAGTTAGGGAAATGGGGCGATAGCTAGACAATTGATCCGCTTTAGATTTAGACTTTAAGATTGGTTTAATAATAGAAGTTTTCCAAAGAGAGGGAACTTTTCCGACTAGTAAAGAGTTGTTAAATAGAATAGAGAGGGGCTTGAGAAGAACAAATCGAAGTTTTTTAATTACTATATTAGGTATATTATCCGGAGATGTGTTGCATTTATATTTCAATTGATTCAAAGCTTTAAGTATCATATCTACATCTATGACATCGAATTGCATATGTGTGGAAGTTGATACATCGGTATTAGGTATAATACTGCGAGGTGTAGAATAAACAGAAGAGAAATATTGTGAGAAGGCGTTAGCTTTAGACAACGAAGTATGGACTGGCAAACCAGAAGGGTCTACTGGGTCTACTAAAGAGGGAATCACAATGTTACGGCCTTTTGTACGACTTCGACATTCAGAATAAAAACGTCTTAGGTTTCTTTTTGCCACAAGTTTGGCTTCTCTCTCCATTTGAAATGCATATAGTTCTTCAGAAAATTTGGTAGATAGAGTATTGCTATAAACGGAATTAGGGGAACGAAGCGATGCGCGTTGAAGCTTGTCATACATCCTTCGCAGCTTCAAAGGATACTTATCTAATTCACCTTGTTCGGTAGAACAAGGCACAAAACGATCTATCAGAGAAATTATAAAATCAACGATATAATTATTAGCGGTATCCGGGTCGAGGGAAGAAAGAGCAAGTGTCCAATCATGAGAAGAAATCAGAATTTCCATCATCCCCCAATTCGCACGCGAAAAATTTCTAATGAGAGACTCAGGAGTCTTAGACATAGTTGCAAAAGTTATTCGAAAATCAACAGTGGCATGATCACTGTTTGAGAAAGGAGCAGTGACAATACAATCGCTTATAATTTGATAATTACAGAGTACGATATCTAGAACATTAGGGCCACGCGTAGGGTGGGAGACATATTGGAAAAAGTGTTCATCGCAAGCAAAGTTTAAAAAGAAAGAATGGCTTTCATTATTGGAAGTGGTCAGATTTTCCCAATCGATGTCTGGTAAGTTGAGGTCTCCTACTATGACTATTGGTGTATTGGTTAGAGAGATAGACTTGATAAATGACAGTAATGAGATCATTATCGAATGAGAGCAAGAAGGTGAGCGGTATATGCACACACAACGTATATGACGTGGGAAAGCGTTGGGGTTAATTAGATCGATAACAATCACTTCTACGCCTTCATCACGGAAGGAAGTTACAAAGAAAGATGAAATACTAGAGGAGACAAAAACCGCGGTTCCGCCGCCCTTGTTGGGGTCATCTAACGAGCGATCACAACGATACAAAGCATATTTATGATTTCTTAAAAATTCACGATCTGACTCAGAAGACGTTAGCCATGTTTCCGTAATAAAAATCAACTCGAATGATTTGCTACTCAACAAGAAATCGAGATCAGTCATTTTATTACGTATGGATCTTGCATTGAATAAGCATGCTTTGACAACAGGACTATCAGAAGAACTAACACTGCCACTGACCTAGTGAGACTTTCTTTGAGTCACGTATGCGTACGTTTTTGGCTGCTCTTCTCTGAATGGCCTTGCCTTCGGTAGCCGGAAGAGCTGCGTCCCTCTGACTGTCCACTCTATCTGCCCTGCCTGGAGATTCCGTTCCCTCGCGACCTGCCTGCATTGCTTCTCCAATTCCAATCCAGTTCGAGTGAGATCTTCTCTGACGAAGACGCGGGGGTGGGACTGGATAACTTGGGGTCTGGAACTTCTGATCTTTTGAAGAGTGACAGAACGTAGAGCTGGAGATGGGAGGTAAACTTTCAGAATCCTTCTTTTGTTTTCGGCTCTTCCATGTCTTTTGTGCCTGACATCTCCCTTTCTGAAAGCATCAGAGAGTTCTTTGATGTCAAGCTCATCGACAAGCTTGGCAATAAGGGCTTCATCTTCAGCGGCAGTATTCGAGTCCGAGTCCTTTTCCTCCAATCCAACGATAACGATGTTTTTCGATTTTTCTTCTATGATGTCCTTGTCTTCCAACAGACACCGTCTGACCGCTTCGTAGGCAACGGCATCGGGTGAGAGGGATGTTTGGTTAGAAGAAACTGTCGAATTTTGTTCCTTGGTGAGTGAAATGATCTGTTGATTTTGAGACTCGATAGTTCTAGCCTGAGTTGCGATTGTATCCGCTTGTAGCCGAATAGTTTCGAGAAGAGATGAAATATCCACATTGTTGGGAGAGAGAGACATCTTAGGTCAAATATGCGAGTTTTTCGATATGAGACGTGGTAGATCACCGACTGCTCAGTGTGAGCAAAGATAAGGGAATGAATTATAGAGTTATAAAGTCAGCAAAAAAAGAAGCGGTGTACTAAAAATTGTTCAAACTGGAGTCTATGGAAAATTGTTTTATCAGTGTAATTTTTAAGGCAAAACTCTATAAACACATAACAAACTGAAAGCAAGTGGTCAATAAATAACCTTACTGCCTGTACAGAACACAAAAAAACATGTTTTTTGTTCTCCTAATTGTGTTTTTAATAAGGGCCGGAGAAAATCTTGAGCGGTTCGCTATGAAACCTCATCATCATTGATCGAAAGTAATCGTCACAACTGCGTTCCAGTCAAAATATCAATTTTCTCAAACTGCAGATAAAAACAAAGAGTAAAATGAAATGAATTCATATTGAAAAAAGAGTAAAATTCACGTAACAACTTTTAAGAATGATTCACAAAAAGCTGTGAGAAATGATATCAAAGTTTAGCGAAGGCTCAGACCGAATTATGATGTGTAGTTCACTTCATACTGGAAATCAGTAAACCAAAACAAGTTTTTTGAACTTTCCATACACGATTACCCAGTAAAAGACCTTAAAAGTCTCGGAAAAATTTCAAAAAACTGGTTTAAAAATTATTAAAGAACTCGCTCTCGATATTGACACCAGAATGCCGTCTCTGAGACCCAATTTAAACCATTCCAAAAACCAGTTTATACTGAACCTATAAAATTGGTTAAGATTCCTTTTTAATTGTTCTACAAGACAAACTTGTTTTCAGCATCGTAAATCCAGTGAAAAAATAGTGGCTGAGGAGGTAAAGGCAAAACTTTTTGAAATTTTTTTCTGAAATCTCGGGAATCTGCATACAGTTCAATAACAACTCCGATTAGGAACACAGGACCAAGTTTTCTAAATTTTCCATGTGTAAATTCTTATAAAAAAAATTTAAACTTCTGAAATTTTTTTTACTCTAATATCAGTAACAGAGGTGGCGGAGTAGCAATTTTAGTGCAATCTAGACTCAGTCCAGTAGCAATTTCGTCGATGTAAGTTTCAGAATGTTAAGCTATTACAGTTTTTTTATTTATTATTATCGTGGCAGGGGAAGATCAGTAAAGGAATTGCTGTATAAGAGTTGGCGTTTGTATAGTCCATTTGCACACGAGATGAGAGGCTGCTATAGAAAACAGCCAATGTCGCGTGAAAGTTCATCTACTAGCTCCGTGGAGTAGATCCGTGTAGACTCTTCCTGAAAAAAATACTCGCATATCTGAGTCAGTACATTATATGTTTTAGATCAAATTTTTGAAGTGGTTATATGAGAAATCGAATAATCACTCGGGTAAAGCATTCCATACTGCTTCCCCTAGGAATGGTAGAAAATTCTTTAGTTTATTATTTTTGCAGACTGGTAAAAGTAATTCGAATTTATGCCCTCTAGTAAAACGGCTGTTAGGTGCAAACTTCAGAAAGTTTTCCGATGTTCTTAAGCGACCGAAAACAGCTTTGTATACAGTAAGCAAATCAATAGAATTTCTTAGCGATAGTAAAGTACGCCCTTTGAGTATTTTTAGTCTCTGTTCATAGGATGGGATGTAATGCGAACGTTTGAATACTAAACGAGTGAACTGCCTCTGAATTTTTTCTATCTTCTTGATAGAAGCAACGTCGCTTGGGCTCCAAACCTCAGAAGAGAATTCGAGGAGAGGTCTGACGTACGTATTGAACAGGCTCCATAGAATATGTTTATTTCGTGTTTGAAAAGAGCGTAAAATGAGAAAACTTACAGACCTAGCTTTGTTACAAATGTTGTTGATGTGCTTTGTAAAGCACAATTTAGAATCGTAGGTGACACCTAAGTCACGGAAAACTGTTACTTCAGGCAGCTCAGAACCGTAGAGGGACAACTTGCATGTCGGATGAGACTGTCCGATTTGCATGAAAACCGTTTTAGTAGTTGAAATAGAGAGTCCCCACTTCCTAGACCAGGAAGCAAGGGCATCCAATCCTTGCTGAAGAAGTTAGTGAATGCCTATAGAATAAAGTTTAGCATCATCAGCGTATAAACAGCATTGAATACCAGGAGGAAGGCACTCGGGAAACTCATTGGTGAAAAGGAGAAAAAAGAGGGGGCCCAAAACAGACCCCTGGGGCACTCCAGAAATAACCACAGAAGACAGTGAGTAGCTATGGTTGATAACTACGCTCTGAGTTCGGTTATTCAAGAAAGAAGAATGGAGACACCCAGTAATGCCGTAATAAGATAATTTATTACAAAGGAGATTAATTGGGATGGAGTCGAAGGCATTTTGTAATCTATCAAAACTGCCGTTATGTAACTGTTTTGGTCTAGAGTTACGTTAAATTCTGAAATAGTCGAGAGAAGGGCTGAAGAGCAAGAACGCTGACTGCAAAATCCATGTTGCAGAGGTGTTAGTAGCTCGTGCGCTTCAAGATAATTGATCAAGGAATGACGTATTATTTTTTCGAATACCTTACTCGTACTACAAGTCAGAGAAATCGGTCGATAATTATAAAGATCATGTAGGCTTCCTTTACGCTTATATACTGGTTTCACAATGGCATGTTTCCAAATTGATGGGGAAACGCCATGTAAAAGAAAGCTGTTGTATAAAAGAGAAAGAGGCAAAGAAATGGCACAAGCTGTACCCTTGAGAAAAGCATAAGGAATACCATCAGGTGATGTGGAACATCGTGATTGTTGTATGGGCCTTAAATGTGCATTGTCATGTGTGGGTGTGTAGCTCAGTGGGGAGAGCATTCGCCCGGAACGCGAAAGGTCACGGGTTCGGTTCCCGTCACACCACACGATTTTTGCACAAGTTTCTGCGAATAATCCGCTCCTCTGCTCGGTATAAAAATCCATTGCTTGGGATCAACGAGGAGTAAGGAATACTCTTATTTACATGGGGGCCGAACCGGGATGAGAAGAGAGGATAAGAAGAGAAAAAGAGGAAAAAAAGAGAAAAAAAGAAAACCCGAGCATGAGCTAGTTCGCAGAAACAAAAGCGCCTAGACCTCTGACCCTAGACCTCGAGAGACCTCGGTGTTGAGAGGGGGCATGTTGTATGGGCCTTAAATGTGCATTGTCATGTGTGGGTGTGTAGCTCAGTGGGGAGAGCATTCGCCCGGAACGCGAAAGGTCACGGGTTCGGTTCCCGTCACACCACACGATTTTTGCACAAGTTTCTGCGAACAATCCGCTCCTCTGCTCGGTATAAAAATCCGTTGCTTGGGATCAACGAGGAGTAAGGAATACTCTTATTTACATGATGGAAGTTTCTTCAAATAGCTGTATACAAGTGGAGGGCTAATATCAACAAAGTCAATAGAAGAAGTTACCTTTTTTCGGATATTAAAGTTTGATTTATGTTATAATCATTAAAAGAAGAAGAGAAAACTCGGTTGAAGATGGATGCTTTTTCAGAGTCATCAGTTACAGTTTCACCTGAAGCCAATAGAGTGTATCTGTAAGAGAGCCAATAGAGTGATCCTACTTTAGTTTTTTTTATTTACAAAAGAATAGAAATGGCGAGGCCCAGATTTGGCAATAGAAGCTTCTTGGTTAGAGTTATAAAGACGAATTTCTTTGCGGAGTTGTCTAGAGACCCGTTTGTATGGGTTTAAACCAATTGAACGAGCCCTCTTGTATAGTCTCCTACTCTTTTGAAGAAGTCTGCTGATTTTCGAAGTATATTTTTTCTTTAAAGAATTTTGTATAGACTTCAATGGTATAGTTTTTTCTATGACTTTTTTAATTATTTCACAAAAAGTTTTATATAGAACATATGGATCAGTGTGGAAATTTAGAACATTCACCCAGTCAACCTTACATATTAACATTTCAGCAAGAGTAAAATTAGCATTTTTGAAGTCTAGGAAGTGTTTAATGACTGGTTTGGGCTTCGAAGCTCGTATTTCGAAATAAACCAAACAGTGATCCAGAGAAGGTAAAGGAGGAATAGTGTAGCAGTGTATTATAGAAGAAGTTTGACTAGAAAGCACAACATCCAAGCAATGCTCCAATCTTGTATTGTGAACATGCTGAGTGAGTCCTGCTGATAAACAGAAAGACAGAAAAAGTGATGGTGGATGAGAAAGAGACACTTTTGTTGTCATAAGATTCCAGTCTATTTGATTACAATTGAAGTCACCTACTACGAAAAAAGGTATGTATATTGTTTTCGAGAAGAAGTGAGTTGATATGAGTCAGACAATTCTGGAAATCAACACGGGTACATCTAGGACTGCGGTAAACGGCGGTAAGAATAAAACTATACTTACCACTTATTTTGCACGTAACTAGTTGACAGAATTCGGAAAAAGAAGTTGATGAAATGAGAATTGAATCGTAGTTTTCAGAAACTAATAGGGCAACACCGCCACCTGAACTCGTGGAGATCCTATCGCTACGAAATACATTGAAATAACCGTTGACAGATAAAAGACTATCTGGGGTTTTATCACCATTTGCCCACGTTTCCGTGCAGCAGAGAATATCTAAACTGTGTTCACACACTAAAAACTCAACTAAATCCCTTTTATTTTGAACGGAGCGAAAGTTTACCAGCATACATGATATGCCATTGAGTTTTTCAAAGCAACTTGTTTGTGAGATAGGAAAAGTTGCCTGAACAGAAGTTACCTATGTTTGCTGTTGAGACTGAAGACTAGGAACTCTTTGGACAATATCAGAGGCAGTCACTGACTCTTGGTTCGGTTCATCGTCAATTTCTTCTTCAGAAATGACAGCGAGATTAGATCGCCTTCTCTTGTTTATAGTGCCTCCGACTCGTCTAGTTCTCCTCAGAGATACTGCAGGAGGTCTAGTCCCTGTGAATGCTTTTCTGCTTCTGATAACTTTCTCAGCTGAAGAGGTCTGCGTGACTCGGGCTGTATGCGGAGAGCGTCTTTCAGTAACTTCCTGAGCAGATCTCTGACGATCCGAATTGACAAATACTCTGGAAGTATTTATCGGGGGAAGAGGATTAGGCCTAGAATTGGGATTTTGAAACTTTCGAATGTTATTTCATTTCTTTACTCCAAGCACATGAGATATCATGAAAACACAAACAAAAACAAAGTTGAATGCATGGACTTTCTTCTAAGTGGCGGTGTTTAGGGGTTGCGGTATAGATGAAAAAAGGGGGGAGGGTGATAGACTTAAAATCGACAATTATATTAGTCATGAACGAAAGGTTTAGGTAATATCTTTTCAGTAGGCAGAGATAATAATTGTTTTTTGAAACTAGCAGTATTAGGTGTACTGACGATCTCTAAAGGTAATGAATTCCATACTGATAGCTGGCGAGAGACACATGTAGAAATAGAACATTTGCTAATATTATGAGGTGTTTTTAGCCTGAGCTCATGAGAATGGCGAGAAAATCTCTGTACTGCAGACAATTGAAACAAGTTCATAGTTTCAAGTTCACATTTTTTGTGGACACATTTATGAATAAATAAAAGGTCAGATATAGCACGACGATATTCAAGAGTTTCTAGGCCTAACATGGAGATTCTTTGTGAATAGGGAAGTCTGGAATGGCCAGATCTTGCTAGGATTCTTCTCGTAAACGACCGCTGAACTTTTTCAATAGATTTTACTAAGCCGGGGGATGAGGGATTCCATAACTCACTAGCGTATTCAAGAACAGGTCTGACATAAACTGTTCATGTAATAGACGCTGCGAGAATTGGATGATCCGAGATGAAGTACATTACACTTAGATATGGATAGGGACAAATTCCACTCTAGGCACCAATCGGTTAAACGATTCAAAGCTAGTTGGATATAATTACAAGAGGTAGCGCGTCCCATTATCTTTATATCATCGACGAATAAGCAAAATTTGATAGAATCGGGGATAGCTTCTTTAACAGAGTCGGTGTACAACAAGAATAACAACGGGCCTAAAGATGATCCTTGAGGTATACCTGATTTTACGGGAATTGGGTCAGATAGACTAATATCGATCATAACTGTTTGTGAGCGGCCAACAAGATAATCGGTTAACGATTGGAGAAGAGATACCAAAAGATGCTATCCTATTTAGAAGTAATCTATGATCAACATAATCAAATGCTTTACTGATATCAAGGAATATTATATCGATAGGGATGCTTTGGGATAACGAGTCAACAATGAACGAATGAGATTCAACTAAAGAGGTCACAGTAGACCTCCTAGCTCTGAAACCAGCCTGGTAGGGCGATAAAAGGTTCTCTTTTTCTAAATAGCAAGATACTTCCTTAACAATAATTTTCTCCATAACTTTTGATAAGAAACAGCATAGAGAAATAGGTCTGTAATTGGTAACTAGATTCCGGGAATTGCTCTTGTGTACTGGTTTTACTATAGATCTCTTCCATAGTAGGGGAACAGAGCCAGTAAGAAGGCTATTATTTAAAAGGATACATAATGGTTTAATCAGGGCAAAGCGACATTTCTTCAATACAATATTAGGAATAGAATCAGGGGACGTGTTACACTTAGATTCAAGAGAAGATAATGCTCGTATTACCATATCTTCGGTTATATAATCGAACTTGAACGGCTCAGTAACGATTGGTAATTTAATTTCAGGTAATGGACATTGAAGAGGTACAGAAAATACGGACGAGAAATAGCGAGAGAACTCATCAGCTTTCTCTGATGGGGAAAAATTCTTCATTTAAATCACTATCGATCAAAGCGGGAATAGCATTATTGGCTGTACTCAAACGGCTCCTACAAGCCGCGAAGAATGATTTCTGATTACCTCGTAATATCAGTTGAAATTCTCTTTTAATTTTAGCTTTTGATCAAACTCGGAAGTTTTTCTAATACAGTAATCCGAATACGGGGCATTTCGAGAAATTCGTTGTAATTTAACGAACATCTTACGTAGATTTGAAGGATAGCGGGCTAAATCGTCTCTAGGATCTACAGTTGGGACAAATTTATCAATTAGAGAGTTAATGAAAGAGACAAGATAATTATTAGCTGATTCGACATCTAACAAGCCAAATATTTGAGTCCAATCTTGCATAGCTATTTCATACTCAATAGCAGGCCAATTTGCTTTAGAAAACAGCTTAATAGAATGAGAAGATTTTTAAATAGTTGCAGATAATGATAAACTAAATGAAACTCCGTGATGGTCACTACCATTGAATCGACCGATTACATTACAGTCAGACACAATATTCACATTGGAAAATACTAAATCGAGAATTTCATCATTCCTAGTTGGAGAACATACATATTGGGTGAAAAAATATTATAATTTATATATTCAAGAAACATTTCATGTTGACCGTTTCTGTTGGATATTTGCTTACACCAGTCGATATACGGAAAATTGAAGTCACCAGTAATCATTACAGGGATCTTATCAGAAGCATTTGGATTATTCAGCTCACATTCGAAGTATTTCATTAACTTTTCTAAAGAAGCAGTGGGAGAACAAGGAGATCGATAGACACAAATACATCTTAACTTTCCTGATCTAGATGAACTTTGAAGAACATTAATAGAAACGCATTCAATACCATTCTCTGAAAAACTAGAAACAAAGGAACAGGGAACTCGAGGCGAAATCAAAAATGCTGTTCCACCACCTTTAGAGGCACTGTTTCTATCGCAACGGAACAACTGATAATTAGACATACCGGTTATTAACGAGTCACTTTCTTGGTCACTCAACCAAGTCTCACTTATAGCTATCATATCATAAATATTTGAAGCGAGCAAGTAAGAAAGGTTGTACAACTTATTTCGAATTGAACGAGCATTTATTGAAAAGCACTTGATATTGGTGAGGTCATGACTAATGATAGGGACACCGCCACTGACCTATCTTCTCTGCGTCACGTTGTTCCTCTCTGGAGCGTTGTTCCTCTCTGGAGCTCGAGGAGTCGCCATCGGAGTCACCATCTGCGGATCCGTGATCCTCGGAGTCGCCGTTTCTTTCTGCCAAGTCGTCTGGGAGTAGTGCCGAATAGGAATCAAGGAAGTTCCGATGACCTTCCACTTTTGTCCTCCGGGGATGCCGTTCCGCTCTCGCGCCACTTTCTTCACTTCTCGTTCCAATTCAAGTCCGTCGCGAGTCAAGTCTTCTCTTATGTAGCAATGTGGATGCGGAGAAAGGCAAGACGGGCGACGACTTCGAATTTTCCTCAGTAGTTCAGTTGTCAATGTTGGTGACTGGAGGAAGATTTTGAGAACTCGACGCTTCTTCACGGGGTCGCCGAATCGTTTGAACCTTGCACTTGCAAGTTCTGGGCAGCCGAGGTCGAGGGAAAGGGCCTTGAGAAAGGATTGGTCCAAACTGTCCGTGGCTTCGTCACTGGGCTGCTCAGGAAGTCCAACACAAACTAGGTTCTGTGCTTTCTCTTCGATGAGGTTCTTGTCGACAGTGATTGCACGCACGGCTGCTTGGTAGGCGAGCATATGAGGTGGTATGGAGAGAAGGGAAGGGATTGTGGGGGTCTGGGGCTGAGGAGTCGAGAAGGGGGGAGAAGTATGAAGAGTTGAAAGACGAGAGACGAGGTCTTCGACGATTGTCTCCAGTCTTTAGATTTTGTTCATCAAATCTTCAAATTTCTTCTCATATTCTGGGCAACGCGTGCACTGGGGAGGTGAAAGGGGGGTGCGCTTGCCAGGCATTTTCGGAAGCAAACGAGTCAATATGAGACGTGGTAGATCACCGACTGCTCAGTGTGAGCAAAGAAAAGGGAAAAATGATCGATTGAACGCTGAGGAAGTGGACGGGGATTCTTGAGTAGAACCACCCGTTCATCTCTAGCGACATACCTGAGTTCACCAGCTTCTGCATTCAGTCTTTCAGCTTCTTTACGCGCAGCCGTCTCTTGCATGATCTGCTCCGGTACCAGGTCACGGCGGAAATAGGCATGGGGGAAGAACTTGAGACCAAGAGGTTTCTTGTGGCGGGCGTGCATCAGAAATGCATCTCTGAGTGGATTAGATGGAAACTGAATTTTTATCAAACGCATGGCCGAATTTCCATGACGATGAGTTTTTATCTGACCCGAGTTTAAACAAGAAATCAGTTGTACATTTTCAGAGGTTTGAACGTTGGAAGTAATCAACTTCATGTCATTCTCTTCCGTCTCTTCATTCGTTGAAAGTTCTGGAAATCCTTTAAGGACGGCCCGTAAAGATTTCTCTTCGTACATATTTCTGTCAGAATAAACCACATTAGCAACAGCGGAGGCTACTTCAGAATAAGTGGAAACTCTGTTGAAAGAGTTCTGCGGAGTGGAGATTTTTGGTGAGCTTTTCTGCACCGAGATCAGCTCTTCAACTGTTCTGAGCAGAGAGGTAATGCCACTCATTAGATGATTGACCATAGTGGCCTGGTTTTCGACTATAATTTTGATATCGTTAATCGAGTTCGTGTTCTCGTTTTGAATGTTCTTCATTACGAGGAGAACTTGATTCTTGATGAATGTACCTTCCTCGGATAACTTGGGATCGGCACTTGAGACTGGTGCCTCCTCTGCAGACTTCTTCTCAGCAGAAGTCTTCTTCACTTCTTCACCTTTCTCGTACTTACCATGCTTGGAATCTGGTTAGTGGAAAGAAAAAATTGAAATGAATAGAAGTGAGAGAGAAGAAAAGAGAAGAAAAGAGAAGAAAATAAGAAAAGAAAAGAGAAGAACAAAAAAAAGAGAAGAAGAGACTAGAAAAAGAATCTGCTTTTGGCTCAGTGATCGACTGATTTGTCAATCACTCCCCTCCGTCCCTTTTTTGAAAATTTCGTCTCGCCTTCTCCTGCCTTTTAATCCAGTGAACAAGTTGTCGATATCCGCTGATCGTAAATTGAGAATGTCAGACCACGACCAACTTGAAACACGGTTGTACAGTCTCGGCCCTGCTGTCCGAGAACAGCACTAACAGGAGAAGACTGAGAAAATTGTTTAAAGTGACTTCAAAAAGCGAAGAACAAAGCGACCTCTCTCCGGGAGACAAAGAAATGGGAATGAGTTGAGTTACAAAAAAGTCACTACACAGTTGAGTTACAATGTAGTGACAAAGATTCATATTTTTCTCGGGTTAGATTAATGTGTGTTTATCGATCTCCCAGTGCCCCAGACGATATCATGAATGAGTTACTAGCATACTTCTCTTTAAATACCATTCGCATTGTCCCTCTCATAATCGTTGGTGATTTGAATTTGCCTTGTATTGATTGGGACAAGTTCACGTGTTCTAAGAGCTATTCTTCTACTCAATTTCTTGATAACTGTTGTTATAACCATTTCACTCAGTACATTCTGATGCCGACTCGAAGTCAGAACATTCTTGATCTCCTTTTATGCAATCATCCGATTATCTCTTCTTCTAGTGTTATTGCTCCCTTCACATCCCAGTGCGATCATAATTCTATTTGTTTCGATTGTGTTACCTCCAAAGTATTCGATGACATAATCAAGCCTATAAAACTTTATTCTGAGGCAAACTGGCATATGATTGAGTACTTTATTTACTGTCATGATTGGACCTTGGCATTATCATCTCTTGACCCTAATCAAGCTTACAACTATATCGTTGATCTACTATGTGACCTTATCGATCGCTTTGTGCCAACTGTTGTTCCTAATTCGTCCTCCAATAGATATCCAGCGCGTATTCAACGATTATTCAATAAGCTTCAGAAAGTTTCAATTACTGCTCCTTACTCCGAATATTGTAAAAATCTGTCAAGAAATTTCTCTTCTGAGCTTTATGATTTTCAAACATCTAAGGAATCTTCTCTGATTGTTAAAGGCAACCGTAAACAGTTTTTCTCGTATTGTACAAATCGTATTAAATCTCAAAACGATTCCTATGTTTTGTATGACAGTAGTGGAACGGTAGTGACGGACCCTTCCATAAAAGCTGAAATGTTTTCTTCTCAGTTTTCATCAACTTTCTCTGAACCGTCTCAGAATGTTCTTCCTGTCCCTATTCTAGCTCCCTTCGATCAACACTTTTCTCTTGAAATAATTGATGATCAAATGATAATCGAGGCTGTTTCTAAGTTAGAGAACAAATGTAATACCTCACCCGATTCCATTCCGAACATGTTTATCAAAAAATGTAGAATTGCGTTGTTGAAACCTCTGCGTATTTTATTCAACAACTGTTTAATGACTGGAATCGTACCCGATATGTGGAAGTTTGCTATTGTAAAGCCTCTGCTCAAAAACAAAGGACCTCCTATCTTATCAAATTACAGACCCATTTCTTTAACCTGCTCGATTTCTAAAGTAATGGAAAAAGTTATTGTTATTTCTATTTCAAAGTATCTTGAAGAGCGTTCATTGCTCTCCCCTTTTCAAGCCGGTTTTCGACCTAATCGATCGACAATCACTTCTTTAGCCAAATCATATTCCTTCATAACCCACTCTCTGAGTTCAAGTATTGATATTGATGTAATTTTCCTAGACATCTCAAAAGCTTTTGATTCTGTAGATAATCGATTTCTATTGTTTAAATTGAATTCACTTGGTATTGTAGGGCCGGCACATAAATTTATCTCTTCTTTCCTCAACTCCCGTAAACAATCAGTGATCATCGATGGTATCAACTCAGTACCAGCTTCAGTTTTAAGTGGTGTTCCTCAAGGTTCTTCAATAGGCCCGTTGTTGTTTTTACTGTTCATTGACGACATCAAGAAAGTTATCCCTGCTACTATACGCTTCAGTATTTTTGCCGATGATGTTAAGCTGCTAGCTCAAGTACCCTTATATTCAGATGACTTGCAAACTGCAGTCAACAATATATTTGACTGGTGCACTCAGTGGAACCTTACTCTATCAACTTCCAAATGTACTGTTCTTCATATAGGCAAGCAATCGGTGTTTCACCCCTACTCTATCAACCATATTCCATTGATTGTTACCAACCAGGTTAAAGATTTAGGGATTTTGTTAACTCATGATTTCTGTTTCAATTCTCATATTGAGAAGATTTGTAAAAAAGCCTCTTCTACTGCAAACCTTATTCTGAAGACTTTCAAGACCAAATCATGCGAAATGCTCATGCTTGCTTTCAATGTATACGTTAGACCGATTCTCGAATACGGGACTGAAATTTTGTCCCCTACCACGAAATACCTCATCAACGATTTAGATTATGTACAACGTAAATTCACTAGAAGGCTGTTATATAAATGTGGTGATGTAAGCCTGCCTTATTCTCAGAGATTGAAACTGCTCAAAACTGAGTCATTAGAATATCGTCGAGCATTCAGAGATCTATGTATGTTTTTTGCACAAATGTTTACATAACAAATGCTCTCTTGATTTTTCCTTTCTATACATTTTATCTCCCCCCAAGTATAATACAAGACAAGCGCACTCTCTCAGAATTCGTCTGCCTATCGTTTACGCGGCTAGGTCGTCTACGTTTGTCTCTAGATCAATAGCAATATGGAACTCCCTTCCGGAAGATATCGTTGTAATCGAAAGTTCTTCAAGTTTCGCGACAAGGCTAAAAAAATTCCATTTGAAGTTGTGCTTCCTTGTCCGAGTGTAACAGATTGACGATTATTTGTATTTACATACATATGTATAGGACACAATCTTCTGATTATAAATAACTATAGACAGCTATTTCATATCATTTTTTTTCTTAGGTGATATTTGGATTAGTTGAATGCCATGCAGCACTTTTGAATGAATGATTGTTTTTTTTGTCTCCCTATCCTACGCGTCCATGCTAATTGGAACTACCATTCATAATTGTATTACAAGTTGTTGTTCTTGCATGGAATAAATTAATTGAATTGAATTGTTTCTAAAGCCACAAAAGCTATGAATGTAATTCTTCGCTCTTTCAAGACATCTTCTATTTTAGTACTTGTCCGCGCCTATAAGGCTTACATTCTTCCCCTTCTAGAATATGGCTGTGAATTGTGGTCTCCATTGGCCATTGGTAATATTAACGCACTTGAACGAGTTCAGCGATCATTTAGTAGACGCGTATTCGCGAGAGCCGGTCTTTCAACAACCAACTATCTGTCCCGGTTGCAGACTCTATCGCTTTCTACTTTAGAATACCGTCGTCGCATTCTTGATCTATGTTTTGTGCACAAGATTGTTCACGGTAACAATGCAATTGATCAACATATTCAAGATCTCACCAACTCCTCTTCAACATCGCTCTTCCCACTCCCTCCGTATTTTGCTTCCGTTTAAACTGCCCAATTCTCATAGCACCTGTGTTTCTCGATGCATTAATGTATGGAACACTTTACCCGCTAAAATTGTGATTCTACCCTCTTCCTTATTATTTAAGAAGGCCATCCTGGCACTTCCTCAAGAGGTTATTCTTACTGAATCCAAGTTACATTGTGTTTAACCTACCGATTCCTGTGATTATATATGTTTGAGTTTACTTTTTTTTTCTTATAAAATCGCATCTGCGTAACTATCCATGTATGTACTATACTTGTGTATATACAGGAATAAAGAATGAATGAATTGGAAAAAAAACTCACATAAACTTGAAAAACGCAAAAAATACTTTTCAGAGAAAAAAAGCTTACCACTAATATCGTTCGAAATCATACTTTCAAACTGAACTCTACGGGTCAAAAAGTATCTAACTTTTCTCACCGTCTTTGAAAACACGGAGAGCGAGTTAGAAATCACCAGAAAGTTTTTGAATATAATGGTAAAATAATTACGTAAGACTGAAGTGTTTTGAGAACTTTTTCAAAAACTCAGCTTAATTGACTATATCTCGGTTCATTTTCAAGATTCTGTGATAAAACTTACATTTGCAGAAAATTCAGCTCTTTTTGCTCCTATATGTCAAAAATCAGAAATTTCCGTTAGCTAAATGCTCTTACTTAAGGGGTCAAAGATGGTACACAGCCGAAAAAGTGATAGAAAGGAGAACGTGAGAGACAAGGGAGGTGAGAGAGCGCGGAAAGAGAGGGTGAAAAGAGAGGTTTGGGAAGCCAAATAAATTCACCAAAAAATTGTCGACAGAGGTTTTTTTCCCTTACAAATAGAAGAGGAAAGAGAACCTGCAGAGCCAATAATGATATGGATGATATGATTGGTTAGGAAAAAACACATGTGTTTGTACCTCACTGAGTGGTGCTGTATATTCCGTTAATTACTTACAATATTGAATAAAATTTTGATGAGTTTAATAAGGAGCTTATTATGTATTGAGAAAACAGAGCCACGGGATCTTCTTTTTTGATTCGGTGCATGCCTCAAGATCAACAATTGTTCTGCAACACTACAAACACACTAATTATTATTCCGCTGGAAGTGAGGTCATCCGTTCCGGAAAGCTTTCTGACGTCCGCGGGGTCTGCCAACAAATAGGAAATTTTCAATGTGATTATTAGGAAAGTCTGCAGATATGCTCTGGTCTAGACTGAGACCTTTCTTCCCTCAATGAAAAGCTTTTTAACAGCGTACAAAGCTCTCCTAGCTTTTCGTTTGAAGAAGTATATTTCGAAAAATCTACATATTTTGTTTGACGAGCTTTTGATTTCCATTTATAAATTAGTATACAAGTTTACGAGTGGGCAAGTTAGGTGTATTCTGTCCGAGTTTTAGAAACTTCATCCCGAAGTTTGAACGTGTTGTGTCACCGTAGGAAGAATTCCATTGGTCAGTGAAATACCGAACTATTCTATTTTCATCTGAAGCCATAATTCTGACAAAATTTCTTATCATCTCACCGAAATGAACGAAATATTAAGAAACTTCATAATTCATAAAAATCAGTTGATAGTCTTTATCTTTTCCAAAAAGACGATTTGATAAATGGGGTAATGATTACCTCATTATAGTGAAGGATCCGTGCTTGCCCCTGTCTTGCGACCCCAAACACAAACATGAAGGTTGACAAGTTTATTGGGTTAAGACATTATACATGGACACCAAGTACGATTACATTATAGAGCATCTGAAGCGTCTACGATTGAACGATAGAAGTTACAATACGATAGAACAATTACGGCGAAAGCGATGATCACGTTACACATTATTCGAGCAAATGACTTAGCATCAATACTACGAAACGCAAGCACAGAAATACGGGGTGGGGGTGAGCGACCGGGCCCGGTCTCTCCTCTCTTCTCTATGACGAGCGAAGGGGCGTATTTATAGTGCCCCATGCGAAAGCATTCTCTGGCTTATGAGATGTGATGCAGAGATAGGAATATGGAGCAAGGTCCCATAGCCGAGTAATAATAGAGAAGAGCGATTTGCTACGAAGACCTATCAGATATTCACATTATTATTATTGTTATTATTATAGTATTTATATTCACATAGTATTGAATGCAAATAATATGTGTTTACAAGATATGCTTCTCAAATTTCTAGTTTTACAAAAATTTTGGTTCAGAAGAAGTTAATAGGATGGTTGGCCCTAATGTTTAAATTTTTTGCATTTCAAGAAGTGATGTATGGGTCTTAAAAAGTGCATTTTATTGTGTACGTGTGTAGCTCAGTGGGTAAAAGCATTCGCCCCGAATGCGAAAGGTCGCGGGATCGGTTCCCGTCACTCCACACGATTTTTGCACAAGTTTCTGCGAACAGTCCGCTCCTCTGCTTGGTATAAAAATCCGTTACTTGAGATCAACGAGGAGTAGGGTATACTCTAATTTACAGAAGGGAAATTACAGGAGGCTGACTTCCTATTAACACTTCCCTCTGTAGATTAGTTGCGAAATGAAGAAAAGTTATCTGATTGTAAAGCTAAGTGGATTTCCATAAATTCATAACTTCCCCGCATCGTGACGTTCTTTCAACCTTCCCGTCTTTCAAGCCTACAAGATTCTTTTTCATCACTACAGCTGCCATGCTCGATCTGAAGTCTTGAATTCCTGAGAAACAAGGTACAGAAGAAAGAAAAAACACTTTAATTCCGCTCACGAGAAGATTGGCTCTGTACATACATAGACAAAGAGCCCCAAAGCGAAAAGTCATTCGACTCTCATTTTCTAACTATACACTTTAAACATTACCATTTTTTACCTCACGCAATAGGTCTTCAAAACTGCCTTATGATTTCGTGGTAGGAGGCTCCATATTTCTTCTTCAGATTGTCGAAACTAACGAATTCCGCTGCTAAAGAACCTGGCTGCATCAGAATGCCAAGTTAATCCGGCCGGCTCTGAAAAGATTTTATAACTAGCAAGGTTAGGGCGGGAGTGGAGGGAGGGACTTTCCGACCAATATTATTCTTGACTCGTTCATGATTGACGGTCGAAGAGAGCGGATTACTAATGCATCAGTAGTACAAAATTTTTATGTTAGTAATGCTTATTTTGATAAGAGTTCAACAAAATTATACTAAACTTCATGGGAATTTTCTATTTTACAATCCCAGCCCAAGCTCGCTCTTTATGAGTGATGGTGGTCAGTTATGAGTGTCATGTTGATGTTAATCTACATGTACATATATTATAAGCAAACAAATTTAATGTGACAATAGCGAATCGAGTTCAGTAAGAGATTCGAAGACAATTTTTTTGAGGTAAGCAGGAAAATGAGCACTGATCGTCTGTGAAGTATATGTATGTATGAACACTTTGAACAAAGATCTTACGGTATTCCAGTTTAGAGAAGCCTTTTTTTAACCTCGAATAAAAGTCGAAAGAAGTTAGTTTTTTGCTTATAGGAGACGTTTAAAAGAGCCTTCTTGAAAAGCTTAGGTTTCATTTGGAGTCATTCAAAGAAGAACCAAATGAAGAGGTCATGGAAACGCTTATGAAAAGGCTTGAATTCATGAAAAGTGACGTCAGCAAAAAAGAGGAAGTTCGTTGATTGTAGTGTTTTCGACTCGTTGAATGTTTTCATTGTGAATTGAGAGAGAAAGAGGGATATAGATAAAGAGAGAGAGAGAATTAGAGAGAAAAATAGAAAGAGAGATTGTGAGAAAGAAAGAAAAAAGAGAGAGCATGAGAAAAAAGAGGAATAAAAAAAGAGGAATTAAAAGAGAAAAATAAAGAGTCTGGGAAAGAGAGATAGAAAAAGTAAAAGAGGGAGAGGGAGAGAGAGTGAGAGAGGGGGAGAGAGAGAGAGAAGATTCAGGAAGAGTGCGACGCTTTTTGTCAGCGACGATTATGTATTCATTAAGTAGCAAGTGTCATCCGGGTTCAAAAGTTATACTTTTAATCTCTTAAAGTTCCAGTCTTTCCGGAGCAAATTTTTCCTCATTCTCTTCATTCATTATTATTGCAGATTGGGTTCAACAGAACGATTACCGCGTGTTTCTCGCTGCACAAAGTTCATCCTATTAGAGTTCACTGAAAGTAGTGATGTCAACCCGGAAGGTCGCTTTCGTATAGATGACTCAAGGGTAATCAAGGAGATAAAAAAGATTCAAAAAAGTTGAAGAAGAAAATTCCAAAATGCCGCCATCGAATCATAACGGCTGATTTTCTGCGTGATAGGAATGTTTCATCTCTTCCCAAAAAGAAGTTCGTCAATGCAGCAAGGAAGCGAAACAAAAAGCAACTTTCATTTGTAAATGAAACAAAACAAGCGCTTGGTGCGGAAATTATAATATTACATAATGTATAATAGACGAGATAAATAATTACAAAAGTTGTGATTTTGATTTCTTACAAAGTAGGATCTTTGGCGAGAGTAGTATCTGCCTCACTTTTTGCTTTCTTTCTAGATGCTTAAGTGAAATGAGTCAATCATTTGTTTTATGTAAAAATGTTCTAGCTATTTGGTTAGTTAGTATGATGACATTTCATGCAACCTAAAATATATGCAGAGCCTATTACATAAAAAAAAAACAAATTTTAAATTAAGTTTGAGCGGTTATTACTATTGAAATGTTATTAATCATCGACATACATTATGAATCATCGACATTATACATACATACATATTGTATCTTGTTCTTCATTGACCAAATTTCATGCACCGTATAAAAAGTAATCTAATGAGTTACCATTCGTTTATGATAGAGAAGTTGAAATTGAATGACTATGGTTTTTCAGCTAATTTAGTGTATATATAAATTTAAATTCTTGAACAAAAAAAAAGCATAGCAAAAATGCATTCAACGCGATTAGCGTGTGCAAATAGCAAAAAAAGGTTCCGAAAGTGCCATAGAAGGTCTCTTGCAAAGGACTGGGTTAAGCCGCTCTGTGTAGATTCAAAGAGGAAGCCAAAAGCTTATGGAAAAAAGAGAGAGTTCACGGTAGTAAGTTCCGCCTCTCGAACGATTGAAACCGTTAAAAGAGCGGTGGCTCTGTGGTGGAGCAGGAATCAGCGGGTCGTCTTCTATCGCTGTCTTCTGGCTCTGCTTTTCTGAATACTGAGAAAAAACTTGCAGAAGTTGAAGAGGTCTCATTCTATTCTTTCATCCCTCTATTTCATAAAAGAAGCCCTCCCCATTCAGTCAAGTCAACAAGGTTCCCCGATGTCGCTGTTCTCCCAGGGCTGCTTATTTCACTTTCTCCCTCTCTTACTACTCATCACCAGTGCCCCTCTGCCCTCTATTGCCGGAATAACATCACGAGATGAGGTCATGAAGGAGGTCTGTTTATTTTAACCAATTTTGTCAACTCAGTTTTCGAAAAATTCGGTGGAAATTTAAGGCCCCTCCCAGTGTATAGCCTGCGTTTTACAATTGAACTGCCCATATTTCGTGAGATACCGCTAATCATTCTTTAATTCGGTGTATCACAGTAGTGTGGGCTGATTATTATAAAACCAGTCACAAGCTTGACCCAGATAAATCTAAACGGAAATTTTGAGAAATGTTGGTAAAACTTAAACGAATCTGACTATCTCTACTGCTGTTATACAGATCAAAAGTAACTCGGGGACAGCAAGTGGTTCTATTAATGTATGTAGGTACATTTGTACCTCTGAGAAAGTGAGAGAAAGAATATTATTTATATGAATCATTTCTAGTTATAAATGAAAAAGTCTACAATCCTTTAAGTCTTTCCGAATAATGTCTTTTAGAACCAGTAGATCTTTGAAGGGCTTTTTGCCTAAGTCTTAAGTAATACTCACGGTTACTGTCATAATAGACGGTTACTGTATTTAATTGATGATATTATTCCTCGCTCTCATTCCCACTCTGAGGCAGGGTAAGCACTTTCCTCAGATCAGATACAGAAGAAACTCGGTTGAACCTGTGGCTTCTCCCTAGGACCCTGCTAGCATATGAAGCAGTAGTGGAAATAGTAAGATTTGCGCAATCTCTACACCACTATTTCATTTTTAAAAAACCCATCTTAATGAATTTTTTTCCTTCTGAATACTTCAATCATACGACGTGTTTTGCCTCCCATCTGTACTTATTTCAACCTCGCAAAAGGTACACACTTTCTAAAATGAGATACATACCAAACCTGGTAAAGAGGCTCCTAGGTCCTTATTGTGTGTAAGCAGAAGTGGAGAAGGTTCAGATCCCTGCAAGCACCATCAACATTTTTTAACGTAGGCTGAAGTGGATATGCCTGGCGTTGGGTTTTGAGACTCTTCGCACTTCCCCAGCATCTTTACCGTAAGAATAAAAAATCTGAAAGTGCTTTTTTCAGCGCTCAGAATCATGACGCTTAAAGTTCTAGAAAATTCGAATTTGAATTTTGAAACTTGTTACTTGAACTACGAACCATTCCCCACCCAAAAATGTTCAATACTCAAGTCAGTTAAAAGAAACTTGTTCAGCACTCATCACATCCGATACTAGCCTCCGGAGAAGGCGAATATCCGCACTTTCTAACGGAAGAGGATTTTGCCGCAGCGCGTCTGTTGCCGGATATACCTGAGCAAGTCAACACATCGGTCCTCTACAACAGGAACCTCTTCGAGGGAGACATTTGTATGTGGCCGGGAAGACTTTTTCAAAAGACCATATTGAGAAAAAACTTTTCAAATGCTGTAAGAAACTTTGGGGACTCTCCAAGGAATTTGAAGGAAAAGGGAACCTGAAATTCCCTTTGAAAAAATCTCCCTCTCTCAAAGTTCTTGTTTCCTATTCACTTCGGAATGGTATACTTTAAATTTCATAGATTTTTAATCCATTTTCGTCGTTTTTCAAGAAAAAAACTTTCATTTAAGAATGCCAAGAACAAACTAATTTTCTATCGAGTTCTAGCTGCGTCTTCATTCGGTCGATTGATTCCCTATCGGGGATGGTTTTGTCTTGCGCAGAAGATTGATGAATCTGCTGCCCATCAATGAAAATATCACTCGACTTACCCTCAAAATGAATTTCATGAAATTGATTTTTTTTTTCAGTGGGAGGTCCCTTTGGACCTTCTTCTTTGATAGATGACGATGAATCTTCCGAGGTTCCGGGAGCGAGGAAGAAACGACAGTCTTTACGAAACCAGTACTTCAGGTGGCCGAATGGCCGCATTCCCTATTATATTAAATCAAATTTCGCGCCTTGGATGTTAGTTTTTATCATCATCATTCCTCTCTCTCTCTCTCTTTCTCTCGCTCTTTCTCTCTCTCTCTCTCTCTCTATATATATATATATATATATATATATATATATATATATATTTTATCGACATTTTGCAATGCAAAGTTATAGTGAGAGACATTGTAAATAATATTCAAGTGTGGCGACAAGTAAGGCAAATATCTAAAGTAAGGCAAATATCTAAAAGTAAAGCAAATATCTAAAGTAAGGCAAATATCTAAAATAAGGCGAATATCTAAAAGTAAGGCAAATATCTAAAGTAAGGCAAATATCTAAAAGTAAGGCAAATATCTAAAAGTAAGGCAAGTATCTAAAAGTAAGGCAAATATCTAAATGCTACTAGTTATTCTCCAGGTCACATATCACATTCTCGTTACGGAGACGATTTATAAACTGATCTACTGTTCTTGAATTCAGTATTTCACTCGGGATTACGTAAAACATTCTTGAAACACGTAAACCGAAACAATTGAATCTAGACGTCCAAGAAGTACATTCAATAGCAATACCATTCATATTAGTGCGGGTAGAGGAGGTGCTCTTGAAAATGCGTGATTTTTCAATAATAGACTTGTCATTGAAGATCTTCCAACCCATTTTAAGGTCGGCAATCACCCTTCTTTCGGCTAAAGTACTTAGGCCGATTAGATTCAGACGATCTCTGTAACATGGAAGGCTGAGAGGATAATCAGGCTGTGGGAAACATCGATAAAAGAATATTCTAGAGAAAGATCTCAAAACCTTTTCTAGGAGATCAGAATCCTTCCGGTATATTGGATTCCATAGACAAGAGGCAAATTCTAGATGAGGTAGAACATATGTATTGAAACACTTAACAAGTACTTGGGAATCATTGATGCTTATAGAGCGGAGCATAGCATACATCGCTTTAGTAGCCTTCATAGTTCGTTCAAGAATCGCGTCATGTCTGCGAAGAGATGGTACTAGTTGGACTCCAAGGTCTCTCACTTGAGTAGATACTTTTGAAACACAGTTATTTAGGTGATAATTGAAAGGAGGAGAAGTTTTGCCTAAGCGTAGATGATAGGTCTTGTTCGAAGATAAAGAAAGATGGTTTGCTACGCACCAATTATACACATTATCTAGACAATTCTGCATTTCGATAGTTCGTTCAGTTATATTGTGAGCACTGTGAGATACATATAACTTAATGTCATCTGCGTATGCTTGATAGCGTATATTCGGATAAGGGCTAAGCACATAATTCAATTCGCTAATGTATAGAGAAAACAGAAGTGGTCCTAATACGGAACCCTGTGGCACGCCAGATGTCACAGGTTGAGGAGCAGATATTGTCTTGCCCATTCGTACAGAAAAAAATCGACCGTCAAGAAAAGATTCTAGCCAAGACATCAAAGATAGGGACAAACCGAAACGTGCAAGTTTTGTCAATAACTTAGGTATACTTATCGTATCGAAAGCTTTGGTAAAGTCTAGATAAATCACATCGATAGATAAGCCTTTACTGATATCTTGTGTCCAGTCGTCTTCACAGACTAAAAGATTAGTAACAACAGAAGCACGGGAGCGAAAACCATGTTGATTTTGAGGTAACAATTCGAATTTCGCTAAATGTTCATTGATGATAGCTCTTATCAAACGTTCCATGACTTTAGAAGCAGGGGAGAGAATGGATATTGGTCTATACGAGGACGGTAGGGAAGAGTCTTTCGCTGACTTAGGGATAGCAGTAATCAGAGAATGTTTCCATACGGAAGGTGTCTTACCAAGCCATAAAGAGAAATTGAAAATGTGAGTGAGCGGAAGAGCGAGTGATTTGGCACACTTTTTGAAAACTATTTGAGGAATTCCATCCGCACCGACGCTACCAGTAGGTTTGAGCTTGGAGAGAACTCGGTAAACATTACATGGCAAGAACAAATGATCATCTGGTTGGGGAGGAATAGAATCACCGTAGATTGGAGGAGGAAAGCCATCGTCTTTAGTGAAAGAAGATGCAAACTCGGAAGCTAATAAATCACATTTCGAGAGAGAATCAACAACAGTACAACCAGTAGCAGTTTTCAAACAGCGTGGGGGAGCTGATTTAGGTTTAGTGAGAGAAGCAATATGGCGATAGAGGTCAGCTGCTCTCTTCAGTTTTTTCCTCTCACAATACTTATTCCATTTCTTAACTTGTTTGAGAAGGTCTGAACTAGCTTTCATATAAATAGTGCGAATGAAGGGTATTGTAATATCAAGAAAAAGTGAATTTCTGTATTTGATGAGTCTATGTATATAGGAAGGATAAGAGGCAAATGGAGAACGAGGGAGTCGTCTCGGAACATGTAATTCTATCGCATCATGCACTATTTTACAGAAACGATTATACAAATCATCAATATCATGAAAATAGTCAAAACGATTCTCCCATTCTATACTTGAAAAATATTCATTCAGTGCTTCAAAATCAGCTCTAGCGAAATCAAGAATAACATCGCTTTCAGGAAGTGCAAAGGAAAATTGCAAGGTGAACTGAATTCCAGAATGATCACACGAATGAAACGGTGGAATGATGCAAGGGCTAGATACAATATTCTTCTCAGTTGTCAAAAGCCAGTCTGTAAATTTGGTATGGCGAGTCGGATCATCAAGCATAAGATTATAGCCAGCAGTATCTACGAAAAACCGTAAAATCGTATCAGAAACAGTTGACGGATTAGTTAAAAAGTCGCTGTTGAAGTCTCCTACTACGATAGCTGGGAAGTTACAAGATGCTGTTAAGTCTACTAACAAATCGCATAATGTAGTAGTTAGTTCAGCATTGTAATTTGGAGGACGGTAGCAAACTATTATACGACAGAATGAGTTTGCTAAGAACAAATCAACCGCAACAACTTCACATGTATCACAAAATTATTGTCTAGCGAAAGTTAAATGATCCCGCATTATGAGAGCCACACCTCCTCCTCTAGAGTCTCTATCATTTCTAATAACATTGTAAGAAAAAAGACCGGTAATTTCTGAATCAGCTACTCTAGAGTTAAGCCAAGTTTCACTAAGAGCTACTACATCTGGTTGCTCTATTTCAAGAAAGGAACGGAACAATGAAAGTTTATTTTTAATTGAACGAATATTGAAATAGAAAGCTTTCAGACCGGTACATGATCTCAGTTTGACGTCTTCGGCGTAGGATTCGTCTGGCTTCGAATGAGGGCGCTGCTTGTTCGTGTCGACTTCGGAGCTCGTACTGTTATGTTCTGACTGCTTCGAGCATTTGGAAAGGCGGAGTAGCGCGGCTGTGCTGGAGATCGTCGCTTTTGGTCTGCTTCATTCCGGGGCATCAATTCACCATCGAAGATGACGTAGTCTTTTCCTTCCGATAATAACTTACGTTTCTCTTGTCTTAGCAAGTACTCTCTCTCTCTCTCTTTGCTCTTTAGTAAGACTGGGTCGGACATTGATTCCTTGGAATTGATTATTCTTGCGTAGTAAGGCACTCTTTGAAAGAAACAGTCTTTGATGTCCTTTGGTGGGGAAGATTACTTTGAGAAGTCTAGACGAACTCGTTCCTGGCGTATTCGGCAGCTTTCCCATTCTGAAGTGAGAGATTCCACCGACGGCGATACCAGATGCGTCTAGAAGACTGGTAATGAGTTGAGAATCGTGCTGAGTCTGTGCGGAAGGACGAGCATCGGTGTTTTCAGGAGCCCTCTCGATGACGACGGAGCGAAGCCTTTTCTCCTCATCGATCTCCTTTCGGATGGTCTCTTGGCTGACGGAGCTTGTGTAGAACTTGTCGAAAAGAGCGTTGCAGGTTCTCAGGAGAAGTACGACGTGGAGTGGAAGAGAAGGTGTCTTCTCTTCCGCGTCAAGAAAGTCTTTCAGAGATTTTTGTAGGAGAGCTGCATCTTCATTTGTTGTCGAGGCTGACATAATTGCGAATAGGCAGTAGAAATGGAAATGAATTGGAGCAAGTAGAAAGGTCACCGCTCGATATTGAGAACAGAGTGGTGATTGAGAACAGAGTGGTGATTGAGAACAGAGTGGTGATTGAGAACAGAGTGGTGATTGAGAACAGAGTGGTGATTGAGAACAGAGTGGTGATTGAGAACAGATATATATATCAAAAACAAAATCTTTGAGCATTCCTTATAGCAATGTCCTCGACAGTGTTATTGGTTGCCACACTAGCATCTCTCTTAGAGTAAGCAGTTGGCTGGGTTCGACCCCATCGATATATTAGTTTTGGTCCATGTGACACTAAGTTGAACACTATTGTATTTCACTTTCTGACTTTTCATACAGTTCTTACAACAGTTCTCATTGCAGTCGAGCTAGAATAGCGCAAGCGATGCAAGACTTCAGTGATCTCACTTGCGTGCGGTTCGTTCCTACATCAGGAATGGAGAGGGACTTTGTCACGATCTTTTATGGGGACGGCTGCTTCTCTAATGTTGGAAGAGTGGGTGCGGTTTGCGTTTCGAATTACCGGTTGAGCCAGGTCCTTCTGTAAATTAGAGTATACCCTACTCCTCGTTGATCTCAAGCCACGGATTTTTATACCGAGCAGAGGAGCGGAAAATTCGCAGAAACTTGTGCAAAAATCGTGTGGTCTAGGGTCAGAGGTCTAGGCGCCTTTGTTTCTGCGAACTAGCTCATGCTCGGGTTTTCTTTTTTTCTCTTTTTTTCCTCTTTTTCTCTTCTTATCCTCTCTTCTCATCCCGGTTCGGCCCCCATGTAAATAAGAGTATTCCTTACTCCTCGTTGATCCCAAGCAATGGTTTTTTATACCGAGCAGAGGAGCAGATTATTCGCAGAAACTTGTGCAAAATCGTGTGGTGTGACGGGAACCGAACCCGGGACCTTTCGCATTCCGGGCGAATGCTCTTCCCACTGAGCTACACACGCACACATGATAATGCACATTTTAAGGCCTATACAACACATCTCGAAAACTTCTCTACATTGTATCAGCATGTCGATATAAGAATGTTGCAGTCGTTGACTAGAATTGACTTAAGAAGTAATTGTAAAACAAGCCCTCCGTTCCCCTTTATTCAAGACTTCATAACTAAAATGTTGTGGATCTAAAAAAAGGCGAAGAAAATCCCGTCGGCTGCACTCAAACATGAAAAAAATATGTAAACTTGTGTCACTGGCCTTGTACTGGATACTTCAATTTGTACTGGATACTTGTGTCACTTGTACTGGATACTTGTGTCACTGGCCTTGTACTGGATACTTCAATTTGTACTGGATATTTGTGTCACTTGTACTGGATACTTGTGTCACTGGCCTTGTACTGGATACTTCAATTTGTACTGGATACTTGTGTCACTTGTACTGGATACTTGTGTCACTGGCCTTGTACTGGATACTTCAATTTGTACTGGATACTTGTGTCACTTGTACTGGATACTTGTGTCACTGGCCTTGTACTGGATACTTCAATTTGTACTGGATACTTGTGTCACTGGCCTTGTACTGGATACTTCAATTTTTCAAAGCAGTGACCAATACTGCGTGTAATGGGAATGATTAAAGAAGAGCTGTCTCGGCTAAGAACAGAAAGAGTAATTTTTAAAGCGATCTCATTTATTTCATAAAATTTGAATCAGCTATTTTCAGAAAATAGGGAATGTATATGTATAAATTTATTTTTTGAAGTCGTGGCGTTACCGTTGTGTGTTCTGCAATGTAAAAGCAAAATAAGAAAATATTGTTAAAACGAAAAATGGGTGAGGAGTATTAATATATAAACCCGTGAAGGCCTTCAGCGTCCACTGGCAGTTTCAGCCCCCTAAATTTCCTTACTCATACAACATATGGAAGTTCCCTTATATGAAGTGCGGCGTCTGTTAGCTAGCCACGTCCCACTATCTAGGAGGAACTCTCCTGAAGCTTATGAAGAAAAAACATTGAGACGTGCCCCCGATTCCATCCGAAAAAATTGATCAAGTTGAAAGGGGAGATGAAAGATAAAGTGTGAATTCAGGCGGTCAGCAATGGTTGAGTCTCGGGAACGACTGCTTTAGTAAGGGCGTCATCCTCCACGAGTTGATGCACGTGCTTGGCTTCCACCACGAACAGAGTAAGAACGTTTGAACTTCACTAGGAATACTCTTTTGCTGAAGAAGAAAGACTTCGAACGGCTTTGTAGCATATCCGTTTTTAGGAGTAAGAAACTCGTTTCTCATTCGCTCTCATTGTGAGCCAAAATGAGCCTTAGTTCACATTTCTTAGCTCCCAAATTACTTCTCAGTTCGCGTGGTAAGTTACAACCCTTAAGTCTTTGTGCTTTGTTCAGGATGTGGAAATAATTCTGTGTTCAATCATTTTCTTAGAGATCTTAAATCCGATAAAATAACTACTTCTGTCGAGAAAATTGGAGTTGAAACTCCCGTTGAAATAATCGAAAACGTTTTTTTTTCTTTCTTCAAACGGTTACCTAGCGTTTGCGGTTTATTCAGGGTTACCGAAATGAAATAGGGTGTTTCTTGTCGAGAAGGTAATCATGAAGTAACGACTAATCACAGTAAGTATTCCAACAACTGGTAAGAAAAGAAATCGTCGTTAAGGTAACTTTTTTTTTTATAATAGCGGTAATTCCATTCATGCGAATAAAAGTTTGGGTTCATGTTACCCAAAATCTCCGCTTACAAACTCCATTAATCAGAAATCTCTTGCGATTGAAGTTTCATAAGTAATTTAGTAATCCTGCGAATGTTAAGGCCGGACGGATCGCGATCGCTACGTAAAAATAAATTGGAGAAATATTAAATGGGACATGTGGGGTCAGTAAATCTTTTTTATTGATCTATTGACAATGTTAAATTCATTGATTTATTGAGAAATTTCGATAGCTTTGACGGCATTATCTGAGAAGTCAAAAAACACTCTTTATATTGATATCCCCCTTGACAACTCGTTATGTTTCAATCTACCTTACTTTCTCTTTATTTCTTCTATCTCTCTCTCTTTAAATCTCTCCCTCTCTCTTCTTAGTCTAAATTTTATCTTTAACTAAGTCTCACAGTCTCTTATGGAACAATTCCAATGCGTTCATAATACGTCAAAAGGCTTTTTCATTAGCTTATCTCAAACTGCTCTAGAAAACTAAAAGGAATTCGAAACATAACACCAGCTCAGAGTATTGATTTGTGAATACGCAATGAAACGCTTTCAGATAATTTCCTCATGTACAATCATTACTATGTAGACGACCTGGGCACAAACTATGATTACGGCTCCATAATGCATTACGCAAGAGATGCTTTTTCACCCGTCAGTTCTTTAATCAAGTTTTTTTAACCAGTCATTTACGAAAAATTGCGTGAACAAACTTACTGGTTTTGTGAACTTCGAAAGCAGGGCTCCAACTCTATGAGAACTTGGTTGAGCATTTTTGTATGTATAACAAGTTCAGAACAAAACTGGTTCGAATGGTCACGCACTCGCATTCCCGGTCAGAATTCGAGAGACAAATGGGTTCGATCTCGCGGCCGTGGAATATTTTTCGTCCGCGTGATAGTTTGAACGCGTCGCGGAAAATTCAACATTCAAAATGTACAAAAAGCGAGCTCTTTGGTCCTTCTTCTAATCAATGCTTCCAGGGGCCTCAATGGCCATCGATTGAGCCGTATTGGGATGTTCATATTGGTCAAACGTATGGGTTGAGTAAGACGGACGTGTATCGGGTCAATAAACTCTACAACTGTCAATTTGAACCCGGTTAACTTTTGGATTTTTTTTACTATTTTTGATTGGCTCATTAGAGCGACTCTAGAGTAGAAACCTACTATTTTTGAGCGAAGAGTTCCTAGTTGCCCAATCCAATGTTTTTTGCGAGAAAAATTACTATTAGTGAAACAAGTTTTTGAGAGCCGGAGACCACCACCGAACGAGTTACTACAACAACTCCTAAGCCGGAGACTACCACTGATCCAATCACTACCACAACTGTCACCCCGGAGAATACCACCGAACCAGTCACTCCATCAACTCTTACTTCAATAACTTCGACCGAACCAACCCTTTCCTCGAATGCTTCGTCGGTGAATACAACCGAAGAAGCCCCTACCACGAGAGTTACTACCGAAGGTTTACTTCGAAGTCGAGAGGTTCAGCCAACAACCCTTAAAACCTTAAAAGAATTTTTTTGCGCTGACAATCAACCGGATTGCTCTTGGCTGGCAGCGAAAGGGCACTGTGTTGCTGAAGAGCACGCCCGGTTTATGCAACTCAACTGTCGGAAGACTTGTCAGCAGTGCGGGGTTGGTCCTATTCCTCTTTCATGTTTCACATCCCATTTTTTTCATTGCGCATTTCATGCACGGTTGCTTGAAGGTGTATCCTGAATGTCGAGACGAGAAGCATTGGTGCGAGATAGAGAAAGGAAAAAACTGGTGGCCACTGTTTTGTCGTGATGGAAATTGGGGCCCCGCCATGCCAGCCGTTTGTAAGAGGTATTGAGATGGTACATACTGCCGTGAAGACATTCTCACTACAACAATGAGCCCTGAAAAAGATCGATTGCGAGCCATACATATGAGCTATTTGTCGCATGATGATTATCATGATTTGCTCTCGCCTTATTAGAACAGATTATTATGATTTGCTTTCACTGTAAGAGCTTGAAGAGAAAAGGTTCTCCTGATGTGCTCCTGACCTATTGAGATATTTCATCACGGTTTGCCTACAAATCTCGATAACAGACTCACTTCATAGGTCTTCCAGTCTTTTTTTGTATCATTGGAGCAGATTTATGGTTCATTATTATCAAATACTGTTTTTCTTTGCCTGAGAGCTACCTTATTATTTGCTGCGAATCCCCGCTCAACAGTTTTTTCTCTATATATCGAGATCCATTAATCTGTCGAATTACAGCTCAAACTCGTGTGTAATTTTTGTTTTCTCGTCAGTAGTCCTCGTCAGTTTTCAAAAGCGAACAAAAGGATTTTTTGTGTCAGCGTTATTATCATTCATGAAAATACTCTTAGATATGTTATAGGAAAAAATAGGATGTCTTGTGTGCTGTGCTTTATGTGTGTAGCGTTGTTGTTATCGGACTGAATAGTATGATTGTTACATAGAACTTCTCGAAAGTTCACAATTTCTTCGCGTTTTTTCCAGTGAATAAAAAACAAATAAATACAAAAAGGTATGTCTTGCGTTGAAAAAAAAAACCTTTAAATCAGAAAAGTTTACTCTCTAAATGGTTGTTCTGGCATTCTGTTTCATATCAAAACTTAGCCGAACACCGTCCGAACCTATCAACTCATAGAACTGATTGAAAATGCTAGAGTTTGAATAAAGTATTTGGTCATGATATAGCAGCCTCATTGGCTCAGTGGCAGAGCGTCTGTCAGGTAAACAAAAGGTCGCTGGTTCGATTTTAGCATGAGGCACCATTTTGCTACTCTAAAGTCCTGCTCCTTCTGTATTAGCAACAAAGTTCCTACTCTTAAGCTACTTACCTAGTACATGTCTGCTCTGTATAACTGCATTCGCTTAATGATCACTGTATATCTGTTTTTAGAGGCGAGAGATTACTCGCGCACTATAAAAAGTATAAAAAACACGCCCCTTCCTCAGTAATCAAGAAGAGCTCGGGACCGAAATTCCGAGCTCTTAGATTCACTGTCACGCTAACCTTCCCTTTTAGTGTAAATCACAATTTCGTGGTAGTTTTAACGTTTAGGATAATTCACTTTCGCCGAATAAGCGTGTAGTTGCCTCGCCTCCATCGCCTATCGCATATGAAATCCGACCATGTACTATCGCTAATATTCACAATATTGTCTATCCCGATCTATCCACGATTTCAGTGTAATAGAACCATTTCGCAACTTTATATATAAACCAACAGACATAAACTCTTGTGTTCGGACTGTTGTTTTCGGGTCATTTTATGCGTGAAGCACATCAACACATGGACTCTCACTGATAAATATTTTTTATTGAAAAGTAATCAACTGAAATTATAGTAAGAACATTATTATGTTCAAAAAACATTATTCTGTTAAAAAAAACTCTAAAAACAATTAATATTCAATTGGGTATTCATTTGCTCTCTCAAACTCCGAAGCTCTCTGAAATGCTCCTGCTACCTGAATCGATCAGATTTGATAAATTCTCAGATCAAATATTAATCAGTTAAATCCAGACCCACGATACTTCACAATAAATATTGATCTGATCAATCGAAGCCTCATTGGCTCAGTGGCAGAGTGTCTGTCTAGTAAACAGAAGGTCGCTGGTTCGATTTTAGCATGAGGCACCATTTTGCTACTCTAAAGTCCTGCTCGTTCTGTATTAGCAACAAAGTTCCTACTCTTAAATGTTTGTTTGAATTTCCCGCCAAAAAGGGAAGCTACGCAGTTACGCAATTACGGCGGGAGTAATTGGCGGGAACTGCGTAGGTGTAGGAGTTGCCATTCTAGGCAATATTGCTGACGGGAGGAGGTGTTTGTTTGTCCTTCTCTTCCACTACTTGGAAACGCCCGTCCAGGAATCAAATCCAGATGCCCTCAGAGTCAACAGGCACAGGTTCCAATTCTCGAAATTCGGAGAGAGAGAGAGAGAGAGAGAGAGAGAGAGAGAGAGAGAGAGAGAGAGAGAGAGAGAGAGAGAGAGAGAGAGAGAGAGAGAGTGGAAGCACCTTGTAAGTGAGAACGCGTGACTGCAACTGAACGATATAATCAAGATTTTGTTTTGAGTGGAATTACGTACATTGATGGGGACGATTCGGTTTCAGATTCGTTTTTTTTTTTAAAAAGATTTTTTTTCCTGATATAAAAATAGGCTGAGACCATGTAAGTGGGTGTTCGAAATATACTAAGAAGTGCTCTTTCGATGCTAAAAGCTGTATTCTAGAGTTGACAAAGTTAGAGAACTAAGAATTGCTAAGAGAATCAAGCCTTTTCTTTTTTGAAAAAGTATGTTTTTGACTTGAGAAAACAATTACGTCTAGTAATTGATTTGTCTCATTTGAATGGGTTTCTTGCCAAAACCCTCTTCAAATACGAAGATTTGTCTTATATGTGGTTTTCTCTCCCGGTTGGAGGTTTTATGGCTGTGTTCGATTTTGCTTCGGGTTTCCATCATGTGGCCATTGCCCAGGAAGGCAGGCATTACCTGGCATTTTCGTGGCATTACCACGGAGTTGAGAGGGTTTTGCGGTTCGCTGCTCTCCCTTTCGGCCTAGCTCAGGCACCTTACGTATTTTCAAATATGTTCCGACCATTAGTCGCGAAATGGAGAGGGCAAGGCATTACCTGTGGCCTGTACTTAGATGACGGTATTGTCATAGGGAGGAGAGTGTGCGCAATTCGTCCAGGTGGTTAGAAGAGACCTGGAGAGTGCCGGGGTTCAAATGGCAGAAGACAAGTGCTGTTGGAGTCCTAGCCAGCGGACGGTGTGGCTAGGGTATGAAATAGACTGGTCCATAGCACGAGTCACGGTTTCTGATGGACGCAAAGGAAAGGCGTTGGAAAGAATTAATAGTTTGTATGGCCGAACAATCGCACAGTATACACAAAAGACAAGTGTTCCTGGGCACCCTCCATTCATGTCATTTGGTTCTAGGGGACACGGCTGCTCGTCGATCCCGAGCAATGTCTAATGTGGTGGAGAATGCGGTACGAGAGGGAACATGGACAGGTGCAACGGTCGCACTCTCGCTGCAAGAGAGAGGTGAGTTGGAGTATTGGCGAAACGAGTTCGCGGTGGGTTGCGGGAGAGATTTGATAGAATCAGAATGGAATCCGTCGGTTACAATAGACGCGGATGCGTCAGCAGAGGCATTAGGCGCAGTTCTTAGGTTAGAGAACAGCTCTGTAACAGGTTCGAGGGTCCTGAGTACAAAAGAGCGTGGTTTCTTCAGTACACATAGAGATTTGTTGGCTATCCGGTTTGTTTTGTTTTCATTCCAAGAGACCGTGAAAAACTCCCAGGTCCTAGTTCGCTCCGATAGTCAAGCGGTGGTTCAGATTTTGAAACGAGGCTCAGCTAAACCACAACTCCATGGAATTTCAATGGAGTTAGAGGACTGGGCTAACATTTTTTCTGTTCAACCTCGGTTTGTTTGGATTCCCAGAAAGGAGAATAAGGACGCAGACGAGGCTAGCAGATGGTTAGATAAGGATGACTGGGGAATTCAGCAGCAAACATTTGATATATGCGCGAGGCGTTGGGGTGCTTTCTCTTATGACATGTTCGCAGATGAGAAAAATGCTAAATGCAGCATATTTTTCTCCAGAGGTGCGTGCCCCCGTTCAGCAGGGATCGACGCGTTCGAAAAAGAAGAACGATGGCAGTGCCGGGATAATTTTCTCTGGTTGATGCCGCCCCCTGCTTACTGGGACGCACAATTAGCTTTGCTAAAAAGTTCAAAGCTAGAGCTGTATTAGGAGTTCAATTTTGGCCTAGTCACCCAGCCTTTCCCTTTCTGTGGAATAGAAAACAATGGGCAAAATGTGTCGTAGATTCCATCACTTATGGAAAGGGTGCTAACATTCTCGTACCCAACACAGAGAGGGAAGGGGCTTTTGGTGGACAACAGGTTGCTTCAGATTTTGTATTCCTGATGTGCGATTTCGCAGAGTGATGAATAAGTATATAAGTATATAACGCCTTTATGCATCTAGTGTTTTCCCTCACGTCGGTCAGTAATAAAGGCCTTCCCTCCGTGTTCGGGAAATTCAAACAGTTGTTATGTGGTAGCCGAAGGGAACTTGTGACCGTAGGCGGAAACATAAATGTTTGTTTGAATTTCCTGCCAAAAAGGGAAGCTACGCAGTTACGCAATTACGGCGGGAGTAATTGGCGGGAACTGCGTAGGTGTAGGAGTTGCCATTCTAGGCAATATTGCTGACGGGAGAAGGTGTTTGTTTGTCCACCCCCCCCCCAGCCACCTTCATCAAGGTATGTTACAGGAAGAAAGCGTGCGGCGGTAGACGAAGTGGAGAAGGGTCTCAGGGACGCGGCAAGAGAGGATCTGCTACCGTACCTCCAGCAGTCGATGGTGGGCGGTCTGGCCCACCGCTCCCTACAAGCGTACAAGATGTCGTCATCCCAGCGGAGAGACTTCGCGGAAGTCCTCTCCCATCTCCCCTTAAAGGCCAAGAACGATCAACTGGGAGAAGGACACGTCTCTCGGGTAGCGCTGGAAAAGGATTCTCTCGGGTTGAAGATCTACCTTCGTCACAAAACTCGCTCTCTCAACCTTCCATTGCCCTGTTTCGATCATTCCGCACAGGTAAAGCCCTCACAACAGACACCATTCGCAAGGAACTCGCTCGTGCGTGCGTGACGGTCGGAATTCGCAAGCTGACGCCTCACGAGCTCAGAGGTGGAGGAGCTACGACATCAGTCAAGAACGGATCGTCACAGGAGCAAATGCTCAATAGGGGGAAGATGGAAGAGTGCTGGAGGAATGGCAGTGTATTTGGGAGACTTCCTGGAAGGCCAGGGTATCTTTCTATCTAATTAGGGCTCTTTCTCTCTAATTAGTAGCTATGCTAAGCATTCTGGGGCCTCTTTGACCTTTTTATTGATGTATCAGATTGTTCACCTTGTTTCTGGTTCGGTTTAATTATTTATTTCAATATAGAATTATATGTGACATATAATTATATATTGAATTATAACTATATGTGGTTTGCTCAGTTATAGTTATTTTCTCTCACTAACACACATTTAACATGCATTTCGATGTTATTTGGATATATGTACGTGTTGTGTCTCGTTGCTTTTAAAGGCACGGGCGTTTGTTGTGTATGTGTTTTCCCTCACGTCGGTCAGTAATAAAGGCCTTCCCTCCAGTGTTTTCCCTCACGTCGGTCAGTAATTAAGGCCTTCCCTCCGTGTTCGGGAAATTCAAACAGTTGTTATGTGGTAGCCGAAGGGAACTTGTGACCGTAGGCGGAAACATAAGCTACTAGTACATGTCTGCTCTGTATAACTGCATTCGCCTTATGATCACGTTATATCTGTTTTCAGAGGCGAGAGATTACTCGCGCACTATAAAAAGTATAAAAAACATGCCCCTTCCTCAGTAATCAAGAAGAGCTCGGGACCGAAATTCCGAGCTCTTAGATTCACTGTCACGCTAACCTTCCCTTTTAGTGTAAATCACAATTTCGTTGTAGTTTTAACGTTTAGGATAATTCACTTTCGCCGAATAAGCGTGTAGTTCGCCGAATAATAAGCCTCACCTCCATCGCCTATCGCATATGAAATCCGACCATGTACTATCGCTAATATTCACAATATTGTCTATCCCGATCTATCCACGATTTTAGTGTAATTGAACCATTTCGCAACTTTATATATAAACCAACAGACATAAACTCTTGTGTTCGGACTGTTGTTTTCGGGTCATTTTATGCGTGAAGCACATCAACACATGGACTCTCATTTATAAATATTTTTTTATTGAAAAGTAATCAACTGAAATTATAGTAAGAACATTATTATGTTCAAAAAACATTCTGTTAAAAAAACTCTAAAAACAATTAATATTCAATTGGGTATTCATTTGCTCTCTCAAACTCCGAAGCTCTCTGAAATGCTCCTGTTACCTGAATCGATCAGATTTGATAAATTCTCAGATCAAATATTAATCAGTTAAATCCAGACCCACGATACTTGACAATAAATATTGATCTGATCAGTCGAAGCCTCATTGGCTCAGTGGCAGAGCGTCTGTCTAGTAAACACAAGGTCGCTAGTTCGATTCCAGCATGAGGCACGTAATTTTGCTCTGAAAGGCTTTTTGTTCGACAACTCATGGTTACCGCGAATTCAAACTTTTCTCTCAATTTCGCTCTCTCTTTCTCGCTCTCTCAATTTGGTTAATATTCTACTTCTGAGAGAAGTTAATATTCTGGTTAAGATAGAAAGTGATTGAACTAGTTGAAGTTTTATTACGCAAAGTATTTTGAAACATCACGTGTGAAAGCCTAAGTTAGAGGGAAAATAGAGGGTTTCTGGGGCATAGGGGAGAAGAAGAATTTAGGGGGCTCAGAGGTGTTTTCCATGGGAGTCCCTACGGAGAGATTCGAGTTAGGAAATCGAGAATGGAAAGAATCATTGCATACCAGCCGCTCAGAATGAAGCAAAAGGGAAAATTACCAGAAGTGTGATTAGTTGTTTGGCCGTCATGGCCGCTCAGGAGAATGAGAAAAGGGAAGAATAAGAGAACAAGGAACGAAAAAATAGGAGAACAAGGAACAAGGAACAAAATAAGAGAACAAGGAACAAGGAAAAAAAAGAACAAGGAAATAATAAGAGAACAAAATAAGAACTAATAAGAGAACAAGGCCTTTCATAAAACACTATCACACGGAATAGCAATGTGTCCCCGTGGTGTAATGGTAATGCGCGCTCCCGGTTTGAGACTAGACGGCTGGGTTCGATTTCGCCCTATTTTTTTCTGTGCCATAGTTCAATCACTTCTCATCTGTGTATTTCACTCATGCAAAAAGTTTCTTTTTAAAAAAAAACTAGTTAACAGTTGGAAAAAGCAAGCGTGGTTTTCACATAATCATACGGTAATACAGAATATAACAAATGAAATTTTTTCTTTTTCAAAAAAACATGTTTTTTTTTTAATACGGTGGAAAATCTTCTATGAAAGGTTAGGTTTTTGAATTAACTTTCATGTACAATGGAGCGGTATGCAGATATTACACCCAAAAAGCAATTCTCTTGAAGTTTAATAAGAAATTTTTTTTCAGGAAGGTACAGTTTTCTACAAACTCGGGGGGGGGCGGGTGGAATTTTTTGTTAAAGAAACGTTTTCCATAAAAATCGGAGTAGTAAATGTATATATACCGAATTCGAGCATTTTCAAAATATACACAGCTTTCTTCAGTATTTCAAATAGTGGATTTTTCAACAGTAATTTGTTTTTAAGGGAAAATGCTTATCAAATAAACGGGATAAACATGAACACAAACATTGCCCGCGAAAAAATGATGCCGATTTCTTGACTTTAAATTGCGTTTTCTCTATCAAAAAACATAGCTCAAAGCTTTATTTTGTTTTATTTACTCTTATGAGAGCTGTTCTTGATGCTTTCATTGTTGTTTCTCACTAGAATCACAGAAAATTCTTTTATTAGGCGTACTAATTTTCTTCAAGTTTAAAAAAATATATTATAGGGAAGATTGACCAAGGCAGAAACGCTGTGGAACCAAAATCTGTATGCAGAGCGGGCCCTGATGAAACATCGGTTTTTGTAATTTCTTGTGTTAGGGCCTTTCAGGGCTTTTAGGGCCATTCCAGCAGAAAATTAGGGGTTGCACGAAGAGGTCTTTTAGGGCCATTCCAGCAGAAAATTAGGGGTTGCACGAAGATGTCTTTTAGGGCCATTCCAGCAAAAAATTAGAGGTTGCACGAAGAGGTCTTTTAGGGCCATTCCAGCAGAAAATTAGGGGTTGCACGAAGATGTCTTTTAGGGCCATTCCAGCAAAAAATTAGAGGTTGCACGAAGAGGTCTTTTAGGGCCATTCCAGCAGAAAATTAGGGGTTGCACGAAGAGGGTGAACTTTTCAACAACAACAAAAAAACAACTCTCATTCACAAAAACAAAAAAACTTAAGCACTTGTATTATACATTATGTATAAAGCACACAAATATTTAAAGCACCAGAACAATTTATAATGCACGTAAGAAAGAAAAGGATGAAAAAAACACGAATTGAGAAGAAGATGAATTACTTGTTTGTAGAAACAAAAATTTGATGGCATGTTTCGTTGAGTTGAAAACGCTTGAGTATCAAGAGAATCCTTTCAGAGCAACGGAACGTTACCTTTTAAATAGTGCGGTAAACAGCAAAGAGTATCAAGAGAATCCTTTCAGAGCAACGGAACGTTACCTTTTAAATAGTGCGGTAAACAGCAAAGAGTATCAAGAGAATCCTTTCAGAGCAACGGAACGTTACCTTTTAAATAGTGCGGTAAACAGCAAAGAGTATCAAGAGAATCCTTTCAGAGCAACGGAACGTTACCTTTTAAATAGTGCGGTAAACAGCAAAGAGTATCAAGAGAATCCTTTCAGAGCAACGGAACGTTACCTTTTAAATAGTGCGGTAAACAGCAAAGAGTATCAAGAGAATCCTTTCAGAGCAACGGAACGTTACCTTTTAAATAGTGCGGTAAACAGCAAAGAGTATCAAGAGAATCCTTTCAGAGCAACGGAACGTTACCTTTTAAATAGTGCGGTAAACAGCAAAGAGTATCAAGAGAATCCTTTCAGAGCAACGGAACGTTACCTTTTAAATAGTGCGGTAAACAGCAAAGAGTATCAAGAGAATCCTTTCAGAGCAACGGAACGTTACCTTTTAAATAGTGCGGTAAACAGCAAAGAGTATCAAGAGAATCCTTTCAGAGCAACGGAACGTTACCTTTTAAATAGTGCGGTAAACAGCAAAGAGTATCAAGAGAATCCTTTCAGAGCAACGGAACGTTACCTTTTAAATAGTGCGGTAAACAGCAAAGAGTATCAAGAGAATCCTTTCAGAGCAACGGAACGTTACCTTTTAAATAGTGCGGTAAACAGCAAAGAGTATCAAGAGAATCCTTTCAGAGCAACGGAACGTTACCTTTTAAATAGTGCGGTAAACAGCAAAGAGTATCAAGAGAATCCTTTCAGAGCAACGGAACGTTACCTTTTAAATAGTGCGGTAAACAGCAAAGAGTATCAAGAGAATCCACTCAGAGCAACGGAACGTTACCTTTTAAATAGTGCGGTAAACAGCAAAGAGTATCAAGAGAATCCTTTCAGAGCAACGGAACGTTACCTTTTAAATAGTGCGGTAAACAGCAAAGAGTATCAAGAGAATCCTTTCAGAGCAACGGAACGTTACCTTTTAAATAGTGCGGTAAACAGCAAAGAGTATCAAGAGAATCCTTTCAGAGCAACGGAACGTTACCTTTTAAATAGTGCGGTAAACAGCAAAGAGTATCAAGAGAATCCTTTCAGAGCAACGGAACGTTACCTTTTAAATAGTGCGGTAAACAGCAAAGAGTATCAAGAGAATCCTTTCAGAGCAACGGAACGTTACCTTTTAAATAGTGCGGTAAACAGCAAAGAGTATCAAGAGAATCCTTTCAGAGCAACGGAACGTTACCTTTTAAATAGTGCGGTAAACAGCAAAGAGTATCAAGAGAATCCTTTCAGAGCAACGGAACGTTACCTTTTAAATAGTGCGGTAAACAGCAAAGAGTATCAAGAGAATCCTTTCAGAGCAACGGAACGTTACCTTTTAAATAGTGCGGTAAACAGCAAAGAGTATCAAGAGAATCCTTTCAGAGCAACGGAACGTTACCTTTTAAATAGTGCGGTAAACAGCAAAGAGTATCAAGAGAATCCTTTCAGAGCAACGGAACGTTACCTTTTAAATAGTGCGGTAAACAGCAAAGAGTATCAAGAGAATCCTTTCAGAGCAACGGAACGTTACCTTTTAAATAGTGCGGTAAACAGCAAAGAGTATCAAGAGAATCCTTTCAGAGAAACGGAACGTTACCTTTTAAATAGTGCGGTGCTCGCCAACGGAGTCGCCTACACGATGGTGCGAGTGTCGACAGACGTCCCGGACGTTCTGGACGCAAAGGACTCCAAACTATACCTATCCCAAAGTGGTTTTTCTCCCGCAAGGGACACATCGAACAGCTCTCCCCCCAGCTGTCCAATCCTCTCGTTTTTTCTATTAAGGATCAGGGCCTTCCAGCGGCTCTGATCCTCGCCCTCCTCTTAATTGCTGGAATAGAAAGCAACCCGGGTCCTTTGCGATGGCCGTGTACCGTATGTCACAAAAGTGCTTCCAGCAATAGCGTTCGCTGTCAGAAGTGTCAGAAATGGACACATCTTAAATGTTCTGGTCTCTCCTCCTTCAATGCCTGGAACCCATCCTGGAGATGTCATAGCTGTGTAAGACCTCCCCCAAGAAGCTCACAAACTAAGATAGATGCCCTCAAGATCATCCATTGGAATGCTAATGGAATTCGGAGCAGAATCGTAGAGCTAGAGGACTTACTCCACGAGGAAAATATCCACATAGCTTTAATCCAGGAGACCAAACTAGATGCCACAGCCGTATCGCCATCGATTAAAGGGTACTCACTATTAAGACAGGACCGAACCAGATCAGGAGGTGGCCTCGCAATGATCATAAGAGAACACATCCAATATGTGCTAGCAGACTCAACTCACGGTGATAAGACTATAGAGACAATGACTATCGAGATCCCCTCTACACTCGGTAATCTGAGAATAACCTCTATATCCCTCCATATCCCTCCACGCTCCTCATGTCCACCGGGTTATAACACAGACTTTACCCACTTCCTCAAACATACAAAGACATGCGTTGTGGCTGGTGACGTGAACGCCCACAATGAGCTCTGGAGTACTGGTACCGAAGATGCCAGAGGAACTGCACTCTGTGAAGCTATCGAGCAGAGCAATTACATAGTATTGAACTCTCCTCAGCAACACACACGTAAGGAAGCCTCTCCGGACATTACGTCAGTCACAAATGACATTGCGACCAACTGTTCCTGGAGAACTCTCGGAAAGCTGAATTCTGACCACCTACCAGTCCTACTCGAGATAGAACTGAGAATCCCAACGATTGGGAAACGAAGATGCTACATGAACTTCAGAAAAGCAAAATGGCACGAATACGAAATAGAAGTGAACAAGAGACTCAGCGAATTTCCTTACGAAGGAAGCCCTCACAACATGCATTCCTTCCTGGTTGAAACTCTCAGAGAGGCGGCAAGAAAACATATACCACAAGGAAGATGCCCAGACTTCATACCCCGCCTGAGCGAAGAAGCCAAAGCACTCATCCGAAAAAGAGATCAGATGCGTAGAGCAAACCCGGCAGACCCATGTCTCCCTGAACTGATGACAAGGATTTCCTATAAGATCAATGACGATAAGCGCATTGCATGGGAAGATTTCGTAAACAACCTCAGACCCAACGAACCCACAAATCGTTTGTGGAACACAATCAAATCACTTGATGGTCGAGCACACAAACCCTCCCACGCCGCTATTGTCCATAAGGGTTCACCTCTATCCAGCCTGGAAGCTACCAACCTTTTCGCCAAACAACTCGCCAAACAAGCCGTCAAGACCCCTGATCGATCTAACAGGAGAACGCACCGCTGGACCTCGAACCTAGAGCGTTCCGACGTCCCAGTCGTCACAGTTGACGAAGTGAAGACAGCAATGAAGAAAATGAGAAGCTCCAAGGCCATGGATCTCGACGAAATCTGTCCCCTTATGGTTAAAAAGGCTGGCGAACAGTGTGCAAGATGCTTTGCAATACTCTTCAATTGCTCACTCAGCACCGGCATCATACCTTCGGCCTGGAAGACGGCCAGAGTTATCACGATTCCGAAGCCAGGGAAGGACCTCACGTCGGTTAAAGGCTACAGACCGATCTCAATTCTGTCCCCTGTGGTCAAACTCCTCGAGAGAATCATCCTCCCCCCCATCACAGAAGATGTTGAGTTGGAAAACTGGCAACATGGCTTCAGAAAAGGACGCTCGACCACGACAGCCTTGATGGAGATAACGGGCCACATAACCAATGGTATCAACCAACGGCTCCCTCCACATCGCACAGTGATGGTTGCGCTCGACCTCACCTCGGCATATGATCTGGTCAACATTTATCGCCTGTGTCACACTCTCGCCGAAACGTCCATCCCCAGAGGCCTCGTTAGATGGCTCTCCAGCTATCTACGAGGGAGAGCCATCCGTGTGGACTTCAGAAATTGCCTCAGCCGCCAGCAAACCTGCTACGCAGGAGTTCCTCAGGGGGGAGTACTCAGCCCTTCCTTGTTCAACATATACTTGAATGGGCTGCCGAAACCTCCCGAGACGATCAAACTGGTCGGGTATGCGGATGATCTGACAATACTGGCCTCTCATCCTGACTGGAGAGTTGGAGCTGACAGACTGAACACCTACCTCCCAACCCTCACCAGCCATCTTGGGGAACTAAAGATGGACATCTCGGCAGCTAAATCCAGTGTAACGCTCTTCACCACCAACACAAAGGAATGTCGTGAAGTACCAGAAGTTGTGGTCAACGGTGAGCCACTTCCTCCAAGTAGAACCCCCAAAATCCTTGGTGTCACCTTGGACCAGATGGGAACCTACCGTCAACACGCCGAAGGACTAAAGACAAGGGCAACAAAAAGATTGAATGTCCTCCGAGCAATCGCAGGAAGAAAATGGGGACAGAAGACCGAAACAATGCTGAACACCTACAAAGCAACTACAAGAGCAGTCTTGTCTTACGCAGCACCCATCTACTCGCCCCAACTTGCCGAATCACATTGGACTTCCTTGCAAGCAGCACAAAACAAAGCCATTCGAATCGCAACTGGAAACCTTGCAATTGCGGACACTCAGCACCTGGCATACGAGAGCAAACTTCTTCCAGTCAAAGAACACAACCTCATGCTCAGCAAACAATTCACCGCCAAGGCCAGGCTTCAGCCTAACCATCCATCTCACCGCATCTGCACTGAAGCAAAACCTCCCAGGGCAGTCAGAAAGCATGCCAAAGACATAGACATAGTATTAGGTGATACGGACTATAAAGTGGCCCTCAGAAAAATACACACGGAGACAGTCAGAGATTTTCTTAGAAATAGTCGACCCAACCCAGTTCTGGGAACTAAACCTCCTAGAATACATAAGTCCACGTCCCAACTATCCAGAGAAAATCAGATAACTCTGTCTCAATTGCGAAGCGGCCACTCTAGTTTCCTTAACAGCTACCTCCACCGAATAGGGGCCAATGAATCTCCCCTCTGCCCACTGTGTAGGGTAGAGCCGCATACTTCGAGACATATTTTTTCGTGTCGCTGTAACCCCACTTCACTTAGCCCTATCGACCTTTGGAATAGGCCGCACTCGGTTGTTGATTTCTTGTTCAATTAAATCTCTCCAAAAAAAAAAAAAAAAAAGTGAAAGAGAAAAAAAAATAAATAAATAAAAAAAATAATAAAGGAAAGTAAAAAAAAAAAATAAGAGAGAGAGGAAAGAGAGTGTGGGCTTATAACGCTGGAGGGTCGAGAGCTTCGACGACTTCCTCCAGTGTCTCGCGAAGGAAGATCTACCCGTTGGGCAAGACAACAACAACAACAACAAATAGTGCGGTAAACAGCAAAGAGTAGCAAGAGAATCCTTTCAGAGCAACGGAACGTTACCTTTTAAATAGTGCGGTAAACAGCAAAGAGTATCAAGAGAATCCTTTCAGAGCAACGGAACGTTACCTTTTAAATAGTGCGGTAAACAGCAAAGAGTATCAAGAGAATCCTTTCAGAGCAACGGAACGTTACCTTTTAAATAGTGCGGTAAACAGCAAAGAGTATCAAGAGAATCCTTTCAGAGCAACGGAACGTTACCTTTTAAATAGTGCGGTAAACAGCAAAGAGTATCAAGAGAATCCTTTCAGAGCAACGGAACGTTACCTTTTAAATAGTGCGGTAAACAGCAAAGAGTATCAAGAGAATCCTTTCAGAGCAACGGAACGTTACCTTTTAAATAGTGCGGTAAACAGCAAAGAGTATCAAGAGAATCCTTTCAGAGCAACGGAACGTTACCTTTTAAATAGTGCGGTAAACAGCAAAGAGTATCAAGAGAATCCTTTCAGAGCAACGGAACGTTACCTTTTAAATAGTGCGGTAAACAGCAAAGAGTATCAAGAGAATCCTTTCAGAGCAACGGAACGTTACCTTTTAAATAGTGCGGTAAACAGCAAAGAGTATCAAGAGAATCCTTTCAGAGCAACGGAACGTTACCTTTTAAATAGTGCGGTAAACAGCAAAGAGTATCAAGAGAATCCTTTCAGAGCAACGGATCGTTACCTTTTAAATAGTGCGGTAAACAGCAAAGAGTATCAAGAGAATCCTTTCAGAGCAACGGAACGTTACCTTTTAAATAGTGCGGTAAACAGCAAAGAGTATCAAGAGAATCCTTTCAGAGCAACGGAACGTTACCTTTTAAATAGTGCTGTAAACAGCAAAGAGTATCAAGAGAATCCTTTCAGAGCAACGGAACGTTACCTTTTAAATAGTGCGGTAAACAGCAAAGAGTATCAAGAGAATCCTTTCAGAGCAACGGAACGTTACCTTTTAAATAGTGCGGTAAACAGCAAAGAGTATCAAGAGAATCCTTTCAGAGCAACGGAACGTTACCTTTTAAATAGTGCGGTAAACAGCAAAGAGTATCAAGAGAATCCTTTCAGAGCAACGGAACGTTACCTTTTAAATAGTGCGGTAAACAGCAAAGAGTATCAAGAGAATCCTTTCAGAGCAACGGAACGTTACCTTTTAAATAGTGCCGTAAACAGCAAAAAGTTTTTATTGGATGTAACTAGTGCCAACAATTATCTTGAAAAAGGTTCTTTCCATGTCAGTTGATTTTTTTTTGTATATCAGTTGCTTCTAGTGGAAAATGCACAGTGAAAAAAAGAATACAATTGAAGATAAAACAGCAAGATTTGTTGGCTTGCTCTAGTCATTTACAATATTCACGGTCTTGAAGAACTACTGTAACTCCTACGAAGAACTACTGTAACTCCTACGAAGAACTACTGTAACTCCTACGAAGAACTACTGTAACTCCTACGAAGAACTACTGTAACTCCTACGAATAACTACTGTAACTCCTACGAAGAACTACTGTAACTCCTACGAAGAACTACTGTAACTCCTACGAAGAACTACTGTAACTCCTACGAAGAACTACTGTAACTCCTACGAAGAACTACTGTAACTCCTACTTCTTCTCTCCATGGAGAATTTGTCCTGGCACTTCAATCTTCTTTGCTTTTCACAGAAAAAGAACTGGTCAGTATCTGATCGTGTAGTTGATTCCGTCCTCCGGTTCAGTGTTCACAGGCAACAACCACATGGCGCCACCGAGCGCCGTTTCCACGTTCCGGATAAAGCCCAGGTTGTAGCTGCCTTCGGGGTGCACGCTGAACACAGAGAACAGCAGCCGATTACTGAGTTAACAGTTTTCAACAACGGTTATTGAAAACTGTTTACGGACAACTCGGTAACCTAAATATTCGTAAGCTCAAGTTTCCGTTTTTTAACTTCCTCATCCCATATTCAGTGTACATGTGAACACGGGTTTCCCCGAAAATGAAAACGAAAAAGCAAAAATCATTTTACCGGTAAAAAATTTGCAGTTTTCTAAATTGAAATAATACAATAATAATTCAATCATTATCCTATGATTATTGTTGTCCAATACTAATCAAATGTGTCTTCATCAAGATGTTAGAGAAGAGAGCAAATGAGCCAAACTATTGTTTTCTCCGTACATAAAAAAATGCAGCAGTGAAAATATCGATTTAAAAGTGTACCAATCAATTTGCCAACGAGACTGGTAAATGAGAGGTGTAAAAAAAATTTGCCCACCGGAAATGAGGCTTGCATTTGCGCTCGTATGATGTTCTGTTCTGCATCAAGTTAGCGATATGGAAGCGACGTCTTTCAAAGATGAGGTAATGCCACAACATCAACTGAACATACATATCACATAATCATCTTATAATTTGATCTTCCTAGCGTTTGTTCCCGCCTCGCGGCAAGGTCCGCGCTCCCCTGAGATGCAGGACAGACCTATTCTGGTGGAACCAGTGGCTGACTGCTCGGTAACTGCTGATGGAAGTAGCAACAGTGGGAAGATTCAGATTCGTGCAAGAGAACTACCAAAAATTCTCAACCCCGATGGTTTGGGTGGATCTGTCCAGGGTCGGGGTTAAACTTGGCACCCTTGGCACTATAGTCGAGCACACAACCATTATGCGACGCCCGGACTCAAAAAATCATTTTACTACTACTAAAATATCTCGCCAACATGAGAAAAACCATACTCCAAAATTTTCAGAGACAAGAAGAACATTGAGAAAATTACAGTTTCTAAAAAGAGGTTATATAAATGGCAATCAAAAGTATTAGGAAGAAAGTATCGTTTCGGAGTCAAACATGTACATAATTATTTTACGGTGCTACTTCTCGGGATTGTACTAATTGGAAAGCTCAATTAATCTTTTCACTAAGGACGTAAAACTTCAAAAAAGTCACTAAGGACGTAAAACTTCAAAAAAGCCTCTTGTTGTTGTTTGTCCCTAGGTCCTGTCTAGAAGAGTCCTTTCGGGTAGGTTGGTGAGGATCCTTTCGAGCCCGGAGAAATTTTCTCCTTCTACACTCGCACCGCAGTCGGCGATCCTCTTCGTGAGACCCATTCGTTAACCGAAGAATGGCTAGAGACTATTTTACTGGCGCCTCGACTCGCCATTACAAAGTATAGGGGAGTATCGGCTGATGCTTTATCCGGTGGCATGCCCAGGCCAGTCCGGCATCGCCCTCCTTTGACGAACTATACTATCCAAAAAGCCTCTCATATGTATAACGCTGACTATCAGACGGGTTAGCAATTTTTACCCGGTAGTGAATTGGTAAAACGCTCGAATCCCAGTCAGAGTATAAATTCGATGACTGGGCTCGATCACTCCCTGTCCGTCCGATTATTCTTTAATTTTTCGTCCTAACTCCTATTGTTTTTATTTTATTCTACAGGATGATTTCAACGATAGACTAACCGAATTGGCAGTGGTGACCACAACATCATACACTTCCCAGTAGTGGCCGACGATTGAGTCGCGGTATAAGAAATCAACCAGTGCAATCATTCCGGTTACGAATACCCTGAAGAAAGAAAAAATTTGAGAAGGAATCTTTTGAAAAACCATTCTCTTCTCGAGTTTTGCGGCTGCTTTGTACTACTTTCTACATTTTTTAATAAACATTTCCGTTTGTTGAATCTCTCCTAAGTGATTTCCATTGGAAGATGAGGTTTCTCCGCTCGCTTTTGTTTTCGGGCTTAAGAATCAGAAGAAAATTTCATATCAACTTTTTCATCATTCTGACGCCATTCAAAAATTTTTTTTCGTGGATTAAACCCTAGTTGTTCTTAAGGAATGTCGATGCATCACTGGTAACTCATTTCTGCACCGACATACAAAAAATCTCTTTCAGAAAACTTATAAACGGTTCTGATGTCATCAATGCTTGGCTACTGTTATCTAGAAAGACTGTGTATCATTGAGTGTCATCAATCGGGTTGCTCCTGTCTACAAGAGTCACTACTTATTTAAAAAAATTACTGTTTGAAGTTTAAAAAAGATTCAACAGTACTAACCACAATAGATAAGCCTCTGCATAACAGAGTGATTGGACAAAAAACTTGTAATTGTGGAGACCTATGCATGTGTTGAAGAACCTTAAACATAAATTTTTTAAAGAGCTGAACTCTACACGAAACAGTTGGGACTTGAATTAGTCTGTTATCATCAAAGTGTTTTTTAATCAAAATTTTTCGAAATCAGAATTTTGAGAAAAATGAAAATAAATTTTGCACTTCTCATCCGCTCAAAGTGGTAGTTTTATTACAAAACCTTGAACGTCGTTTATAAAATCGAGTCTTATGTTGTCACCAATTTGATGCGTTACATTCTTTTAGCTTCCGAAGAACGCTCATAAAAAATTATCGTCTTTTGATTCCTAACTTCCATGAGATTCAACCAAAAAATTAGTTTGGACATTAATAGTATTCTACTGTCTGGGCGTGGCATAATGGTAGTGTTTTCGACTATTATGCAACGAGTCCTGAGTTCTACGCCCACCCCGGACAGATCCACCAAGTGGGGTTAAGAAATGCTGGTAGTGCTCATGCACAAATCTGACTCTCCCCACTGCTGCTAATCACATTAGCAGTTTCCTAGCAGGCAGCCACTGGTTCTACCAGGATAGGTCTGTCCTGCTCAGGGGAGCGCGTACCCTGCCGCGAGGCGGGAACAAGCGCGAAGAAGAAAAAGAAGATTAATAGTATTCTACTAACCATGTTCTCTTGGCAAATCATATTTTGGGGGATCAGTAAAGAGTTAATTTGGAAATAAGATTTACTTTCTCAATTAAATTCCTTAAGCTTCACGAAGTTGCACAAATACCCTCCAAAAAGTTATAACTGAGAGGGAGAGTTTATTGATTTTTTTCACGGATTCATCCGAAACCTTTGTTACCCTAGTTATATAGGTTTCATTATCAAAGTCCATTTCTAAAACTTCAAGCTTATGTCAACTAACTCATGATTGTCTACTGGGGGTTGAATGTATATGCCCGGCCATTTGTTGGCGGATCTCTAGTCGAGTTCCAGCGTGTATGCTCTCTCTTGAAAAAAACAATTAATTTTGTCATCGGCGGCTCTGTTTTCAGACGTTCCATTGCTTTCGGCGGGCATTTATTCTCGCTTTATAAAAGTCTTCTCGACTAACGCGAGATGATGATCAAATTTGAGAACACAGTATCCACAGTAGCTGCAGTGTTGCGCGCGGTCCGGTTTCAGAGCGTGGCACGTGAAGCAATAGCTGAAAATTGGATTGTGAATCTCCATATGTCTAGAACTTTCTCAGGCTCCCTCGATTTAAGGACGGGCTAGCTTCAAAATGAGGCGGTAACTATCGCAGTCCACCAGACTGCTTGAAGCTATGTTTCCGATCAAGATGTTATGATGCCCCTTTGTTTCAGAGTATTTTTCTCTCTTTGAAATCATCAAATTTTTAAGCCCAATCTCATTTCCCACAGAAATTTTCTCATTAGCAACTTTTTTCATGTGTTGATGTTCCGCCTCTTCACTGCATCAGTAAGGTGCAGTGCCACAGAATCCGGAATTTGAAAATTAAAAAAATTTCAAGTGCTCTTCTTCACGTTTTTTTGTACCCTCTTTTCTTTCTTTCTCGCCCTTTGTTTCTCTTTCTTCCCCTGTTTAGATTATATCTTTCTCTTCCTTCTAACTCACAGTCCCGATACGCTTGAAACCAATATCAGTTATTTATATGATAATAGACATTACATAGTACCTAAAATCAGAACATAACCTATGACTTTGGGACTCAAGTTGATTACTCATTTATTACCTTTTCTACTCAGAGACGTGAATTTATTTTGCGCCCAAAAAAGGAGTATCTCACCGCAGCCTCCCATCGCGGTCCACTTCAAGAAAGGAGTATCTCACCGCAGCCTCCCATCGCGGTCCACTTCAAGAAAGGAGTATCTCACCGCAGCCTCCCATCGCGGTCCACTTCAAGAAACTGCACTTTCTGTTTCGCTGCCATTTTTTCCAGGATCTTCTTCTTGAAAACAAATTCAATGAACTTTTCTAGTTTCAAAGTAATTCATGTCGGGCTCGCCTAGAAATTCGAATCAATGGAAGCGAAAGGAAGAGAGAAAAAACTATTGCGCCATGTAGAAACTGGAACGAGAACACGTTTGTGCGGGTTTTTGTACCATTTAATAACTGTTCCTTTTTCATGATTTGGTTTCCCTTGTTTGTGAGTAGTCAACTTTGATGAAGTTATGCTCATGTCCACTTACAAGGTAAAATATCCCAAATTAGACCTCATTTTGTATAGATTCACTTAAACCGAGGAGTTAAAAATAATTTGAAGTGCTTGCACAAATCTTATTCTCCCATGGCGATTTACACTAGCACTGGCTCAACAAGCAGCTACTGGATTAGGTCCAGGGCGTTTCTCACTACCCGCACAATTCTTTTCGAGCGCATAGATTTTACAAATTTCCAAAAATTAGAAAAAATTTTGCAATGACTCATTAAATTTCCCAGGTAAGAATCTAAAAAAGGTTTCCGAGTGCACAGATTTGAAGGTTTTTACCGGATTTTTTGAAGAGCGCATAGAGTTTTTCAACCGCAGTGTGGTTGAGAGAAACACCCTAGTTAAGTTTGTACCTCATCTAAGGAAAGCTTGTTCCCTCTCACGAGGCAGGAGCGAGTGCGAGGAAGATTCAAAATCTATTTTGAAACCAGTTATGCGAATTCGGGCGGCTCAACACATGGGTAGGTTACCTGATGCTTTATCTGATTGACCGTGGAATTCTTCAGCTGAGGGATACCAAACCGGAATGGAATCGCTTTTCTGAGCTCAGAATCCAAGTCCGGTTCAACCTCAACAGACATACAGAATTGAGAATCCAATCAAGAAAAAACCAAGCCATCAATAAACATTTCTCAAACATTTGTCAAAGAGGGTTGTCAACGAATATGGTGAAGCAGTTTACAGGAAAATTTTTTACCGCTTTAACTAACCATATCCCGACCAATTATAGCCTATTTTCCACTTCACTAACTTAACTCTTGTGAATTAAATTTTAACTTGCATATTCAATATAGTTGAATTTATAAATAAGGGTCTAAATTTATGAGAGCGATCGCACAACCGAAACTGATACCAACCTTTTCTTAGTTTTACAGAATTTTCCCCGTAGAATTAGAAGCGAAAAAAATCTTTAAATAGTTATTTATTCCACCTAGGAAAGAATTATTAGCTAATCAAGTTGAAGTCCGCAGAGTTGAATAAAGTATTTTTTTCGACCTCAGGGGAAGTTTCTCCCCAGTGGAACTAGTGACTTTTTGAAATACCGGGATTTATTTCACCCTGATCGATCAATTCACTTTACGACATCAATGATGCGATCGAAATGTTAAGAAATGATTTCGCATTATGAGGTAACCAGGGGATTTTCAGTGTGCAAGAAAAAGGTGCAGACGCCCGCCGAAGGGCGAAAATTTTATTTCACATAAGGGTCCCCCCTAATGATAAAAAACAAAGGCCCGCAAAATTTTTTTTCGTGTTACATAAGGGTCCCCCTTATGATTTGGAATAACAGAAGCCCGCCGACAGAAGGTCTGACATGACTATTTAACCCCTGGTGGTAACGTCTACAGAAACTCGAACTCACTTTGAACTTTTCCGGCACAGGTTTTGGCTTTGCAAAGAGAACTCTGCCCGTTGTTAGAACTAACAGTGACAGAAGAGAGCGGGCGACAAACACGCAACCGTAAGACTGAAAATGTTTCGTTTAAATTTCCTGGCCAACTTAGGAGCTTGCGCGCAATGTTCAAGTGAATTTCTATTGCAATACAAACAGAATACGTTTTCAGTGCGTCTGAAATGGACTCAGAGGCCCGCTGCGAGCGGTTTTCTTAGAGAAAAAGACCCGCCGATGGCAAACGCGATTGGTTTTGTTGAGCATAAAACTTTTATAAATGAATCCCCTTATTAATATTAGACTGAACCCCACCGCAGAACCGAAGAAGGCCAACAAATGGTTGAATGAAACATTTGAACGTCAGAATAACCCTTCCGGTTGCTTTTGTTGAAAAAATGAAGACACAACATCAAAATTTATAAGAAACTAACTACTTTTTCGTTTGACATCATTATGTCGCAGATGATATCGGAATAGACTTTCGATCTGAACACTCTCTAGAATGACTTTGAATTAATTAGAAAAAGCGTTCGGCATCCTCGGATGATTAACCAATGACTCTTTGTCCATGATTACTTTCCTATGGATAGCGAACACTTAGAGAACTTTACGTTTTGTAAGTAGCGAATGAGAGTGCGCAATTTCATGATTTTATAGTAAAATTTGCTGTGAAAGCAACTTTTTAGTGTTTTTCAACAAAATGAATTTTTATGAGACTTGGTAATACATCAATAATTGAAAACTCTCATTTTTTATTACATATTTATTATATTTTTTATTATATATATATCTATAATAATAATAATAACAATAATAAAAGTTTATCGAATTATAATTTTATCATAGCAATATTAAGCGCACACTCACGACTTAGCCTATTTTAATACAAATTCCTTTCTCTGCGGGCGATATGAACAAATCGAATTTAAACTTTGAACTGTTCTCCAGACTAACCAGGATTAGCCTCTGAAATTTTCCAACAACTATTCTTGGAAGAACGGGAAAAGGCCTTTTGTGAGGAGGGGGGGGGGGGGGGTGGAGAGGCGGATACTTTACTAAAGTTGGAGGTAGGAGGGACGCTTTACTGAAAGACGGTGAGTTGCTTCGATCTGGTAGAAGATTGGCGGTGGCCTCGAAACACACTGGTAACAGTGGCCATTCGTGACTTTACAGCCTTAAGAGCCTGTCACGGATGGAGCCGGATCATCCAGTCCAGAATCGAGCGCGACCTCAGGTGGCGGATAGAGGGACGCCTCCCTACGAAGAATTCGTGCTGGGAGGTAGCGGGAAAATCCCGCGGACCAAAACTGGGTAGTATAGCTCGTCAAAGGAGAGCGATACCGGACCGGCCTGGGCATGCCACGGCACAAAACATCAGCCGATACTCCGCTATACTTTTCAATGGCGAGTCGAGGAGCCAGTCAAATAGCCTCTTGCCTATCTCCGGTCAACGACAGGCGAGACGTCTCTACTCCCATCCAAAACGATGCTAGGCCAGGTTGACCACCCACTCACAAGGCCTATAGCATTAACAGGTGCTGTAACGGGATCCGCCTTCACGCGGTGCAGCCGACAACAGCGACGCAAGTTCGCTGCTGCAAATGGATCCTATCCCCTCTCCCGCAAACGACAGGGTTTTTGCTGACGGAGCAGCCTACGCCAGCCACGCTGCCCGTGCTCTACTACCTAAGGTTACCTGTGGAGAGATCCAGAGATCGTGGCCTCATGCCTCGGTCTCGGATCTAGCAATTTCTACTGAAACTACTAGTTGCAACTGCGGGCAACAACAACAACATGGGCGGTGGCAGGGGGGGGGGTTATCGAAAGGGTAAGACTATTCAGACTTTCAGACCGAGTGGAAGAATAATGATGTGATTAATTGTTTCATAAGGTATTGTTCCTAAGCCGTACGTCCGCGTTATCGTAATCTTAGCCTAATCACGACAAGAGAATTTTTTGGGTAACAGGTAATTACTAGAAGTAGAGCATGCTCCCCGCCTCTGATCAAAGCAAAGCGTGCCTCCTACCTTAATTAAGGTGTGCCTTCCTCTAAAGTGAAGGAAGGTACACCTTAATTAAGGTAGTAGGCCGCCAGCGTTCTAACTCTCTTATGCAAAAGAAAACCGCCAGCGTTTTGAATCAATGAGATATTGAGACAAAACTTAAAGTTATAAACGCGGGCAGGGAGCGCTCAACGTATTCGATCCCATTTCACACTGAATGCTAAAAATTTGTAATTCTGGACTGACTGATAGAACAGCATGAGAGGCGTGAGATGGAAGGCCAGGATGACGATGTGGGAGAACGGAGGCTGGAAAAATTGTTTATGAAACTTTTTTCAGGTCTGCCTAATCATCATGTGTTCGCAGTTCTTGACCCTTTGAGTTGAACGGCAAAAGCGGGCCTTAAAATTTTTTTTGTTTCTTGGGAATTTTTTTCAATAGAGTTGTCTAAGAGAAGCGGTCTTTATTTAAGACTACAACACCCAGTATGTTGATATGAATCTGAATATTTCGAACCATGTAGATGAAATTTTAGTTAATATGCTACATTTTCGGTGCTACCACGTTGACTTGCTGTAACAACTAAGTTTATAAATGATTGAAATATCGCACAGAAAAAAAGCTAGTTCTCAGGGCGGGATCGAACCCAGCCATCTCGACTCAAGCGCGTGTTACCATTACACCACGGGGACACATTGCTATTCCGTGCGATAGTGTTATATGAAAGGCTCATATGACTTGTTCTCTCAGTCAGCCATGTTTATTTAGCGATTGCGTCGTAACTCGAGCAGGATTCGATCTCGCCCGGTAGACTAGCTTTTTGACAGTTCAATCATTTGTCATCTTGACCAGGCGTCACTGCCTTTAAACTTTGTAACTTAGAATTTGAAAAACTGAGTTTACACGTTCAAAACAGTACTGAAGAATTTAACAACACAAGTTGAAGCAAAAAAACTAATATTAGACGATTTTTATCGTTAAATTGGACCCTCAAAGTGAAAATAGACCCTTTCTTTACACCCGCTACTCGAGATATTCTATATTGAGTTCAATAAGCCGTTGCAGAAATTTTTTGTAAAGGTTGATGTTTTCTTTCTAGTGAAAAGCTTCGATTGTAAGTCAGTTACAAATAATTGCACAAATCTCAGAGGACGTTAAAAATTAAGGTTAAAATACTTTGAATTTCTTCATTGGACGTTTTTTGTTGTATGAATTAACACATTCATAAAATATAATTTCACCTGCTTCAGACTCCGTGAAACGATAAGAAATCAATTTTAGAACTCAAATAAGAAAAATCTGATAAGTTAAGCAGGAAAACTTAATCATAGTGACTATATCGACTTAACGGCGTCGATTTATATTTATCAATCTACCTTTCAAGTACGTTGCTATTAAAATAATTTATCGGCTCGAAATTATTTGATAAATGCTTTACAATATAAATAGTGCGATACAAAAATTAACGATTTGGACAACTGAAGCGGACCCTAAGTTAAATAGTGCTAGAAACTAAATGTTCAGAAGCTTTTCCTAATGCATTCACTAGTTTGAAGAGCTGGAGTTTTCTCATCATAGACTTGTACTTCGAGTTTTTTTGGCGATTTATTTGAGTCAAGAGTTTAAAAAACTCAAAACTTTTACCTAGAAATCCAAGATATTCAACCTTGAATGCAGTAGCTACTGCCAGATATCTGTTTTCAAATTTGGTTTGTTTCAAGCCAAAAACTTCGATTATAGATCAGTTACAGAAATATAAAAGCTTAAAGTACATAACAAATTTATTTAAACTTATGAATAAAATCAAATAAACGCTAATAGCGTAAAATTACAGCCAACCTTGTCAAAAAGTTCCATTTTGCCGGACTGGTTGACACTGTGCAAAGTGGACGTCGTTTCTATAAAAAGACAATGATTGAAAGAAAAAAGATATTTTTCGATAAACTTGTAGCCTTCAAATGCAAAACTACTCAATAAGCAACAAAAAGAAACATTTTCTTTTTCCGTTCCGAATTTTACTTGTCTATAAAAATACAGTAATGGTTAGTTGGGTCACTTCCACTGTTCGGAGGCATGAACTTCCTAATATATCAAAATTTTAAACGAAACATGAATAATTCAACCAGTTTTAGTCTGAATCAAACCCGATTGTGTTATAGCGCTTCATATCTCAAATTTATAATTCTTTAGACTAAACAATTTACATCAAAATATTTCGTCATTTATTAGTTGAAACCTTAATAACTTACTCGAGTCTTGAAGACTGTTCTTTATATTGAGAACATTTTTTTTCAATACCAGGATAAATGATACTTGTAAGTATAATCTTATAAGATTTGTGTATCAATACAAACATCCTCTCATTTTTATGAGTGAGGCTTTTAATGTTCTTTGTTGTTGTTTTTTTTCTCAGTATAAAGTTCTCTACAAGAAAAGTTTTTATAAACGCCCGTTGCAAATATGCGCGCAACCCCAGGTACATTGACTAAAAGTGCATCGTTTAAGAGGTACCTCGCCTGAAATTGGTGTTTGAATACGCGCCTTAGGGAGTGTACTGTAGGTGCGTTGCGTATGCGTAGCATACGGGGAGACGAGAGAGAGAAGTAACTCAGTCTACGTTTATCGTGCGTTAAAGCAAGATGCTTTAAGTGGTAGTATGAGTGTTGAGTGGTTTTTTTGGATTGATTGTTGTCGCAGATTTGACGTGAATCGCCAAGAAGAGTGTTAGGTTCTGGAACATAGGTTGTGTGTTATATGATTGTGAATGAATGTCTATTCGGCTAAGAATTGCCGATTGCTTGGCTTTGATTTACGCTTAAAGTTACGCAGTGTAAGTTGAAGGCTGAATTACTCGTTATTATTGTTAAAGTTATGGGTGAAATTGTGGTGGTCGAGTTTTGCATGGAGTGAGATTGTGAAGGTCGAGTTTTGCGTCTAGGCACGCAGTTTATCCTTCTCATTGTCATTTAAGTGCTCGGATATGTTCGCGTTATTCGCTGATTGCTTGTCTCAGTTCTGTTTATCGGGGTAATCGTACAGAGTAGTGTATGATAGTCACGGATGTGAGTTTCGTTTGTGCTATTAAATAATGTGGCCCGAGACAACTTAGCTGCGTAGCTAGACTGAGCGCGCGTGCTTGGCAGTCAAAGAACAACGGAGCGAGCCGTGAGCGAAGGGTCATTGAGTAAAAGGGGTAGTCACCGACTACACATAGTTTTGATATCAAAACTCCATGATGTTCATAGCCGTATTCCAGTATTAAAATTCAATTTAATTGTGGAGAGAAGTTGAGTAGAGTTTTTGAGGATATGTATTGCGTAAGGAAATGTGAAAGAATTTTTGACTTGAAAATTCTGAACGAGAATGTTGTACTTGGTGCAATACATGCATGTCATGTAGAGATAAGAGGAAAAGCGAGTTTGATGTCAACACATGACGAATCGGTCAGGGGTGAAGCTAGAACAGGCAGACAGGAGAAAGAAAATCTTGAAATTCCGGAACAAGATAGAGGTGAGTTGTGACGCTGGGTAGAGAATAGATTCGAAGGTAAACCGATCAGCAGTTTTCGAGAAGGAGAGTTGTTGGCTGACATAACCAACCGATTTGATGATGCATTGAAAGTAGCGTAAGAGATCGTCTTCTAAAAACGAGTCGACTGCAGAGTAGGGGTGGAATATATCAGAAGAAGAAAGAATTTCCCAGGCAAAACGAGAATTCGAGGCAATTCGGTTTCCAGTGAAAACCACTGGAAGAAGGTCAGAAAGAAAGGTACTATAATTAAGATAACATGAGACAGCCAAGTGGTGGTCGTCAGGATTAAGGAAGAAAGTGAAAGGGCAGGCTTGCACAAGATTGCCAGTGCGATTGTTGCACAAGCTTAATTCGGTATTGTATGTATGTATATTAGGGCGGTTGTAAGAGAGTAGAACATGGAAGCAGATTTGCAGAGTCGAGTGGAAAAAAAAAGAAAGAAAGATGACTGGAGCAGTAAGAAGCAGATATTCAGAGAATGGGCACCAAAGAGACGGTTGCCGGTGGCAGACATGTTCACACATGTGTTAATGGTGAGAAGTGTCGCTCAAGAAGGAGATGGTAGAAATGAGTAGCGTTAACACATTGGTTTCTGAAGGTGTGGGGAAGGCTGGCACGTTTTGGTGGTGGAATCGCCCACTGCAAATAAATAATAAAATAAAAAAGAAAGTTTACTTGAGGAAAAAAGTGCAGATCAAATGTGATATTGAAAGTACCTTGTGGCAAATGTATCCCATATTACAGTAGGTTTCGAAAGGGAGAAACAAGTTTCTCTTAAGATGCATTTTGTTACAGGAAAAGGGCGAATAGAATAGTAACAGGCGCTTATATTCTGAAAACGTTCTGTGAAACAAGGGCAGCGTCTGAATTCACATTCCGTTCATGTACTTTCTAGGACTAAGAGCAGAAAGAAGTACTAGTGCACGGTCTCTACCTTGGTCTACGCTCATGGTTTATTCACTGCGGTCAAGTGTTGTACATCCCGAAGGCGGGTGTATTCAAACAAAGGTTATATGAGACGACGGATGGAGTTTACGACAGTAGGAGTCAATATAATTGGTGTTTGAATACGCGCCTTAGGGAGTGTACTGTAGGTGCGTTGCGTATGCGTAGCATACGGGGAGACGAGAGAGGTAAGTAACTCAGTCTACGTTTATCGTGCGTTAAAGCAAGATGCTTTAAGTGGTAGTATGAGTCCCGCCCACCCACCCAAATCAAGATGAAGGAGGAGAACGCTAGAGTATTGAGAGATGGCTGACACTGAGGTTGAATGAAGTACCTTAAGAAGTCGCGCCAGGAGCAATCGCGGAGAGCAGCAGACTCCGATGTCTTAGGTAGTTTATGGCTTACAGAAAATGTACGAAGAAGCGTTGAAATGTGGGATTGGAGTTACAATGGCTGCATGATATGAGTTACAATTATATCCATTCGCGGCTGGAGTTAAGCAAGAATACAAGGCTTATAGTCGTATATTAGGGACGATCAAAGCGACTACGTCGCCAATTACAAGAGTGAAAGTATATGTAGTACATCAGAAACAAAAGAAGCGTTACCTAGACTGACCTCAAAGAAATAGGCTGACTGAGACGATTGAAGGACCGAAATGTGGGCTCGTGGCATTTCGAATAATATGCCGAGGTAGTAGCGTAACTAAGAGGAGGTGTCATCAAAGGGAGGCTCCATTAGAACTGGATTTAGATGAGCAAGTAATGAATAAAGTGGAAAAGGTAGTGCTAAAGTTATTGGACGAGTTAAATGTCTGAAGAAGAGCAGTTGGAGAACAAATATGTATAATACATTTTCTCAGTTATCGATCACCAGATGTCATAGCGTCTACCAATTTTCGGTTCCAATGACTGTTTTTCGTGATGAATTCAACGTTCGGACTGAACTAATCACTGAAATAGAAAGTTGAGATACCAACCGATGTACTAGGACTGTTCGCAACGACGACACAGTTGCACATTCCAGTCCTACATCCAAGTGTTTTCCAATTTAATAATCTGTCGGTCAGCCATGGGAGCAATAACTCTGAACCAGGTTTCATATGGCATACATATGTACATAGAGCTCATCCCAGTTAAAAATACTCGCCCTCGTTTCCATTGTTTAATTATATATAGGCAACCCAATATCGACGGATAATTTACGAAAAGAGTGCTAGCAAGCTTGTGAAGGAGCTGGCCGGAAGAGCTCACCATACTTCAGCTCAGAAGAAGAAGGCGTATAGAGCATTTAAAGGAGCATCATTGGAGTAAGCAAAACGTAGGTAAAGGAGGATTTCTCAACAAGGAATCGCGCCGTATGTCAAGAATGTATTAAAGACACCATAAGGTGTGTTGTCAATATGAATAGAGGCAATGTTTCTTTTAACAACTTTCTTAGATATGTAGCAATAAGACTATATGAATGAAGCAGACTGTTGAACTATCAGATGATAATGCGGAAAAGGGAACAATAAATGTGCCTTGTATGTTATGTGTGTTTCAATTATTAAATGTCACCAAGGAGAGAATGTTATTGTGTTTCAACTGTACAGTACGAGTTGTTTTTAACCTCATGGTTTATTCACTGCGATATAATCTGCACGAATAAAACGTTCCACACACCTCATGGTTTATTCACTGCGGTCAAGTGTTGTACATCCCGAAGGCGGGTGTATTCAAACAAAGGTTATATGAGACGACGGATGGAGTTTACGACAGTAGGAGTCAATATAATACACCTTCACCTTGATTCAGAAATACCTTGATAGAGAGGTAGCTTGATCAAGAGGTACCTTGATCGGAAGACACCTTTGCAAGGAGACATCTTCATCGGCAGGAACATTTTACGGAAGGAGCCTAGATCGAGAAAAACCTTGAACAGCAGTGAAAAAACATGAAAATCTCGCTACTGGATTTTTCCGATGCTCAAAAAATTCTCTATGTTAATTCATGCCCTGAGACTTATGGGTGATGTTGAACGGTGATGTAGTTGTTCAACATCGTGTTGAACGGTGATGTAGTTGTTCAACATCGTGTTGAACGGTGATGTAGTTGTTCAACATCGTGTTGAACGGTGATGTAGTTGTTCAACATCGTGTTGAACGGTGATGTAGTTGTTCAACATCGTGTTGAACGGTGATGTAGTTGTTCAACATCGTGTTGAACGGTGATGTAGTTGTTCAACATCGTGTTGAACGGTGATGTAGTTGTTCAACATCGTGTTGAACGGTGATGTAGTTGTTCAACATCGTGTTGAACGGTGATGTAGTTGTTCAACATCGTGTTGAACGGTGATGTAGTTGTTCAACATCGTGTTGAACGGTGATGTAGTTGTTCAACATCGTGTTGAACGGTGATGTAGTTGTTCAACATCGTGTTGAACGGTGATGTAGTTGTTCAACATCGTGTTGAACGGTGATGTAGTTGTTCAACATCGTGTTGAACGGTGATGTAGTTGTTCAACATCGTGTTGAACGGTGATGTAGTTGTTCAACATCGTGTTGAACGGTGATGTAGTTGTTCAACATCGCAAGCAGGGCCAAGAATTACAGATCTGGTGCAGTTGTTCAACATCGCAAGCAGGGCCAAGTATTACAGATCTGGTGCAGTTGTTCAACATCGCAAGCAGGGCCAAGTATTACAGATCTGGTGCAGTTGTTCAACATCGCAAGCAGGGCCAAGTATTACAGATCTGGTGCAGTTGTTCAACATCGCAAGCAGGGCCAAGTATTACAGATCTGGTGCAGTTGTTCAACATCGCAAGCAGGGCCAAGTATTACAGATCTGGTGCAAATTCAAGCATGCATAATGTTTGAAAATCCTAATAAATGTAGGTACTTGAAATTAAAGAACGATTGAACGGAGAAGTCTTTTGAAAAAATCAACGACCATCTTTTGAAGAAACACCTCGAATGACGATTTAGGACGCTTTTAGTAGAACGGCTGGAAGTTTTGCTTAGTAAAAAAATTGAATTGCATTCATGCAGTGTTTTTATTTGCGAAAACAATATGAAATATAACGACATCCCGTTTTTTTATTGCGTGAACGTCTTGTTCTAACCTAAAATTTGTACAATTTTTCGTTGTCTCTCGCCGCAAGAAAAAATCATCGCTGCTCATGTATCTTAAGTTATATCACTCTCACTAATTTTACTAATTTTTGGTTAGAACAAGACGTTCACGCGATTCGAAAAAACGGGATGTCGTTATGTTTCATTATGTTTTCGCAAATAAAAACACTGCATCAGTCTTAAGATTGGTTGCGAATACACAAGACTTTTTCTGACACAGCTCAATTCTCCCTTTTGCATTTGACATTTGCCCTTCTGAAAGCATCTGACATTTGCCCTTCTGAAAGCATCTGACATTTTCCCTTCTGAAAGCATCTGACATTTGCCCTTCTGAGAGCATCTGTCATTTGCCCTTCTGAAAGCATCTGATATTTGCCCTTCTGAAAGCATCTGACATTTGCCCTTCTGAAAGCACACAGGCCACAGGAACGGTCACAATTGAACGTATCATCACCAATAAATGTGCGAGAAGTCTTAAAAATTCTTCCGTCGTTTGATCTCTTTATCCGAATGTCAAAATAAATGTTTTAGAACAAAAGTTCGATTCTTGCTAACGAAACACTAGTGAGTTTTTCTAAGAAATCTCTGAAGTTTCTTTTTCTCCTTCGTTGTAACTATTTCTGAGACCAAACTGCATAAAGTTGTTCCGTCGTTTGATCTCTTCGTTTAATCTCTTTGAACAGATGATCAGATAGTCCTATCTGATCACCTGTCTCTTACGCAGTTTACTTTGACGAGGATGGTTTTCTTTTTTGTTACTTTTCTCTTGATAAAAAAGTGAAGTATGTGTTTTCTAAACTTCGACAACCAAAACACCATATGTTTAGATACTGAAGAAAGAAGATATTGATTGTTAAATGGTCAAAACAAGTAGTCATTAGCTCAGGGAACAGTCTGGCGCTCGTTCAATCCCAGCATGTGGCTTAAAACATCTGCTTGTGTTCATACTAGAAACGCGTTGTTATTTTCAAAGATCCTCAAAAACTTCATATTTTCTGTTTCAGTCAGAATACTTGAGATCGAGTATGGAACTGTCAATACAAGGACTAAATAAGATCGAGTATGGAACTGTCAATACAAGGACTAAATAAGATCGAGTATGGAACTGTCAATACAAGGACTAAATAAGATCGAGTATGGAACTGTCAATACAAGGACTAAATAAGATCGAGTATGGAACTGTCAATACAAGGACTAAATAAGATCGAGTATGGAACTGTCAATACAAGGACTAAATAAGATCGAGTATGGAACTGTCAATACAAGGACTAAATAAGATCGAGTATGGAACTGTCAATACAAGGACTAAATAAGATCGAGTATGGAACTGTCAATACAAGGACTAAATAAGATCGAGTATGGAACTGTCAATACAAGGACTAAATAAGCCAGACCCATGACAGGTGAGAAAAAAAACAGAATTGTCTTTTTTTTTAAAAGTCTCATCGTATTTGTGGCATCCCACACCCCACGGTAATAGATCTTCTGCAAAACGAGTTCCCTTTCGAACAGTTTTGTTGAGACACCACAATTGCTCTTGAATTGAATTACTAAAGACTAAACTTTTTTCCGTAAGCACAATCGAGTAGATTTAGGAAATTTGGTTGCCAAGAGCAAATATGGTATAAACACAGTTTCTTTATCGCTAATTGTTTGTAAATTGCGAGTAGGGGTTCTCAGGGTGTCAGATCATAGGCTAAATTTAGGTATTTAGGACTCTAAAACTCTAGACTACCATCAATTCGTGAATATATACCCCCCTCTTAGCCTTCCATGTTATAGAGATCGTCTGAATCTAGTTGGCCTGAGTACTTTAGCTGAAAGAAGGGTGATTGCAGACTTTAAAATGGGTTGGAAGATCTTCAATGATAAGTCTATTATTGAAAAATCACGCATTTTCAAGCGCACCTCCCCCACTCGTACAAATATTAATGGTATTGCAATTGAATGTACTTCTTCCACTCCTAGATTCAATTGTTTCGGTTTACGGGTTTCAAGAGTGTTTTACGGAATCTCGAGTGAAATATTAAATTCAGGAACAGTAGAGCAGTTCATAAGTCGTCTCCGTAACGAGAATGTGGTCAGTGAATGGGCAAATAATCAGTAGCATTTAGAAATTTTTTTTTACTTCTAGCCATACTTTGTATGTATCATTTGGAAGGAAGGAAGGTGTTTCTCACCATAATCTTGTATTGTAGGATGTCGATGGAATAATATAGGAGAGGTGTTTCGCTTACTTGAGTGCTGATGATCTCATATGTATTCTTATTCAATGTTTGTGCTCGAATTTTAGTTGTAATATGTGTTGATTTTGCATCGTATGATGTAGATAAAATAAATAAATAAATATAATCTTTGAGGCCAGCATAAAATGTGGGTATATGTACATGTTTTGAGATTTTCCCAGTCGAAATATATTAAACGTTCGACGTTCTCTTTCCCTGAGAAGAAACATAAAAATTATTGAAAGAGTTAAGAGTTAAACGTTACGTCGAGAAACTTTTGTGCAGGAAAGAGGTCCAAAGTGGAAGCTCTTGAAACTTCCGGAGCCAGATCTTCATCGGCAAAAGACTGCAGACCTACTAACGACGTACATAAAAAAACCTAAAGTTTGTTTTCGTTTCATACATGTTTTCGTTTAACAGACACTGCAATGCTACAGCATCTAACCCGAACGCACTCATTGGACCTCTATAACGATCAGCCGAGCATTCTAACATATTATCATCAAAATCAGTAGTTGGAACTACATACTGTCAGCTCGTTTAAAGGGCAGATGAGAATTTCCTTTTGTTTAACAGCGATGCATTCTCTTTCTGGGAAAACTTATCTTATTTGTTGTTTCACGGCAGCACTGTACTGTGCAAAAGTTACATTTTTCGCTTATAAAGAATTCAAAAACTAATGCTCTCTAGTTTTTTTCTTCAGTCTTGTCTTTCATATCTCAAATTTTCTTACTGCTTTTATGGAAAAGTGAAAGGCCTATAAAATGTGTTCAACCTTATCTTTTTATGTGAATATGCTACTCGCAATGTACAAAAAAATAAGTGTTATTAGCGATAAAGAAACTTTTTAGGAGTCTTAAACAACTTTTTAGGAGTCTTAAACAACTTTTTAGAAGTCTTAAACAACTTTTTAGGAGTCTTGAAAAACTTTTTAGGAGTCTTAAACAACTTTTTAGGAGTCTTAAACAACGAACTCTTAAACATATTGAAGTTTTTTTTAAACTTTCAATCTATCGAAAACCAGGTGTATTTCGCTTTCGTTAATATATTTTTCTCACTTTTCGCTTCTCTTCATTACCTTCGAATTTCATGGGGGCAAACTCTTAGAATATGTTGTTTTAACTTACATTATGTAAGTTAGAACATAAACATAGGTAAACAAAGCAAAATCTGTGAAGATACTTAAGGAAGTTGAGATTGACTTTCAATCTATACTGAGCTTTATTGGCTCGTGCCTTTTTGTTACCTATATGAGTCAGATCCATGATACTTCCGAATAAATATTGATATGATCAATCGAAGCCTCATTTACTCAGTGGCAGAGCGTCTGTCTAGTGAACAGAAGGTCGCTTGTTTGATTCCAGCATGATGCACATATGCTTGCGCCTTAGAACGTTTTCTAGTTGACAAAATAGCAAATAACTTCTTAATTTTAAGCTTTTGATACTCCTTGTTATCTGAATGTGTCATTGTCATGATTTTTTACATGCACAGATAAGGCCTCATTGGCTCAGTGGCAGAGCGTCTGTCTAGTAAACAGAAGGTCGCTGGTTCGATTCCAGCATGAGGCACATTGTTTTGCTTGTTTGTTTATTTGTCAAGATACTTCCTACGAATAAGATTTCCTGTGACCGTAATTCAGGCTGATTCAAATAAATCAGCCTGAATTATCATGATCATCGAGATTGTTACAAAATCAACCTCATTTTTTCCACCCAGGGCTAACTAAATAAGCCTGAATAGGGTTGCTTAAATTGATAGACTATTTTGAATATTCTGCTCTGAGCGTCATTGGCTGAGTGTCTGTCCCGTCAACAGCATTTTCCGGTTCCATTGAAGCATAAGAGGCACACGCTCTTCTAAGGTGCCCCTCGATCAATATAAAATCTGTAGTTGCAATTGTTGACGTTTTATGAATGAAACCGTAAGCCCTAAACTCTCCGTCACTTTTTTTGTCTTCTCTTCCTATCCAGAACACTCCGATTTCTTTGCATACTGAAGTCAATATTTTCATTCCGAGACAATTTTTATCAAAGTGCACACACTTGATGACCCTCACCAAACAATTCATCAAATCATCCTCTCTTAAAACAACGCTTGTAAAAACAGCCGCAATAAAAACGGTGATCTTTTGGACCACGTACCTCACGAGAATTAGGTGGGCCAGCTTCCTTAGAGTTAACTGACTATACAGGGATTCCAAAGTCATTCACAGTAGTTCATTGGGCAAATTTGTCTGCCAGAGAAACTTGTTTACAGACTTTTTTGCATTTAGAAATTCTTAAAAAAACTTTTTTAGATGCAAGAAATGAAATGCTGAACGAAGGAAGAAAAAATCATAAAATTAAAAGAAAATTATTATTTCTTGGGTACAATGTTTTTAGAGAATTTAATTCTAGGGATTGATCAAGGTTTATTGAGATGAAACAGCATTGAATGGATGTGAAAGCGATAAGTGAAGTGGAGGAGACTATTTCTTCATGTAGGCGTCGAGTTCCATATCCAGCTCTTCCTCAGTCATAGGCTTTTTCTTCTGTCTGTTTCCTCCTTCACGGCCCGAGCCTCTGCCCGATCCGCCTCTTCCTCGACCACCACTTCTCCCGAAACTGCCCAGGGGCTTGGAGCTTCTGAGAAATAATTCATTAAACTTAAGGTCTTATCCAGTTGTCACTCATCACTCGCTAAATACGTAATCAAACAATCGTACTACTCCTCCCGTCCTAAAGGCTTTGCAAGCACTTTCAAGTAGAACTATGGTGCATTTGTGCAGCCGGTAGGAGCCTTATTTATCAGGTCTTTCAAAAATGAAATCCATTGAACAACATTACCCAGTATATTTAGCACTTTTGTAGGTTTTCTTAATTTTTGAGACCCAATGAACACTTTTCAGCTTTTAGTACTCCTGTGAAAATATTTGGGCAAATATTTAACCCTGTTAAATTTTCAAATATATTGAGTCGACGAAGGTGAATCAGTGAGTATCACGAGAGTTATAGACCTATCACGAGAGGTATAGACCTCAAAACTGAAAGAAGCATCACCTTTTTCTGATTCCTCCGGAGAGAGAAGAGCCGAACTGGACCCTCGATGCAATTCCACCACCCGAGCTTAATCTTCCCACCGTATTTCCGTCAACGAGAACCATTCCGAGCTTATAGCCTGCAACTCTTTTTTAAGCATAATTTCCACTTTTTGCTCTCTACTATCCTTTTTTTACCTTCAGTTGACCAGAAAAAAATGCTTCGTTGAATCGAATGTTGAGGGGTTGGAAAGGGTTGGCCTTATGTAAAAACTTTATCTTCATGGATCTAATACACTTCTTCCCTTAAAAATGAGTCAAAAAATTCCTGCGACACCCTGCGAACGTTTTTCCCCAGCTTACCATAAAAGTTTTGATGCTTATCGCCTTTTGAGAGCAACTTTTGATAGGTCGCTAATTGCTGAGCTATCGTTTTTCAGCTTTGCTGCTTTTTTAAAAACAAGAAAATCGAAAGTTTCCAAGTTAAAGTGTACTAATATATCCACAAAACATTTTTTTTTCAAGCATTGTATTTGGTGATATTGTCATCACTACTATCGGCATACAATAATAATGCTTCCAGTTATGATGTGAAATTTTCTCTCCGTAATACTGAGCTCTACAACGCTTATTTAACGATATTTTCAGGTAATACCGAAAAATTTACCCTTTCTAGGAAAAAGGAGCGACTATGAAAAAAAAAGAAAATATACTAGCCATCAACTGCGATGCCTTTGAAGTCTTGGATGACTCGGAGTGCATCTTTTTTCTTCAGAAAAAGATCACCGGTGCCGAGGGACTCGCCCGCTTCTGTGTAATGCACGGTCGCTGTCTCGATATTGTACGGCTCGAAGAGCTCCTAGAAACGAGATATTACAAATACGTCCCCCCTGCCACCACTCGAAGGCTTCTTGCTCTTCTACAGCACTTAGTCTAATTTGTTTTCAAACCGCTTATTGAATCATATATTAAATAAATTGGGGAAAAAATTTCGATCGAGATTGTGTAAGCTGGACTAGTTTCAATTCTAGAAAAAATGTTTGAACTTCTAAATTTATGAACAAAAAAACTATAAAAAAAAGAACAAAAAAAAAAATAATGGCTCAAAAGTATAGAAAAGACTCCGACTGCCTGGGGCAGCACACTTTATTTTTTGCCTTTCTTTCACGGGCTTTGACGCGGAAGACAAGGAGTTTGAGTGTGTGTGTGTTGTCTGCGCCAGGCGGATGGAAGTTGGACTGCTGTTCTCTCTCGTGTGTGTGACTGTCAGCGCCCGCTCTCTCGTGTGTGACCGCCGACACGACGCGCGCTTGGGCGACACCACCGAGTGAGAGAGTCTCTAGTAGTGGTGTAAACCTCCAGGTCCGATGTCACCACGGTGGGCGCGAGGTTGGTGAGATTGATGCGGACGGGCTTGCTGCTGGTCAGGATGGCGCCTCGAGAAGACGCTGCCTGCCTCTCGGCGCCGTACATATCGTGCGACCAGCGACCTTCCGGGGCTCTCTGCAAAGTAGGAATTACATAGATTTTATACTTAGGTGGCTAAAATGCTTCAAGTATTCCTGCAAGAGCACAGTAGGTGGCGAAGGTGTAAATAGATAGCTGTCCCGTCGAATTCGCATTGAAACTTTTCTAGGGTTACTTTACGTTTCTGAGAAGTGCGAAGCGGGATCTGAAATGTTCATTGAAGAAGTATGTAAAAAAAATCATTTGAACCTGAAAAAAAGAAAATAGCTGTTTTCAGCTATTATTCACTGTTTTTTTCGCTTAGGCTTAGGTCAAAAGTTTACGCTAACGAGGCCGTACGGCTTAGGCTAACGAGACCGCTTAAGAAAATTTCTCATGTTTTTAATTTTTTGTCAATTCAGACTGAATTTGTCAAAAAATCGAGAAATGATGTAATGAATACAGTTGTTTGAACACTTTAATAACACTAAAATTCAACGGGACCACACTTCACTATTTTTCGACAAATTAAGTCATTGAATTGATAAAAAAATTATTAATATGAAAATTTTTCTTATGCGGTCTCGTTAGCTTAAGCCGTACGGCCTCTTTAGCGTAAACTTTTGGCCTACGCCTGTGTAAATAGCTGAAAACAGATGATTTTTTAACATACTCAAACACTTCAGATCCAGCTCCGTACTTCTCAGAAACGTTTTTAGCTCGTAAAGTAACCGTAGAAAAAGTTTCATGCAAAAAAAAAAGAAGCTAATTCGACGTAACCGCTATTCTACACCTTCGCCGAGTAGGTAATTAATTTAATCACCATGTGATTTGATGTTGGAAGTTTTCCGCCTGGATAGAAAAATTTTTTTTAATCCTTTAAAACATGAGCTGCTAGAAAATTTGGTCTTGTTGTTTGTAGCGTAGCGGTTTTTGTAATGTCGGTATGGTAAAGTTTGATGCTGTGAAAACCAGAAGACAATTTGTAGTTTGTTTTAATTACTGTTACACTAAGTAGAAAAGGGGTATGAGAGAAAGTTATTCATCAATAGTTGTAGCAGAAAGAACATTTTGAATATTAAGGGCAGTAGAGAATTACTATTGATTTGTCCGGGCGTGGCATAATGGTTAGTGTGTTAGACCATTGTGCGAAGAGTCCCGAGTTCGACTCCCACCCCGGACAGATCCACCCAAACCAAGGGGGTTAAGAAATGTTGGTAGTGCTCATGCACGAATCTGACTCTCCCCACTGCTGCTAATCACACTAGCAGTGATCTAGCAGGCAGCCACTGGTTCTACCAGGATAGGTCTGACCTGCATCTCAGGGGAGCGCGTACCCTGCCACGAGGCGGGAACAAGCGCGAGGAAGAATATTATTATTATTAGAGCATTACTATTGAGTGCACGGTTTATTCCCGCCTGTTACAGAACTGCCTCTGCTACTTCAAATATCGATCATTTAATGGTATGCCTGGGTGTGATAGTAGGGAATAAAAAAAAATTTGCTTGCACCCCTCCCTCTTTTAGCCTTTCCCTCCTTTCTCTCGCTTTTTCTTACTCTCTCAAACCTAGTCATCCATTCTCTATTGAATTTCTCTCTTTTTTCCCCTGCTCGCCCCTCAGATCCAAATCCACTATCATTAAAATCATTCGCATTGATGAGAAACAAATCTATGTAGGTCAACTGATTACCCGCTGGCATTATGCCTATGGAATGAGAAATGCCTTTAAATTCACTTTGTTAGTTAATAAGATCAATGAGGGATCACTCTTTCTTTCTCTATTAGTCTGTTTTTTCATTATTGATCGACTGCGCTCCGAAACCACATGATGCCTAAACTACATTCAACTTGTGCTTTCAGTGGTTCGAAGTGAGCGAAAGCTCTTACACAAGCGCCTGCTCGGAAGCGTGTTTTCATAGTTCCTAACAACTTTCGGCGGCCTGTGATTCAAAATTCTGGAGATCTTTTTTTCATTTTGGAAAGTAAATCCTTACGTTACAGCCGTTTGTCTTGATGAAAAGACTTTTTGTTGCTACTCATGGGTATTTACTCTATATTTAGGACTCTGTTTTCTTTTCTAACGCACTAATGAACAGGGGTTAAATTATCATGTCAGACCTTATGTCGACGGGCCTTTGTTCTTCCAAAGCATAAGGGGGACCCTTACGAAAAACAAAATAAAATTTCGCGGGCCTCTGTTTTTTTTTATCGTAACGGGGGACCCTTATGTGAAAAAAATTTTTTCCGTCTCCGGCGGGCGTCGGTACCTTTTTCTTACACACTAAAAACCCCCCTGCTCTGAGTTAAACACGTTCTCGAAACATACTAGGAAGCGCTTGTTCAAAATCGGGTCTTTAGCTAGCGGAAGCGAATCTCTGGGGACGAACGAAACAGACCTTTGAGAAGGCGCCCCCGCCTCCGCTCCGTCGCATTTGACCCCCACCGCTTCTGCGTCTTCCGCCCTTCGCCAGACTTTCCAGACTGTCACTTTTGAATGAGCTATCTCCCCCTCGGCCTCGTTTCTGCGCCTGGAATAGATTTTTGAACACTCAGAACAGTTAACACTGCTTCATTAAAAGTTTTCTTAAAGTGATTGTTTTATTAGAAAAAGTTATTGTATATTTAACAAAAAGCTCTAGTAAAATTTATCCGAAAATTTTAAATATTGCATTGGATGTTGGAAATAGGTCCCATACACAAATAATTTATTTATCGCCTGAAAGTTCTCTCACGAGTCAAAATAAATCTAATCACTCAAAAAAATACTAATACTAAGCTACGCTCAGAGTACTTGCCATTAATCCTAATACTACAAAACAAGCAAACATGAATCAAAAGGAGAAACTTTCGTGCCGAAATTATGTTTTCACTCGAGTTGTTCAATATTCAAATCGACTTTGGAACGTATGGCTGTAAATCTCACTGTAACAACACATTTCTAGTTTTAAATTGGTGAAAACAATCATTCCAATGTTTTCTTAAGGTTTAAAAATCCTGTTGAACTAGCCTTTCCACTCAATTCTCATTCAAATTTTGCCAAATGCGGACACTCTGAGTGAATAAAAAATATTCTAAACTTTGGATATTCAAAAGATACAATTAGGAAAGCTCCAAAAAAATTACTACCTTTGTACGCTTGATGATTTCATCGAGAGGAAGGTTGACGTTGGACATCTTCAGTCGCTTTTCACTTTAGTTAGCTGAAAATATAAGAAAAATTTGGAGCGAGCACTTTAAAACTCAGAGCAACTCTATTAATAATACTCAAATGTTTTAAAAAATAACAAGAAATGAAACACAAACAAGAGGGGTGGTGCGAGCGAAGATCGGAGCTGCGTCTTGAAGAAACACGCAGCGCTACAGTACACTCTGCTTTAGTACGTAACCTGCGCATCATTAGAACTTTCAAAACTTATTTCTCTATCTTGTTCATTATGCCAGCCCTAAATTTTGTGAATTTGTGCTATATGGCCGGAAACATTGATAGTAATTATGATTTAAAAATGAGAGAAATTCATAAAACTCTAAAAAATGGTTTGTAAAGTTTTTTTTTGAAAAACTAAACACACTAAAGATGCTTGCTTATCTTCCTAACTTTAACTTCCATTTATCAGGTATTTTCCGTGAATATTTTCGTTTTCCGATGCAGTTTTATATCAAACCGAACAACTTTGTGTGGAAACTATAAGAAAAAAATCTACTTTGAAAGTTTGAACAACTTTCGAGAAAAGTGTTTAGTTACAATGGAAAACGTTCTAGGAAAACGTTCTAGGTTAGTACTGTATAAAAGTGTTGGACTCATTCCTAGCAGAGTTTTCGGAGGAGAGTGTAATGATTGAGTCAGAAGCGGATTTTTCTACTGGATAAAATAAGGTTTTAACTGACCATGGTGTTGAATAAAATGTAAATAACAGCCTCTTCTACAGAATTTATAGGAGTCGCTTGCTGGGAAGCATGTGTTAGTTATGCTAGCTATTCAAAGATTTCCTGCTCCATTACAAGAAAAATTTGAGCGGCGGCTCTAGAAATGAAAGTTACTTTTCTCTCTTCCGATGGTTGCGCTGAAGAATTGTAGACTAACGTTGTCGAAACTTCTTTCTATCATTTCCCACAATAGCTTGCTGACTTGCGGTCCTTTCCAGTGAAATGCCAATAATAAAAAGCATATTTTGGAACCCATACCGGAAGCGGCTTCATTCAAAAGTAAACACCCAGCCGCTGATTTTTGAATTCCGAGTGGTCAAACTGTATATTTAAGATTTGCAAATAATTGCTCTATATTCAAAAACTTTTAAAAAAGAACCTCTACACTCATCTCAAAATATCACGAAAACGAGTACCCTGGATTTATAATATTCAATAAAATCATCAAAAACTTTTCTACAAATCCGAAAATTTATCTCAAATTCAGCCCGATCAGTTTCACCTCACTCCGGTTTGCGTCTCTCACTTTTTTTTACTGTCTCGTTCCTAAGCCGTACGGTCTCGTTCCTAAGCCGTACGGTCTCGTTCCTAAGCCGTACGGTCTCGTTCCTAAGCCGTACGGTCTCGTTCCTAAGCCGTACGGTCTCGTTCCTACGCCGTGCAACCTCGATAGGATAATCTTTGCACAAGCCTAAGCAGAAAAAACATGAAAAGCTTTTTTTCTGAATTTGTGAATTGATTGCCTGAGTGGATTAAACTATGTACTGTCTGACGCTGCACACTGACCCAAGAAAGCGAGAGGTGATAGCTGACGAGCAGAGAAGAATGAGAGATAAGGTAGAACGAATAGACTGCAAACAATTTTAGAAAAATTCTCTGTCTAATACTGCACGCTGCACTCTACCTAGAAAGTCAGAGACGCAGTCCGGCGTCGGTAAAGCTCAACCTATACAGCCTCAAAAACTTGGATAACTTCAATTAAAAAACTTCAGTTGTTTTGATTCATTTCTTACCTTTGTTCAATCAATAAATATATTTGCTATATGTTATAGGACTGAGTAGTTCATTTTGATCTAATAATAGATAGTTCACACATCACACAAGCAAAGAGATATTCTTAATCACTCATTCAACACGATACAATAGCTCTCCCGCAAATACTAAAATCTACTAATTAAGCCTTTTTCAAATAATAGTTTCAATATCTATCTGACTTAGTTGCGAGCGGACACCACTGACACGGAAAAATACCAAGAAAGAAGAAAAATAAGAAGAGAGAGAGAAGAAAGAAACCTAATTTAAGAAGAGAGAGAGAAGAAAGAAACCTAATTTAAGAAGAGAGAGAGAAGAAAGAACCCTAATTTAAGAAGAAGAGCAAAGAAGATTTGGTTATTTTATATTGCAATGACTCTATAGTTAAGTTTAAGTGTATTTCTTTTTCATTTCCTTCTTAGTTCTCATCGATTTCTCTCTGCAACGCAGTTACTCTAATTCAGTTGTAAATCCAATTGTTTTTGTAATTAGAGCTTATGCAAAAAACCTCTCTCTTAATAAAAAGCTTTTCGTTGCTTACGTTCGTCCCCAACTAGAATACTGCTCCGTCATCTGGTCCCCATCTAGAATACTGCTCCGTCATCTGGTCCCCAACTAGAATACTGCTCCGTCATCTGGTCCCCAACTAGAATACTGCTCCCCCTCATCTGGTCCCCAACTAAAATACTGCTACGTCATCTCGTCCCCAACTAGAATACTGCTCCGTCATCTGGTCCCCAACTAGAATACTGCTCCGTCATCTCGTCCCCAACTAGAATACTGCTCCGTCATCTCGTCCCCAACTAGAATACTGCTCCGTCATCTGGTCCCCAACTAGAATACTGCTCCGTCATCTGGTCCCCAACTAGAATACTGCTCCGTCATATGGTCCCCAACTAGAATACTGCTCCGTCATCTCGTCCCCAACTAGAATACTGCTCCGTCATCTGGTCCCCAACTAGAAGACTGCTCCGTCATCTGGTCCCCAACTAGAATACTGCTCCGTCATCTGGTCCCCAACTAGAATACTGCTCCGTCATCTGGTCCCCAACTAGAATACTGCTCCGTCATCTCGTCCCCAACTAGAATACTGCTCCGTCATCTCGTCCCCAACTAGAGTACTGCTCCGTCATCTCGTCCCCAACTAGAATACTGCTCCGTCATCTCGTCCCCAACTAGAATACTGCTCCGTCATCTCATCCCCAACTAGAATACTGCTCCGTCATCTCATCCCCAACTAGAATACTGCTCCGTCATCTGGTCCCCAACTAGAATACTGCTCCGTCATATGGTCCCCAACTAGAATACTGCTCCGTCATCTCGTCCCCAACTAGAATACTGCTCCGTCATCTGGTCCCCAACTAGAATACTGCTCCGTCATCTGGTCCCCAACTAGAATACTGCTCCGTCATCTGGTCCCCAACTAGAATACTGCTCCGTCATCTGGTCCCCAACTAGAATACTGCTCCGTCATCTCGTCCCCAACTAGAATACTGCTCCGTCATCTCGTCCCCAACTAGAATACTGCTCCGTCATCTCGTCCCCAACTAGAATACTGCTCCGTCATCTCGTCCCCAACTAGAATACTGCTCCGTCATCTCGTCCCCAACTAGAATACTGCTCCGTCATCTGGTCCCCAACTAGAATACTGCTCCGTCATCTCGTCCCCAACTAGAATACTGCTCCGTCATCTGGTCCCCAACTAGAATACTGCTCCGTCATCTGGTCCCCAACTAGAATACTGCTCCGTCATCTGGTCCCCAACTAGAATACTGCTCCGTCATCTCGTCCCCAACTAGAATACTGCTCCGTCATCTCGTCCCCAACTAGAATACTGCTCCGTCATCTCATCCCCAACTAGAATACTGCTCCGTCATCTCATCCCCAACTAGAATACTGCTCCGTCATCTGGTCCCCAACTAGAATACTGCTCCGTCATATGGTCCCCAACTAGAATACTGCTCCGTCATCTCGTCCCCAACTAGAATACTGCTCCGTCATCTGGTCCCCAACTAGAATACTGCTCCGTCATCTGGTCCCCAACTAGAATACTGCTCCGTCATCTGGTCCCCAACTAGAATACTGCTCCGTCATCTGGTCCCCAACTAGAATACTGCTCCGTCATCTCGTCCCCAACTAGAATACTGCTCCGTCATCTCGTCCCCAACTAGAATACTGCTCCGTCATCTCGTCCCCAACTAGAATACTGCTCCGTCATCTCGTCCCCAACTAGAATACTGCTCCGTCATCTGGTCCCCAACTAGAATACTGCTCCGTCATCTCGTCCCCAACTAGAATACTGCTCCGTCATCTGGTCCCCAACTAGAATACTGCTCCGTCATCTGGTCCCCAACTAGAATACTGCTCCGTCATCTGGTCCCCAACTAGAATACTGCTCCGTCATCTGGTCCCCAACTAGAATACTGCTCCGTCATCTGGTCCCCAACTAGAATACTGCTCCGTCATCTCGTCCCCAACTAGAATACTGCTCCGTCATCTGATCACCTCTGCAGAAATATTACAAAGAACTCGTGGAAAAGTTTCAAAGAAACTTCAAAAAACAAGTCTGCAGAAGAGCCGGACTGCCCGATATGACATACAAAGGGAGAAAAAACTTTTTTCAATTGCAGTCCCTCGAAGAACGGAGGGACCAGACCGATCTCGTGATGACCTTCAAAATCTTGACCGAAATAACCCCCATTCCTCCATCCAAGATGTTCCACCCTCAAAACCATAGATACTCCACAAGGTAACACAAGTTCAGTCTGACGCAACCCAGTTTCAAACATGTTAAGCTCTATATGGTCGAGAAAGAGAGAGATAGTGACAGGAAGAATGGCTGAAAAGAGAGAGAAAGATCTAGAGAGAAAAAAGAAACAGAGATTTTCAACCAAAAAAGCGTTGAACAATTTCTTTTTTGTAGAAACCATTATTTCTACTTTCCACTTTTCTTGTGCTTACCAGATGTACATTTCACATGAGATGGAATGATACTAACTGTCATTTCACATGAGATGGAATGATGCTGACTGTCATTTCACATGAGATGGAATGATGCTGACTGTCATTTCACATGAGATGGAATGATGCTGACTGTCATTTCACATGAGATGGAATGATGCTGACTGTCCCCTTCTTTGTTTTCTCGTTACAAAAAAGCGTGACTATTCAGGCCAGAAGTAAGTAATGAGAAAAACAGAAGAAACATGAAAAGTTTTCGCAGCATCTTTGCCTGTTTCTGAAAAAAACACGGGAGAAGATTGCAAACATTGTATGAGAGATCAGAGTCGCTCTGGGCGCAGAACGGAGAAAACTTTTGCTCACGACAAAAATCGTTATAACAGTTTTCATTATATTCGCAAAACTTCTTAGCTCAAACATAATATACATATACATAGGTAATGATAATCTGTTATCCAAAAAAACCAAAAAAACCATCACTGAAAATAAGCATCACAAATAGACCTTTTTTTCCAAATCACAACTGTTCCTGTCTTTCGAATGGAAAGAGAGCTTCCAGTGGAATCGCTTGAAAAAATCAGTTCGAAAAAATTTCAAGTCTGAGGTGTGGCGTCGCACTCGCGCACCCGATCAGAACATTCATAGAGGGCTGGGTTCTATTCTGCACAGTGTACTAGAGCCGAAGAAAAAAATTTACTTCAAAAAAATGAGAAAGTTATCACCGATAACTAGAGCCGAAAAACAAAAATTTATTTTTAAAAAAACTGAGAAAAACCAAATAAACGTTACAGGTTTAATATGAACAAGAATAGAATCTGCGAAGCTCCCAGCTTTAGTAGTTATCAGTCATTCAAAAGTAATAAGACATTCTTCACTTGACAGCATATCAGCCTTGATTTTCATTTTCAAAGAGTTGCAAGAATGAAATTTTAGCATCCGAATTCGCATCTTCTTTCACTCATGATAATCACTCGCCTCCCCCTATGTATGGCACTCGCATCACTCCTGGGATGTGTCCTTCATTGTTTCTCCCTTCCACAGTTGAAATTTTTCTTTCTAAACTGAAATATTCTGGCAGCCATGGGGCAGATGATATTCCTCAACTTTTCAAGAATGTGCTTCTTCTATTGCTCTTCCTTTGGCTCACATTTATGATATTTTGTATGGACACTGGTTCGACTCTCACTATGTATCTGGAAACATTTTTTAGTGACAGCCATTCCGAAACAAAGCAAGGATGCATCTTTACCCTCTTCATATTGACCTATTGCTATTCTCTAACCTGCTTCTAAAACGATGGAAAGATTAGTTAGATCAACTATTTTTGAGCACTTGAGTCGATATAACATTTTGCCTGTGAATCAACATGGTTTTAGAAAGAATGCCTCTGTAGTTAGCAATTTGCTAGCCTGTGAAGATGATTGGAGTCGTGCGCTTAGTGAGGGCTCTACTGCCGATGTTATCTATTTAGATTTTTCACGTGCGTTCGACACTGACAGCATATTCAAACTTCTCTACAAATGTTCTCATTACGGCATATCCGATCCCATACTGTCTTGGCTAAAATCTTTTCTCACTAATCGTACTTTTTCTGTCCGTATGGGAGACAAGATGTCCAGTCCCCGTTCATTCATATCAGGCGTTCCGCAAGGATCGGTTCTTGGTCCCGTTCTCTTTATTCTTTACATATCTGATTTAAATTCCGTTCTTGAACCATTTCCGAACGTGTGTTACCAAGCATACGCTGACGATGTTAAGATTTATGTTTCGTACAAGAATGAAAACTTCGTTGAACGCTGTCATGTAATTACAATTGGCTTTGAATGCTGTATATGATTGGTGCAATTCTCACTCTTTCTTCATCTAAGAGCACTCATCTGGACATATGCTCTCGCACTCTCTACGCAGCCTACAAAATCAACGATGTTCCTCTGACCCCTTCCTCAGAAGTGCGGGATCTCGAAATCCAAATCGTCCCGTCTCTCCGTCGAAGCCAAGCAGTAACTGACAGGGTTTCCAAAGCAACGGCAGCAATGTATTCTTTGTTTCGAGCTGTTTCTATCGACGATTCCCAGATACTTGTCAAATGTTTTAAAACATATGTCTTACCTAACTTAGAATTTGCATCTAGCTTTCGGAACCCATATTTTGCCAAAGAGATGAAATTGATTGAAAGAGTTCTGAAATCCTTTACACGCATTGTCTTCTATCGTTGTTTTCCCGGCTCCAATTACCCACATTCTCTCCCATCATAGAAAGATAGATTAGCTAGCCTCAATTTTTCGCCCCTTTACCTGAGAAGAATTCAAGCAGACATGAAAATGGGTTGGAAAATTTATAATAACCTGTCAATAATCGTAAGAGACCGAATCTTTGAACATGTTAAACCTACGCGTACAAACCCTAGCGGCATTTTTGTAGAAAGAACGAAAAACGCGGCTCGTTTCCATTCTTTCACTCTTAGAGTTTCACGTGTGTTCGCTCAATTACCTAGAGAAGTTTTGCTGCCTTTAAAAGTTTTCTGGAGAAATCATCATTTTTAGAAAGTGTGGCTGAGTTATTCAATATTCATATTGTTGATTAAAAGAAAATGTTCTTTCTTTTGAGAACTTCATTGTCCGCTGTTTACATGATGTTCATCATGTCACGCTTTATGAGTTGTTAATTAATTCTCCGGAAACTGTTTTTGCATTGAAAAATTTAGATAAAATAAAAAGAACGAATTTTTCTTGTTGAGTATCGGCGGAGGAGTCGTGATATTTGTTCTCTTTCACTCTCACTTTTTCGTCTGATCGACAACTTCTAATGAATCTTCAGGCAGAAAAAACTGAAGCAGCAAAAAGGTAAACTTCCTAAAAATGTACTTATTCGATAAATGGCAGGGATCCGCCAGTAATCGTGCTAAATGAGCAAGTTTTTCTTTTTGATTCTCAAAAAACCTTTACATCAAAGGACTTTCAGCTTTCTCAAGAAACGGAGGTCGAGAAGTAATATTTATTAACGAACAATAGCGGAACTATATAACGCGTCACAAACCGTAAACATGATATTGTACTTATCACGAGAGAACTAATAATTTATTTAATTATTTTATCGACATCTCACAATGCAAGGTTATGGTGAGACACATTGTAATGATACATACATAAGTGTGGCGACAGGTAAGGCAAATTTCTAAATGCTACTGATTTTTCTCCAGTTCACTAAGCACATTCTCGTTACGGAAACGACTTATGAACTGATCTACTGTTCCTGAATTCAATAATCCACTCGATATTCCGTAAAACATTCTTGAAACACGTAAACCGAAACAATTGAATCTAGAAGGGGAAGAAGTTCATTCAATTGAAATTAGTACGAGTGAAGCAGGTGCTCTTGAAAATGTGTGATTTTTCAATAAAAGACTTATCATTGAAGATCTTCCAACCCATTTTAACGACTGCAATCACCATTCTTTCAGCTAAAGTACTCAGGTCAACTATAGATTCAGACGATCTTTATAACATGGAAGGCTAAGAGGGTAATCCGGCTGTGGGAAACATCGATAAAAGAGAATTCTAGAGAAAATTCTCAAAACCTTCTCTAAGAGATCAGAATCGTTCCGGTGTATTGGTGGATTCCATGGACAAGAGGCAAATTCTAGATGAGGTAGAACATATGTATTGAAACACTTAACAAGTACGGAGGCAGAGGCAGAGGAAAGAAGACCACAAGAGATGTGGACCAGAGGTCCATCGCGGAAGCCACTCTGAACTCAACGTTCTTTGTAAGAGAACAGGAAAAGTCTCTGTTGTGGGCTCATATGTATTGAAACATATGAGAAACATCGATAAAAGAGAATGTTTCATTGAGTCATTGATAGTTATAGAGCGGAAAATAGCGTACATCGCTTTAGTAGCCTTCATAGTTCGTTCAAGAATTGCGTCATGTCTGCGAAGAGATGGGACTAGTTGGACTCCAAGGTCTCTCACTTGAGTAGATGCTTCTAGAACATTGTTATTCAGGTAATAACTGAAATAAGAAAAGTTTTGCCTAAGTGTAGACGATGTCTTGTTTGAAGATGGTTGGCTACGCTCCAAGTACAATGTTGTTGTTGTTTGCCCTTGGACAGCTTTTCTTTGATAGTAGACGTTCGAGATCTTGCTGTATGGCTCTTCGTACATCCTGTTCTCTCGAATTCTCTTTCTTTGGGCTTTTGCCTTCTTTTTTCTTTTATCTTTTTTTTTTCTGGAATGAGCCTTTTTAACCGTATCACGACACTTTGTACCGCGTCACTTTGTATACGTCACTTTGTACCCGACACTTTGTACCCCGTCACTTTGTACCGCGACACTTTGTACCGCGACACTTTGTACCGCGACTTGAGTGAGGCCGCACGTTTTATTTTTACATTAAAACATATTTTTACATTAAAAAACGCTTAGGCTTAGTAAAAGTTTACGATAACGAGGCCGTACGGCTTAGCTAACGAGGCCGTACGGCTTAGCTAACGAGGCCGTACGCGGTACAAAGTGTCGCGGTACAAAGTGACGGGGTACAAAGTGTCGTATACAAAGTGACGCGGTACAAAGTGTCGGTAATTCTTTTTAACGCACGCGGTCTACGTAGATGCTTCTATAGTTTCATAATAGTCTATGTATCAGCGCTCTCTTTACGTTTATTCCGAATGAAGTTTCAGCTTGAGGTATGAATAGATTGAGGTATTCTTCTACCGTATGTTTATTAAAGTAAACATTTACAAAGGCAGTATTAGAGTAGGTATATTTTCGTTGTTGTTAAAACCGACGTCGTCAAATGAAGCTTTATTAGTTCAAACATTAGTGCTTGAGCTCATTATATATTCACAGATTATACAAGCAGTAGGAGCGGATAAGGGTGATGTGATGTTATTAATTTTAAATTGATATACATAATAGATGATTGGTATTTTTGAAAGAAATCAAAAATAATGACATTATTAAGCATGCTCCAGAAAATTTCAGTATGTATTACGTTGTTGAGTATTATCATAATAGGCGGTAGAAGTCTCAACCAAAAAGGTGGAAAACTGGATAACAAGACAAGCTTGGATAGCGAATGTTAGTTACGTTATTATTATTATTATCAAGGGATGCAGAGATGCAGAAATCATTACGAGAATGTTGAAGAAAGCTCGAAAACCATTAGGATGGTAGGACAACCGAGGTTACAGTATCATTTGAGGTTAGAAAGGGATTTTCAATGAGAACCCACTTTTCGTTTGGGTGGAAAAAATAGTAGTAGCCGAAGGCAGTGATTACGACCAACGAGAAAATAAAAGCTAAACACGCAATTATACCGAGGAACGCGTTACAGTATATACAGAACCAGCTGTAAAAACTCGAGTAGAAAATAAATAGCCATGTGTTCCAGAGAGTGCTCCTGACACGACAACATCCATTGCAGAAAGCGCTCATGGCACGACCACACGCATCGCAGAGCGTGCGTTTCACACGGGTCCGCAGGGGTAAGTTCCGAAAATGTACCCTTTGTTGAGTCTGAAAATACATGACCGATTGTGAATCATAGTCTGCAAAAAGTTGATAAATAAGTTCGTAGTGAGAGCACTGGAAGTCTTAACAGGGGTAATTTTGCCACATGTTTCATAATAATTATCTATCAGAAGCATTATTATTACCTTATAACGTATTATTGTTGAAGTATTCTTAATACCGTATGACAGGTACACCCTGAGCCACTTAAAATTGCTCTCCCTTACTCATTGCTCTCCCTTACTCATTGCTCTCCCTTACTCATTGCTCTCCCTTACTCATTGCTCTCCCTTACTCATTGCTCTCCCTTACTCATTGCTCTCCCTTACTCATTGCTCTCCCTTACTCATTGCTCTCCCTTACTCATTGCTCTCCCTTACTCATTGCTCTCCCTTACTCATTGCTCTCCCTTACTCATTGCTCTCCCTTACTCATTGCTCTCCCTTACTCATTGCTCTCCCTTACTCATTGCTCTCCCTTACTCATTGCTCTCCCTTACTCATTGCTCTCCCTTACTCATTGCTCTCCCTTACTCATTGCTCTCCCTTACTCATTGCTCTCCCTTACTCATTGCTCTCCCTTACTCATTGCTCTCCCTTACTCATTGCTCTCCCTTACTCATTGCTCTCCCTTACTCATTGCTCTCCCTTACTCATTGCTCTCCCTTACTCATTGCTCTCCCTTACTCATTGCTCTCCCTTACTCATTGCTCTCCCTTACTCATTGCTCTCCCTTACTCATTGCTCTCCCTTACTCATTGCTCTCCCTTACTCATTGCTCTCCCTTACTCATTGCTCTCCCTTACTCATTGCTCTCCCTTACTCATTGCTCTCCCTTACTCATTGCTCTCCCTTACTCATTGCTCTCCCTTACTCATTGCTCTCCCTTACTCATTGCTCTCCCTTACTTGCCAGAGTGCGGTGACTCGGTACTCTGTCTCTCTTGCAATTTACTCATTTCGTGTTTTCTTCTTTGGTTGCTGTCTTAATACTCTCATTTTGGATAAGGGGGATTCTTGCCTCATTTCAGAGGACGATCCTTGTCCAGTGTGAGGCTTCTGTCGTTTACTAAAGGACGGGAGTGACAATAGCAACTATTGAAACGAACGCTTTAAACAACTAAATTTGCAGTAAGGAGAGTATTGTACAATCAAAGCAGAGTCAGTGTTTTATCTTTTCTGTCTCTTTTATCTTTTCTGTCTCTTTTAGCTTTTCTGTCTCTCATTCCGAGACACTCTCTAATTCATACTCTGCGTCTCATTCTAATACATCGAGTTTGATCAGAAACTCAACTCTCGCGCGAGGCCTTTTGCTGCGCTCTACGCAAGCTCTCGCTCGCTTGCTCGATTTACAACATTCTATCTACTACTCTCTCTTCAATACGCACTGTCTATTCTTTGTAGCATGTCTACCTCTGTAGATCTTTCCGGAGAAAGTCTCATCATTATGAATAGACTTACTTCTATGATTGAAAAAATGCAGGAGGCAAATCTCAATGCTATCAGTTCATTAAGAGAAGTTGTCAATCAGCAAGCAACGATCTCGAACAATCTGATAGCTACAGTCTCGAGCCTTGTTTCTTCGGTGAACAAACTGATGTCTGCTCACTCAAACCATCCCATTCCCGTCTCCAGTTCGTCTTTAGGCCCTATGTCATACGCTGCAGTCGCTTCCGCGGTCACTCGCTGTCTGACCGAGGACGGAGAGCTCAAAGAAAAATCAACTAGAGCGGTCCTGATGAACTTTGAAGAAGGAGAAGTCGACCAGGAGACCAAAGAGCAGGACGAAAGTTTGGTTACACGCATAATCAGGTCAGCCAATAACAAAATCCTTGATAGCCTCATGACGCCTCATGACTTACTAGACACTAAAAATATCCAGGTTTATCGACATTCAGGAGTGAAATATTCTCCAGAGAGAGCCAGGCACAGACCTCGACCGATTAAAATCCAGTTTCCTAATAAAGAAATAAGAGATGAATTCCTCAAATTCGCGAGAAACTCGCGATGCATTCCTAAACTGAGTGGAAACGTTCACTGCTACGCTAGACCTGATTACCTGAAACACCAGATTCAATTTGATGCGGAATTGCGGAAAGAATGTGGAAAGAAAAACGAAGCAGAAGGTGCGTTAACTTTCGTAGTTAGGGACATTGGGAAAGGTCCAGAAATCTTCCGTCTCGCTAATCCTAGGGAGTTACCTAAACGAAGAGTACCCGTTCAGGCTGAAAAGGTTAATGTTGTTTCCGGTCCCATTTCTGTTTCCCAGCCACAGCAGCAGACACAACCAAGCGAACAGCCGAAAAAAAACTCGTACGACTAGCGGGAACGTCGTAACAAGAAGCGGAAGAAGAGCTCTCGATGCAGCAGCAGCTGAAACAGGTGAAAAGAAAAATGAAGAGGAAGAGCAAATGGAACTTCGCCCTCGCAGCAAAGAACAACCGCTGAACTCCTACTCTAAAGCGGTAAAAAATGGAATTTCATCGAAATAGGATAAAAGCGAAAAAGATCAAAACTTGAATTGCTTTCTTGTTAACATACGTTCTATTTCCTATAAAATTAATATCTTAGAAGCCCTAGCTATCGAGTACAAAGCAAGTATAATGGCAATAACAGAGACATGGGCTAGTTCCACGACAATACATGATTCTATGCTTTCTTGCAACCAAACTTATGCAGTCTACCGTAGCGATAGGGACGGTCATGGGGGTGGCGTAGCTATACTCGTTGAAAAGTCCATAGCATCTTCACTCATTTTATCTGAAAGCCATTCTACTCAATGTCAATACGTAGCCGTCAAACTCCACAATAAACGTAGTCATGATACAATACTACATTGTGTTTACAGGAGCCCCAGCACTACATTCATCGAATTTTCAAATGCTCTTACTTCCATTGAGAACATATTCTTAGCGAACGACTGCGAACATGTTCTTGTCGGCGATTTCAACTGTCCAGAAATATCATGGCCCGATGGCTGGACTCCTCCTTCACTCTCACTCGGTCATCACTCTCGCTCTCTTTCTGGATTTGTGTCGTACCACTCTCTCACACAACATGTCAGTTCTCCCACGAGACTCGGGAACACTCTTGACCTGGTGTTTTCTTCTTTACCTGGAGGAATATCAGACTGTTTCGTAGCTCCTCCTCCTCCATCATGTGACCACAACATAGTTCTCTTCAGAATTGCCTTCCAACAAACCAGAATAACTAGAACACCTCATATGTACAACTATAAGAGAGCCAATTTCTCGCTCGCAAACTATCTGATAGATAGGACTGACTGGTTTACTCTATTCAACTCATGCAAAGATTCAAATGAGGTATATGAGACATTCTCATCTACAATCCATAGAATCATATCAGAAGGCGTTCCACTTATTAATATGTCTAAATTCATCGGTAAACCTCCTCATATCATATCTCAAATCAGTCGTCGCGTGGCTAGACTTTATAAGAAAAGAGAAACTATTGGATTATCCCCATTTCTCCGTATGAACCGTAAACTGAGAAAAGCCTATGACGCTCATCGGAGAAATAAGGAGAAGGCTCTTCTAAAAAACGGAAATCTGTCAAAACTGTATCGCTACACTAATGCGAACATAAAGGAAGAAACCGGGATTGGTCCAATAACTGAAGAAAATGGTGAAGTTATAACCGAAGATTTCAGAAAAAGCCTCTTATTTGCGAAGTACTTTCATTCTCTATATGGAGGTGTGAAAGAGGTTAGTGAATCTAGAAAGGATTTATCCAGACTTCCGATCCCGTCCTTCTCTATCGATTTCGTTCAAATACCCACGCATCTGGTATATTCTCATCTGAAGCGACTCAAATCGAGAAACAACACATCTCCTGACAATATTCCTTATATATTCATCAAGTATACTGCTCTATCGATGTGTGTTCCTCTCTCACTCATGTTTGAACGTTTTCTACTTCATGGAGATTGCCCTTCAGTATGGCTAACGGCTACCGTTAGACCAGTATTCAAGAAAAAAGGTGAGAAAACCGATGTCAAAAATTACAGACCGATTTGCCTTACTCCTTCTACTTCAAAGATTATGGAGAAAATCATTGGCCATAAGCTATTAGAGTACCTCAATGAAAACCAACTTATTAATAAACATCAGTTTGGTTTCCGACCTAAGCACTCATGTGAACTTGCTTTGCTAGAAACGCTTTGTGATTGGCACTCTAAGTTGGACCAGAAACATTTCATTAGCTGTGCATTGATAGATTTCTCCCGCGCCTTTGATGCGGTACCTATTGATCTATTAATGGAGAAAATTAGGTCCTTCGGTATAAATGGATGTCTTTTCAGATTTTTGGAGAGTTTTCTCCGAAACCGTGTGCAAAGTGTCAGAATAGGGAACAGTGAGTCCCCTAAATACTCCACTTCGACTGGGGTTCCACAAGGGAGCTGCCTAGGCCCCATACTTTTCATTCTGTACATAAATGACATTGCCGAACTTCTCCCAACTGGGTGTCATGTTACTATGTACGCCGATGACGTTAAACTCCACTCCATCGATGCCCCAGAATGCCTACAAGAGGGGATTAATCGAGTTTATGAATGGTCGAAAAAGTGGAGACTTAGTATCTCTACCTCTAAAACAGTTGTGATACGTCTTGGCTCAAATCATCCTGTCTTTCCCTTTACTCTTTCAGGGGAACGTTTGCCGGAATCCAACGTAGTGCGTGACTTGGGCGTTGAATACTCCAACTATCTAGATTTCTCTCAACACATGGAAACAATGTGTAAGAAAGCAAATGCCAGAAGTGGTTACATTCTGAGGACATTCAAATATAGAGACCTTAACTTGTACAAAAAATTATTCGTTTCTTATGTGAGACCTATAGTGGAGTACTGTGCTGTAATATGGTCCCCACACATGAAGAAGTATATTGAAATGGTTGAGAATGTTCAGCGCAAATTCACCAAGTGGATATTCAGAAGAACCAGTCAGGCTGCGCTGAGTTATGAAGACCGCCTACAATCTCTTGGTCTACAGAAACTTCAAATAAGAAGAAGAAACGTAGACCTTGTGATGACCTACAAAATACTCACGGGTAAAACGCCACTTTCTGCAGACTCCATCTTCTGTTTATTCGCTCATAACTACCTAACTAGATCGAAATATCTACATCTCAGAGTTCCACGTTTCCGTACAGTTCATCATTCTAATACTATTGCTGCTCGAGTTGTGGAATTATGGAACGCATTACCATTGGAGGCGAAGAAAGCCGCTAGAACTGAATCATTTAAAAATTTTCTTAGTAGCTTAGATTGAAATCTACATAATGTTTTCGCTTTGTTTTCAACGTTTTTAGTTTGACCTTTTCCTGTTCTCACCTTAATTCTGTTTGAGAACAAATTTTCTTCTTTTTTTGCTTTCTTTTTCTCACTTTTCCCGTAAAAGTGATATGCTTGTGACTTAGCTACATTGTGCAATGTACTTGATGCTATTTCACTGTGCAATAAAGATTTAACCTTAAGTAAAACGAGTTAGACCCTGCGGTGCCTGCTAGGAAATTTACATGACATTTCCTCGAGTCTCAAACGACAGAATCTCGGTTACCAATATCAAGGTGCGTAGTGCAGTTCTGATCGAGTGGGGATAGAGGGGAAAAAGTGAAGGAAAAGATGGAGAGAAAGAAAGAGTGGGAGGTAAGAGAGAGAAAGAGAAAAGGTATTAAAGAAAGAGGATTGAAGAGGTAGGAGAAATGAGAGAAATATGAGAGATGAGAGAAGGACGAGGCAAAAGAGAGAATGAAAAAGGTTGACTTATATGAAAGCATATTCTCTTTATTATACGTGTAACAATAGTACACATGAAGCTCCTGACCGGTGAGAAAGACTCGTCATCGGTCATATCCACATTTAATTGACGCTGTGCGCTCCGACCTCGATTCGCTTTCTATGATATCACAAATTGAACTCTTTTCCTTTTTTCGTTCCTTAGAAATACTTGTTTTTTTCCGGTAGAGGCCTTTAGCGGCGCGGTCTCTGCCTCCTAGGCGCGTGGCCTCATTGAAAACACCAGAAAACTACTTTTGTGATTTAGCAATTTTCCCGCTACTCTCGCTGAAAAACTTACTATCACACGACACTGAAAATCAACTTTTCTGGAATTTACTAACAATTTTTGTGCGATTTACTAATTTGGGAGGCCAGTAGCCAAGGAGACCATGAAGCTAATGGCCAATTTTTTCTTAGAAATACCTATTACTCTCCAACAGCTTAGAAATACCAACAGCAAACAAATGAATCATGATGACAAAAGTATTGAAAAAAGAGCTTGAGCTAAAGAAAGACAGGACGAGAGAACTATATTTCTGCAGAATATTACAAAAGGATCTCTCTTCATTGAAATTTCTTGAAAAGGGCCGTGATATTGGACAAACTGGGAAAAAACAACCGACAGAATGGTAAGTGAATTTTTAAATATTCTTACTTAAATTTAGGAAAATGGTTAAATGGGAGAGAATTCTAAATAGGATGGTTAAATGGGAGAGAATTCTAAATAGGAGGAAGATTGACGAGAGAAGAAGGAAGCCAAAGGAGAGCCATGAGAGAAAAGGTAAATAGGAAAGACACAAGAAAGATATGACAGTTGATAGATGATAAAATCGCTATTAGATGATAAATGAGCAATGCTAGAGAATGCGAGAGGATGACGCAATTAAACTGAGATCATGTTCAACTGATCAAGCGTAAGATCCGGGTGCAAGTGAAGTAGCTGACCTGGGGATTATCAGCCACCGCTGTTGGGCTCGACTTTCTGTTCGACGTGGCAGGATTTCGGCGTGTAGGAGATCCATCCTAAGATAACGTGATTTTAAAGCTGCTCGCTCTTTATTGACCAAAACGAGAAAGCCCGGGCACAAACAGTGTCGTACGAGATTCTCTTTCAGAATAAATGAAAGAGTAGAACATGAGAGATATGATGTATAGAAGAGGAATACAAACGAAAAAAAAAGAAAACGAAAAAAAGAGAAAATGAAAGACATGGTGAAAGATTGAGAGAGAGAGAGAGAGGAGAGAGAGAGAGAGAGAGAGAGAGAGGGGGGGGAGAAAGTAGAGAAGAAATAGAACACAAATGAAAAGGTGGGACCGGAGGAGAGATAGCAGAAATATGAGAAATAGAAGAGAATGTAGAGAGTAGGAGGTAAAAGAGGGAATGGAGAGAGATTGAAAAGAAAATGACGCTCGTGATGTCGACTCGTGATGAAAAGAACATGACGCAAAATGAAAGAAAAAAAGAAATTGAAAAAATCTTCTTTAATCTCGTCTTTTTAATAATGACTAAGTAACTAGCAGATGTGAAGCTTCTGACCGGTCTATTCTTTTTGTCATCAGCGAACTTGACCTTCCTTTCAAGCCGTGCACTTCGGCGTGGATTTGCTACCTAAGATACACTGTTTACCGTTATCAATCATCATCTCTCTTTCCAAGACCGAAACGAGAGAAGCCCGGGCTTCCACAACAAACAAATCAAAACCAGGGGGACCAGTATGTATAGCACCGAATTCAACACGATTCAAATGCTTTCAAATCGAAATTCCTGAAATCAATTGAAAACAAAGAAAAAAATATCGTTGATTATAATTCAGTGAAAAAAACTTGACTCGGATTGCTCCGTTTGTGTTTCGCTTCGTTCTCGAACGCAGTCATTCAGACACAGCTCCTACCCGAATGCCGTCAGCAGGTAGCCGGTTTCAAGTTCATCTCATGCCTTGAGAAAGTCATGCCGATTAGCTCCGACCATTGCCTGCGCTGAAGTCTCTGAGAGTCTTCGATACGCTAAATTAGGCGATGGCTTTTACACCGGATCATCGAATACTAACGGTATGTGATGCATTTTGTGTGATGCATTTTTACGATCTTTCTAGTTGATAAACAACAGATACAGAAATACAATGCAAGCCTTCTCATGGGCTGCGTGGGATTGCGAATCATCCGCTTCCAAAGGATGTTGATCAGGAGCAGGGGCTGCGTTACTGTCTAAGGACGACCGCTACGTGCAAGGTCATTCGTGCTGCCAATCTCCGGGAACTGCCGATCAAGAGGGTAGCTTAGAGTCATAGCACGATGTCAGCTTTTGCGTGGTTGGCCAATTTTGTGCTAGGCGATGACTGCAGCTTGCAGGGAGCTTGGCTTCACCGTTCACAGAAAACTGACGGAGAGGTCTCACAGTTGGAACATTAATTGACCGCCAACACAAATTATACATTTAAAAATTAATTTGGTAGACTGAGGCGCGCATTAGGGCACGTAGTAAACTTATTGAGATCGTTTGTGGTCCCCCTACACAAACGCAAGTGAGACTCCTGACCTGGGGACTTCCCTGATTAACAGCCACCGCTACCTGAGGACTTCCCTGACCAACAGCCATCGCTAGTGGACTTGAAGTAGCACTTTTTGACATGGAGAGACTCCGGTGCTTCAGAGTTGCATCCTGAGGTAACGTAATTTAAACCTGCTCACTTCTCATTTTCAAGGTTTTCATAATCTTTTACAAGACTAAAACGATAGAATCTCGGGAAAAACAGCTCGGTACCACAGTTCAATATAGCTTTTAGAGAGTAAGAAAGAAAGGATAATAAAAGGGAAAAAAGAGGGAAATAAAAATCATAAAGGGAGAGGAAGAGAGGGACAGAAAGAGAGAAAGAGAGGGAAAGAAAGAGAGAAAGAAAGAGAAAGAAAGAGCCGGTAGGGACGAGAGAAGGGAGGACCGATAAAAAATGTAACGGGGAGACAGCAGATATGGGACTAAATGGAATGTTAGAAGAGATATTAAGGATAGGAGAACCAGGGAAGAAGAGAGAGAGATGAGATCGAGATGAGAAAAGAATGATGTAAATTATCCAAATGCATATTTTTCTGATTTCGCGGTAAGACCCGGACGCATGTGAAGCTCCTGACCTTAGAACTTCCCTGAACATCAGCCACCGCTGGTGAGTCTGCCACAGTACTGTTCGACCTGGATAGAATCCGGAGTCTTGGATTCACCTTCTTAAAATATCATGAGGTTAACTCTGCTTTAATGACGTTCACCCGGATACCAAAACGAGAGAAGCCCAGGCCGAAGCAGCATCGTATGATATCGCCTTCCAAACAGCGATGAAGAAAGAATTAAGAGAATAAAATAGAAAAAACAGAATAAAGAAAAGAAAGAAAGATATGAGAAAGAGATTTGGGGGGAATTGGGATATCATTGAAGATACTCAAAAAGCTCAATGTTTTCTTCAAAGATGTTTTCTTCTTAAAAAATTTCAGGTTGCCCGGAAAAGACCAGATTTTTCTCTTTTTGCACCGCACTTTATTTGTGGAGAAAAAACTCCTTTTACCAGAACTGAAGCAAAAATTAGGCTCTTATTGAGAGCTAGGCGCGTAGCGGCGTCAGGCAGTGCAGACTTTCTCTGATCATCTGCTGTCTCTTTGAGTTATCTTATCTCTTCCTCTGCTCTGCTCGTCTGCTCTACTCTCATCACACTTACTGATATTTTCTTTAATACTGTCACTCACAAAAGATTGTACAAGTCAGCCTAACATTTAATTCACATGCTTAGGAATAAAAAGTTTCTCAGGTCCTTTTCACCGCTTTTAGCTTAGGCAAAGGTCACACTAACAAGGCTGTATGGCTCGAGAACGATACCGAATGACACATGACGTGTGCGTATTTTTCTTTGTTTTTTGGCGCCGCACCTACTTTTAAAAGACGCAGACGGTACCTAGATCTTAATAAGAGCCAAAAATTCACCTGCAGAAGTGGCGTTTGTTCATCGACCTTCTTACTCATTTCGTGGACGCTCCCCAAAGGCAGGCCTGGCCTGCACGGTTTAAACTCAATATGAAGAAACGTGAGTTGAAAAATTGACTTTATTGAAAAATTACGAAATCATGGAAATCTGATCAGCTATTTTATCAAGTGAATTCGAGAAAAAAAAACCATAGTTAAAGTGATAAAGTAAGTCGTATCAAAGCGAAGAAAGATATTTCTGATTTTGTTTCTCTCCAATGATATAATTTATTCGCCCTCGACAACGAACCCTCAAAAAGGTTTCATCTTAAAATGCAGCTCACAAGTTGGAAACTTATAAAATATTCTGATTGGTTTCTACTAAGCTAATTTAAAAATGTAGATATTTAGCTAAACGTCAGCTGAGACACAAGAAGAGACTGAGTCGCGGATAACTCTTTTCCGAAACGTTTTCTTGAGTTAAAGCAGCTATAAAAAGGTGATTGAAGACGTGATAAGAGAGACCAAACGATTCTTCCTATTTCCCAATTTCTTTACGCGCGAAAGGTCGACTCTCTAATTCTCAAGAAGAAAAAAAATGATCTGCTGAGGTACTTATACTAACATTACTCTTCGTATTGTAAGAAAATCTTCTCTGCGAATTTATAGGCCTATGCTTTCTTTGCAATAGATCTTTATCAATTAGTCTAGGTCGCTTTTTGTTTTAGCCGTGCATAAGTTTATTGTATTTATACCGAATAAGAGCAGTTTTGATCTCTCTCCCTTTCTTTCTATTTCTAATAATTTTTTATCTGTTTTTTCTACGATTTCTATGTTCGTTTGCGTTCTCCATTTTTCATCGCACGCCCTCGGTCTCTCTCCGAAGTCTGCCGTTCCCGCATGATTGGTGTTTTTGATCTACACACTTTTTCAACGAGCGGTAAGAAATGTCATGGTTGATATGGATCAAGCAAAGTCTGTACCTAAGCAGCGAAGGGAGGGGGGCCTAAAGGGGGGAAGGGGGCCCTAAAGAAGGAAGCGCGAGTGGCCATGCGCTCTCTTGTGCTCTCTTGAAAAGTCAGACGAATGACCCATTGAACCTCTGGTAGGGAGGGGCCTAAAGTACAAAAGTGCCTCATGACGATAGTAACGCAGTGTGGTCCCGCTCATTTCAGATTTTTTTATCTCCAAGTAAAGGTTCTTCCGTATCCTTATGATTCCACCAAGAATTATACGTTGAGCTTTACCCCACTCCGGACTACTTCTCTGACTTCCTAGTTAGAGTGCAGCGTGCAGTGTCAGACAGTGATTTTTTCTCTCAAAATGTCAGCAGTCTCTTCCTACTATTTTATCTCTCATTCTTCTCTGCTTGCCAGCTATTGCCTCTCGCTTTTTTGGGTCAGTGTGCAGCGTCACACAGTGCAGAGTTTGATTCAATCAGCCATTTAATTCACAAAATCAGGAAGATTTATTCTCATGTTTTTTACAGCTAAGGCTTAGGCAAAGGTTACGAGGTTTTACGGCTTAGAAACGAGACCATACGGCTTAGGAACGAGATCGTACGGCGTAGGAACGAGACCACACGGCTTAGGAGCGAGACCGTACGGCTTAAGAACGAGACAGTGAAAGGTCAGAGACGCAGTGGGGTAAAACTGATCCGAATTATATCGACAGCAAGAGCGGATTGAATTGGTTTTAAAACCACTTTTTTTTCTAGAAGTTTTATGGAAAAGTTTTTAAGTGTTACTTTTCGCTCATTTTTTTAATATTATGTATGGATAAAGCTTAGAATTGCTCATTACACATTTTTGAGTGGAAATAATGACCTTTATGTCAATCTAGACCGGTTAAAACTGTTGTCATTCCAGACCGGTTAAAAGTAAGCAATAATTTGAAATAACATAAAAGTACACAAGCATGACACAACTGGAGTGTTTTTTTGGTATCGCGACAGTTTGTTACAAGACACTTTGTTACACGACAGTTTGTTACACGCCCTTCACAGATTTTTTCGCTTAGGCTTATTTAAAATGTATGCTGACGAGGCCGTACGGCTTAGGAAAGAGACCGCATGAAAAAAAATTTCCCTTTCTTGACTTTTTCTCGATTCATACAGTAGTTAAAACACACTAAAAACAAAAGCCCCTGTAACAAATTGTCGTGTAACAAACTGTCGTGTAACAAAGTGTCATGGATCCGTCTTTTTCAAGCGAGAAAAAAATGAGAAAAAAACTACCTGAAAGCCAAAAAACATAACGAAATAACAGTTTTTAAAAACTAGAAAATAAATTTCACTTAACAAAAAATTAAAAAAAACTTCCCTGAGTTTTGAAGTCTTCTCACCTTCATTGGTCAATTGCCACGACTGACATGAATTACAGACTTTCAGGTATTTTATACTGTTTTTTCGGATCCATGACACTTTGTTACAAGACAGTTTGTTACACGACACTTTGTTACACGACACTTTGTTACACGACACTTTGTTACACGACACTTTGTTACACGACACTTTGTTACACGACACTTTGTTACACGACAGTTTGTTACACGAAAACTTTTGTAACCTATTGAAAATTGTAAAAGGCTTTGTATTTATGCATATTTGATAAATTTTAGTTTTGTTTTTTTGAGTTTTTAAGTAGTTGAAGTGGAAAATAATACAGTTTCTTTTAGTTTAAATTTTTTCTTTACAGTTTAATTTTCTTTTTTTTAACAGTTTAATTAGTTTTTACAGTTTAAGTACAGTTTAATTTTCTAAACAAATTCTTTTCGCGTAATAAAAAGTTCAAAGTTCAAGTTTGTTACGAGACCATGTTTGATAGCGAGTTCCAAAAAGTGATCAAACGAAACAGAGAGAGCAGTTTTTTTTACAACATCAATTTTTTAAATATACTATTAAAAACCTTTTTTTATTATATCAAATTCAACTTTTCATTCCTGGTTCCCTTTTCAAGGTTAAAACTTCTACTAGAAAAAATTGAAATGAAGAAACTTTCGAATAAAAAACTCATAAGGGTCGTTGGTTTTGAATTTTCTAAACAAGTTAAAACTTCGAAAAATTAAGGGTTATATAACAATAAACTTTATTATTGTTAAACTTTTTTTTTGTTAAACTTTTCCCGCACCCTGTAGATAAATTGAGGCCGTTTGGCTTAATCTCCGGTGAGGTTGGTGATGCAGGCATAGACGGTCACATTTCCTCGTCGCCTGTGAGCCTCCTCTCTCAGATGCTCAAGCCGAAGCTGGCAAATTTGGCTCTGGGGCAACTTCTCTAGCTTTGTCGAGAATCCGACGATTTCGGAAATCACATTCAACGCTTGAAAAAAAACGGAGGCTTTGTGTTATCAACTTTTTGTTCCTGGTACATTTTTAACTGACAGTTTCTTACATAATGTTCCGTTCCGACACAGTTTTTCCCCGGGAAATTTTGTTTGTTCCACGACATTTTGTGCGAATAATATATATTTAACATATTGAAACTTTGAGTAAAATTTTCAAAAACTTAAATCTCGATCGTTTAAATTCGATCCCTTCCCTAGCCCCAATACCCTTCCCTAGCCCCAATACCTCAAAGTCGGTGGGAAGGTGTAAACTCACTCAGCCCTACTACCGTGATTGCCGGAATCACGACGTTCTGAGTGAGGCTAAAATTGGGCCCCCTTTGGACGAGTCAACTTCCGGCAGTGGTTCTATCCGCCAGTTGGCCAGGCGGAGAGGGGTTAGTCCAGGCCACACGAGTCGAGGCGTCTTTTCGATTAATCTTCTGCTTTTCTACGGTCAAGGATTAGCAGGAACTCCCGACAAACACGTTCCGCGATGCCAGGCTGGATTGACCATCCACTCAACAGGCCGATCGCATGAATACCCTTGTTGTAAACCATGGCTTCAAGTTCTTCAAGATATATCATCAAAGCTAGGGCGTCCCCCGGAAGCGACGCGGTCTTACCTTGTCCGCTAGGACCGTCAAATATGCGAGGACAGGCAGCTACCCATGGGCGGGGTATGTCTGCGCGGCGTACAGCCCAAATTCGCCTCGTCACATTGAATGTTGGAACACTGACGGGACGCAGTAGAGAGCTGGCCGCAATGCTAGAAGCAAGAAGGGTTGACATTGCTGCTGTACAGGAAACGAAATGGAGAGGAAGCAAGTCGAAGCCGATAGGAGACGGATACAAGCTGATATACCATGGCACGTCATCAACAAGAAATGGTGTAGGTATTATCCTCTCCTCGAAAATTGCTGATGATGTAACCGAAGTCATTCGCTCTACAGATCGAGTCATGGCCGTCCGAATTTCTTCGTCCAACAATCACTTCCTTGTCGTCTCAGCATATGCACCTCAACAAGGATGTAGCGACGCTGATAAGGAGGACTTCTACGACTCTCTAGAGGAAGTTATCAAACTCCGAGAGTCCCATGAAGACATCTTAATCGGCGGAGATTTTAACGCTCACATCGGTTCAGATCGACAAGGTCGTGAGAGAGAACATGGAGGACATGGAATCGGAACGATCAATGCTGAGGTACTTGACTTCTGTGTTCGATGCGATCTAGCAGTCGTGAACTCCTTTTTCAAAAAGAGACGATCTCACGGACTCACATACGAGAGCGGAAGAAATCAGAGTCAAATTGACTTTTGGTTAATCCTGAGAGCAAAGCTGCGGAACGCGAAAGATGCAAAGGTCATTCCATCAGACCATGTTGCATCTCAGCACCACCCTCTCTTTATGGACTACAGCGTATTGAAGTCGAAGAAACAGCCTTCTCGTAATCCTGAATGCACACGTGTCAAATGGTGGCGCTCGACTGGGAAAGCAGAACGTCTCTCTCTCATGCACATCATCCATCGCAATCTACTCCCTCCTGCACTCTACAAGCAGTTTCCAGAGGACATAAATGAACATTGGAAGCTTCTTGAAGACAGCATCAGATCACCCGCCGCAAGCATCCTCGAAAAGACGAAACCCGGAAAGCCAAGAATCGAGAAAGACACCTGGTTTTTCACCTCCGAAGTTCAGGATGCGATCAAGGCGAAAAAGAATGCCTACAAGAGATGGAGGACGTCAAATGAGGCTGACGACCGCGCTGCATACAGCTCAGCCAAGAAAGCCGCCAAAAGAGCTGTCGCAGTTTCAAAAGCCTCCTACTTCCGCGATCTCTATGAGAAGATGAACCAACCAGGAGGCGATAAAGCCATCTATCGGCTTGCCAAGGCTCGACACCGCAACACCTTGGACATCCAGAGAGCAGCCACGATAAGGGACAAACAAGGGAAGCTCGTCACTGACCCTTTAAAAGTCAGAAACAGGTGGCACGAACATTTCGAAGAAATGAGCGGCCAAGAGTTTGAGCACCCTCCCATCCCTACTTCCCACGCCATACAAGGACCCGTGCCAACCATCACGGCCGAGGAAGAGAAGAAGGCACTCTCTAAGATGAAGACTGGGAAAGCGGCTGGACCGGACGACATAGCCACCGAAGCCTAGAAACTTGCGGGTGATGTTGGACTAGCACATCTCGTGCACCTGTTCAACACCATCGTAAAGCAAGGCCAAATTCCACATATCTGGCGCTACTCCACGACCGTTCCAGTCTTCAAAGGAAAAGGCGATGCCAGAGTGTGCAGCAACTACCGTCCAATACGCCTTCTCAACCACACTATGAAGATATTTGAGAGGATACTGGATTCACGCATACGAGATATCGTCGATATTCCAGCTCAGCAATGCGGGTTTGTGAACGGAAGAGGCACAACAGATGCAATATTTGCACTCCGTTTACTCGTCGAGAAGCACGCAGAGAAAAGATCACCTCTCCATCTGACCTACCTCGATTTGGAAAAGGCGTTCGACAGAGTCCCCCATGATCTTATTTCATATGCATTGCGCGATCATCAGGTTCCTGAAGAGTACATTCGATGGACAATGGCGATGTACGATGATTCAAAGAGTACTGTCAGAACTCCGGTCGGCATCACAGAGCCATTCGCAGTAAACGTTGGAGTGCACCAAGGGAGTGCTTTGTCTCCCCTTCTCTTCATTTTGGTTATGGATACCGTCACGCGTCCTCTACTGACTCCGGCTCCGTCAACCATCGCATACGCCGACGACATTCTCCTTGCTGCTCCTACACGTGCCGAAATCGAGAAACGCACCCAAGAATGGAATGACGCTCTTAGTAGGCATGGCTCACGCCTCAACATCAAGAAGACCGAGTACCAGGAAATCGGAGTGCAAACGACGGGAACTGTTCACATCAGCGGTGAACCGCTCCCGAAGACCTCCGAATTCAAGTACCTTGGTTCTGTCATCTCCTCAGACACGTCAACAAATGCAGCGGCACGCCAAAGAGTAAATGCAGCTTGGATGAAATGGAGAGAAGCTGCAGGTGTCCTCTGTGATAGGAATATCACAGCTGGCATACGCGGAAAGATGTATAAAACAGCAATCCGTCCCGTGCTTCTCTATTCGACGGAGACCTGGCCTACAACGCGTATAACCGAGAACATTATCCACACGAATGAGATGAAAATGTTACGCTGGACACTAGAACTGACTCGCCTAGATCGATCGTTTAAATTCGATCACTAACTTTTATTATTTTTTCTCTCCAACTCTCAAATTATTGAACAAAGTGATCTCCAAAAATGAGAATGTCACATCAGTTTGTACAGATTCAATTCAATTTTTTATCCGAATGAGCACGCAAAAATAGTTAACTGCGAGACTGTATTCTCAGACAAGTATGACTTCAGTGATTAAGCTGAGAAAAACTTCAAAAAAGACAAAAATAACAACATTGTAATTACAGAATATAGAGTGGCAAGTTTATAAACCTAAGTGAGATCCCGTAGCATTGATAAAGATGGTCTAAGCTACCTCCAGTAGTGTATTAAAAAAAAACATGTGCGTATGGCCTCACCTTTTCCTCGGTTTTTTCAGCCTTCCGATTTTTTCTAGAAGCTGAGCAGCCAGATATTGTAGCGTTGTCCGAAACTTGGCTCCATGGTAGGATTAAAGATTGTGAAATTGTTGGAGATCTCCCTTATGTTGTTGTGAGAACGGACCGTGACTCTAGAGGCGGTGGTGTTTGCATTGTTATTCGTGATGTATACTCTTTTACTAAGCCAGCAATAGATTTCTCTCGTACAGAAGTCATAGCCATCGATGTTCTTATTTCAATTTGTTTTCTACGAATTGTTGTGTGTTACCGTCCACCCAGTTATAGTTCCGATCAGACAAGAGTTTTTTGTGATTTTCTATCCGATCTTTTCTCAACATCTAATCATCCCTTCTTCCTGGTGGGCGATTTCAATTCTGATTCCCTGAGTCCTCCTGTTAGTCTTTCCGATAATATAATTCATTCTCTGATTTCCTCCTTCAACCTCTCGTTTCTGTGCCGCCTCCCAACGCGCCAAAACCGATCACTTGACTGGTTCGTTACATCTCATCCTTCTCTTTTCTCCGAGTCCCGTATTATTCCCTCATTTCCGTCTTGTGATCATTTAGGATTCGATACCAATATACATATATGCTTGGACCGTATCGACGTTGAACATGTTCCAGACTATTCTCGAACTGATTTTTCTGCTTTGAATGATTACTTGTCCTCTATAGATTGGGAAGCTGCTTTCGATATGTTCTTTTGTGTAGATGACCTTTACTCTCGCTTCCTACTATTCCTCCACCACGCTCTGTCCTTGTATGTTCCAATGAAGACCCCTCGCTCGTCTTTCTCTGCCTATCCACCCCATATTCGTAGCTTGATCTCTTATCGAGATGCACTATTTCGCAATATTCGTTACCCACTTGTTCGAAAACTGTATGAAAAAGCTAGTTGTGATCTACTTAAACAAATCAACAAGTGGAATAAGCACTGCCTCAAGAAAAGGCTCACATCCTCTCGTAATTTGTACCGGCATATCTCTTCTCTCACACGTCCCAAACCCAATCCTCCTCGTTTTCTCATTGATCGAAATGGTTCTGTTTTGACTGACTCTCAAAGTAAATGTGACTTACTAGCAGCTGAGTTTGCCTCTTCCTTTACCCATGATGACGGTTTGTTACCCCGCCCCGCTGGAGATCCCATTCTTCCACAAGCTAATCTAAGTATCTTTCTTCCGTATACTGTTTCACGTGCTTTGTCTAAATTGAAATACACGGGTAGTACCGGTGCCGATGGAATTCCTCAGCTTGTGTTCAAAATGTGTCATTCTTCGCTTTCGGTTCCTCTATCCCACATATACAACTTTTGTCTTATCACATCTTCGACTCCTGCTATTTGGAAGCATTCTTTTGTGACCGCAATTCCTAAACAAGGCAAAGAACCCTCGTCTCCTTCTTCCTATAGGCCCATATCGATATTGTCCCCTGCATCGAAGACAATAGAGCGCCTACTTCGTAAGACTATTATAGAGCATCTTGAAAGATTCGATGTGTTGTCTAATTATCAGCACGGTTTTAGAGAGAAGGCTTCTGTTGTCACCAATTTATTGATGTGTGAGGAAGACTGGACGAGAGCGCTAGGGAGTGGACTTTCCACCGATGTCATATATCTCGATTTTTCTCGAGCTTTCGATACAATTAGTATTCCTAAGCTTCTCTACAAGTGTAGACATTATGGTATACCATCTCAATTGTTATTGTTTCTGGAATCCTTCTTGACAGATCGCACTTTTTCAGTTCGAATTGGTAGGACTCGTTCTCCTCAATTTAATGTGACATCAGGGGTTCCCCAGGGTTCTGTTCTTGGACCCCTGCTATTCATCTTATACATAACTGATTTGAACCATGTACTAGCTCAATTCCCTAATGTGCATTTCCAAGCATTTGCCGATGATATTAAAGTGTATGTGTCTTATAACAAAGATACCTTTTTAGAGCGAAGTCAAGAACTACAACTTGCACTCGATGCTATTACTGTTTGGTGTGAATGTAATCAACTCTCCTTGTCTCCCAGTAAAACTCTTCATCTGCATATAGGGTACCAATCTCTCATCGCCTCCTATTCAATCTGCCATGTTCTGTTATCACGTGTCAACCAAGTTCGCGACCTGGGAGTACAAGTTGTCTCATCATTGCGCAGAGGCCCAGCTGTTGAAGATCGAGTGAGCAAAGCAACGGCAGCCATGTATTCACTCCTCCGTGCTGTTCCCATCAACGACCCAGTAATTCTGCTCAAATGCTTTTCCACATATATACTTCCTCATCTAGAATTTGCATCTTGCTTCTGGAATCCATATTATAAAAAAGACTGCAAAGTTATCGAGAAAGTACTTGAAGCTTTTACTCGTATTGTATACTACCGATGCTTTCCTAATCCTGATTATCCACGTGCACTTCCTTCTTATTCTTGTCGATTGGCTAACCTAGGTCTTTCTTCCTTGATAGACAGGCGTAAAGTCGCGGATCTTATGATGGGTTGGAAAATTTACAACAATAGTTCCATTGTCGCGAAGGAAAAGTTCTTCAAATGGGTTCCGATTACACGGACAAATGTTAACGGTTTGTATGTCGAAGCAACACAGAATACGGCCCGTTTCCATTGTTTCTCATTAAGGGTAGCACGTATGTTCACTAGATTATCGAGAGATGTGTTGAATGTTCCGAGTGAACACGTTTTTAAAAAAGCTGTCATCAATATCATTGATACACTTTAGTCTTTCCGTTTCGAATCAGCAGACATATGGATGTAATTATTAGACACTATGACGCGCTCTGTAATAAATTGTTACAAGAATTGTCTTAGATTTCTTTTCTTTTTTTTTCTTTGCTTCTTAAAGACACCATTGTTATCTGTGGTTTTTGAATGTTTGTTTTTGCACTGACAAGTGTAGATAAAATATATGTCTTGGATTCCTTACCACGCTGCCATCTCAAAGTCGGCAATCCAGGTCTCCGGGCGAAACTGAAGGGTCAGAGCTCGGACCGCGTCAAAAGCCACCGCGTACGCACTCCGTGTTGGGTGAACTCTACCAAAAAGGATTTGTATGGCAGTGAAGTGATGGTTGCACGCCGTTTCGCAAGCGATCGAATAAAGCTGCTTGAATGGAGCGGGTACTACCTGTAAAAGGTAGAAATCAGTTAAAAGGTTCCAGTAAAAATGCTGTGATCTTAAATCTGTAGCTAAAAAATCGTTCGAATTGGGATAAAATGTTAAATTTATAATTTTACCTTAAATGTGCCGTCACTGAATACCCGGCGAGCATGAGATAGAGCGGCCACGGATTCCATTGACCCCATCACCAGCACACGATCGCCACCCCTGCCTTCGTCAGCGAGAATATATGAACGACCGTCTTCAAACTCGGCATAGCAAGATGGTATTTCGAAGTTGAAATCTCCATCTTGAGGCAGTGGCGGCTCGTCTCTCACGGCTTGCCTTTTTCGCTGTATCGTACGCTTCAGGCTGCTATTCCTGGGTAAATGCGCCTCTTCTTCCAGATTCATTGATCTAGTAGCCTCTGGATTTTCGCGCCGCGGGGTCGGAACTACGGTTCCTGCGTCTAGGACTGAGCGGGTCGTCATGTTTGTCGTGACCGCCATTTCATTGAGTCTGGACTTGGTTCGGAGAGCGACGAACTCCCCTGGGGTGGGAAGGTGAGTATGCTCTGCGTTAAACACGCTAACGATGAGGCCGTCCCGTACTCTAATGCGAGCTTTACAGCCCTTGCTGTACCGCTTTGCACAAAAGCAAACAAAAGTGTTGTCGGCTAGCCGGCGATGCACAGTGAAGCATTGCCCTCCGGTTGCTAGTAGTGGCTTGTTTTTCGTGGTGACCCCTTGCTCCACAATGTCTCCGATTGAGTGCATTATCTGAATATAGCATGAAATTGATTTGAATGACACTATTGGGAAAAGCCGATCTATATTCTCTTTAATTTTTTGTTGTTCAATTTCCATTTCAAATGGAGAAAAAAAGGCTGAACAAATTAAGGATTTTGAAAACTTTTTATTTTGTAAAAAATGTTTTAAAGTTTCAATTTGTTAGAGAGACCATGGTCTGTTAGAGAGACCATGGTCTGTTAGAGAGACCATGGTCTGTTAGAGAGACCATGGTCTGTTAGAGAGACCATGGTCTGTTAGAGAGACCATGGTCTGTTAGAGAGACCATGGTCTGTTAGAGAGACCATGGTCTGTTAGAGAGACCATGGTCTGTTAGAGAGACCATGGTCTGTTAGAGAGACCATGGTCTGTTAGAGAGACCATGGTCTGTTAGAGAGACCATGGTCTGTTAGAGAGACCATGGTCTGTTAGAGAGACCATGGTCTGTTAGAGAGACCATGGTCTGTTAGAGAGACCATGGTCTGTTAGAGAGACCATGGTCTGTTAGAGAGACCATGGTCTGTTAGAGAGACCATGGTCTGTTAGAGAGACCATGGTCTGTTAGAGAGACCATGGTCTGTTAGAGAGACCATGGTCTGTTAGAGAGACCATGGTCTGTTAGAGAGACCATGGTCTGTTAGAGAGACCATGGTCTGTTAGAGAGACCATGGTCTGTTAGAGAGACCATGGTCTGTTAGAGAGACCATGGTCTGTTAGAGAGACCATGGTCTGTTAGAGAGACCATGGTCTGTTAGAGAGACCATGGTCTGTTAGAGAGACCATGGTCTGTTAGAGAGACCATGGTCTGTTAGAGAGACCATGGTCTGTTAGAGAGACCATGGTCTGTTAGAGAGACCATGGTCTGTTAGAGAGACCATGGTCTGTTAGAGAGACCATGGTCTGTTAGAGAGACCATGGTCTGTTAGAGAGACCATGGTCTGTTAGAGAGACCATGGTCTGTTAGAGAGACCATGGTCTGTTAGAGAGACCATGGTCTGTTAGAGAGACCATGGTCTGTTAGAGAGACCATGGTCTGTTAGAGAGACCATGGTCTGTTAGAGAGACCATGGTCTGTTAGAGAGACCATGGTCTGTTAGAGAGACCATGGTCTGTTAGAGAGACCATGGTCTGTTAGAGAGACCATGGTCTGTTTGAGAGACCATGGTCTGTCAGAGAGACCATGGTCTGTTAGAGAGACCATGGTCTGTTAGAGAGACCATGGTCTGTTAGAGAGACCATGGTCTGTTAGAGAGACCATGGTCTGTTAGAGAGACCATGGTCTGTTAGAGAGACCATGGTCTGTTAGAGAGACCATGGTCTGTTTGAGAGACCATGGTCTGTTAGAGAGACCATGGTCTGTTAGAGAGACCATGGTCTGTTAGAGAGACCATGGTCTGTTTGAGAGACCATGGTCTGTTAGAGAGACCATGGTCTGTTAGAGAGACCATGGTCTGTTAGAGAGACCATGGTCTGTTAGAGAGACCATGGTCTGTTAGAGAGACCATGGTCTGTTAGAGAGACCATGGTCTGTTTGAGAGACCATGGTCTGTTAGAGAGACCATGGTCTGTTAGAGAGACCATGGTCTGTTAGAGAGACCATGGTCTGTTAGAGAGACCATGGTCTGTTTGAGAGACCATGGTCTGTTAGAGAGACCATGGTCTGTTTGAGAGACCATGGTCTGTTAGAGAGACCATGGTCTGTTAGAGAGACCATGGTCTGTTAGAGAGACCATGGTCTGTTAGAGAGACCATGGTCTGTTAGAGAGACCATGGTCTGTTAGAGAGACCATGGTCTGTTAGAGAGACCATGGTCTGTTAGAGAGACCATGGTCTGTTAGAGAGACCATGGTCTGTTAGAGAGACCATGGTCTGTTTGAGAGACCATGGTCTGTTAGAGAGACCATGGTCTGTTAGAGAGACCATGGTCTGTTAGAGAGACCATGGTCTGTTTGAGAGACCATGGTCTGTTAGAGAGACCATGGTCTGTTAGAGAGACCATGGTCTGTTAGAGAGACCATGGTCTGTTAGAGAGACCATGGTCTGTTAGAGAGACCATGGTCTGTTAGAGAGACCATGGTCTGTTAGAGAGACCATGGTCTGTTAGAGAGACCATGGTCTGTTAGAGAGACCATGGTCTGTTTGAGAGACCATGGTCTGTTTGAGAGACCATGGTCTGTTAGAGAGACCATGGTCTGTTAGAGAGACCATGGTCTGTTTGAGAGACCATGGTCTGTTAGAGAGACCATGGTCTGTTAGAGAGACCATGGTCTGTTAGAGAGACCATGGTCTGTTAGAGAGACCATGGTCTGTTTGAGAGACCATGGTCTGTTAGAGAGACCATGGTCTGTTTGAGAGACCATGGTCTGTTAGAGAGACCATGGTCTGTTAGAGAGACCATGGTCTGTTAGAGAGACCATGGTCTGTTAGAGAGACCATGGTCTGTTAGAGAGACCATGGTCTGTTAGAGAGACCATGGTCTGTTAGAGAGACCATGGTCTGTTAGAGAGACCATGGTCTGTTTGAGAGACCATGGTCTGTTAGAGAGACCATGGTCTGTTTGAGAGACCATGGTCTGTTAGAGAGACCATGGTCTGTTAGAGAGACCATGGTCTGTTAGAGAGACCATGGTCTGTTAGAGAGACCATGGTCTGTTAGAGAGACCATGGTCTGTTAGAGAGACCATGGTCTGTTAGAGAGACCATGGTCTGTTAGAGAGACCATGGTCTGTTAGAGAGACCATGGTCTGTTTGAGAGACCATGGTCTGTTAGAGAGACCATGGTCTGTTAGAGAGACCATGGTCTGTTTGAGAGACCATGGTCTGTTAGAGAGACCATGGTCTGTTAGAGAGACCATGGTCTGTTAGAGAGACCATGGTCTGTTAGAGAGACCATGGTCTGTTTGAGAGACCATGGTCTGTTAGAGAGACCATGGTCTGTTTGAGAGACCATGGTCTGTTAGAGAGACCATGGTCTGTTTGAGAGACCATGGTCTGTTAGAGAGACCATGGTCTGTTAGAGAGACCATGGTCTGTTAGAGAGACCATGGTCTGTTAGAGAGAACATGGTCTGTTAGAGAGACCATGGTCTGTTAGAGAGACCATGGTCTGTTTGAGAGACCATGGTCTGTTAGAGAGACCATGGTCTGTTAGAGAGACCATGGTCTGTTAGAGAGACCATGGTCTGTTAGAGAGACCATGGTCTGTTAGAGAGACCATGGTCTGTTTGAGAGACCATGGTCTGTTAGAGAGACCATGGTCTGTTTGAGAGACCATGGTCTGTTAGAGAGACCATGGTCTGTTAGAGAGACCATGGTCTGTTAGAGAGACCATGGTCTGTTAGAGAGACCATGGTCTGTTAGAGAGACCATGGTCTGTTAGAGAGACCATCGTCTGTTTGAGAGACCATGGTCTGTTAGAGAGACCATGGTCTGTTAGAGAGACCATGGTCTGTTAGAGAGACCATGGTCTGTTAGAGAGACCATGGTCTGTTTGAGAGACCATGGTCTGTTAGAGAGACCATGGTCTGTTTGAGAGACCATGGTCTGTTAGAGAGACCATGGTCTGTTTGAGAGACCATGGTCTGTTAGAGAGACCATGGTCTGTTAGAGAGACCATGGTCTGTTAGAGAGACCATGGTCTGTTAGAGAGACCATGGTCTGTTAGAGAGACCAAGGTCTGTTAGAGAGACCATGGTCTGTTTGAGAGACCATGGTCTGTTAGAGAGACCATGGTCTGTTAGAGAGACCATGGTCTGTTAGAGAGACCATGGTCTGTTAGAGAGACCATGGTCTGTTAGAGAGACCATGGTCTGTTTGAGAGACCATGGTCTGTTAGAGAGACCATGGTCTGTTAGAGAGACCATGGTCTGTTAGAGAGACCATGGTCTGTTAGAGAGACCATGGTCTGTTTGAGAGACCATGGTCTGTTAGAGAGACCATGGTCTGTTAGAGAGACCATGGTCTGTTAGAGAGACCATGGTCTGTTAGAGAGACCATGGTCTGTTAGAGAGACCATGGTCTGTTAGAGAGACCATGGTCTGTTAGAGAGACCATGGTCTGTTAGAGAGACCATGGTCTGTTAGAGAGACCATGGTCTGTTAGAGAGACCATGGTCTGTTTGAGAGACCATGGTCTGTTAGAGAGACCATGGTCTGTTAGAGAGACCATGGTCTGTTAGAGAGACCATGGTCTGTTAGAGAGACCATGGTCTGTTAGAGAGACCATGGTCTGTTAGAGAGACCATGGTCTGTTAGAGAGACCATGGTCTGTTAGAGAGACCATGGTCTGTTTGAGAGACCATGGTCTGTTAGAGAAACCATGGTCTGTTAGAGAGACCATGGTCTGTTTGAGAGACCATGGTCTGTTAGAGAGACCATGGTCTGTTAGAGAGACCATGGTCTGTTAGAGAGACCATGGTCTGTTAGAGAGACCATGGTCTGTTTGAGAGACCATGGTCTGTTAGAGAGACCATGGTCTGTTTGAGAGACCATGGTCTGTTAGAGAGACCATGGTCTGTTTGAGAGACCATGGTCTGTTAGAGAGACCATGGTCTGTTAGAGAGACCATGGTCTGTTAGAGAGACCATGGTCTGTTAGAGAGACCATGGTCTGTTAGAGAGACCATGGTCTGTTTGAGAGACCATGGTCTGTTAGAGAGACCATGGTCTGTTTGAGAGACCATGGTCTGTTAGAGAGACCATGGTCTGTTAGAGAGACCATGGTCTGTTAGAGAGACCATGGTCTGTTAGAGAGACCATGGTCTGTTAGAGAGACCATGGTCTGTTAGAGAGACCATGGTCTGTTTGAGAGACCATGGTCTGTTAGAGAGACCATGGTCTGTTTGAGAGACCATGGTCTGTTAGAGAGACCATGGTCTGTTAGAGAGACCATGGTCTGTTTGAGAGACCATGGTCTGTTAGAGAGACCATGGTCTGTTAGAGAGACCATGGTCTGTTTGAGAGACCATGGTCTGTTAGAGAGACCATGGTCTGTTTGAGAGACCATGGTCTGTTAGAGAGACCATGGTCTGTTTGAGAGACTGCGCGCAGTTTTTTTGTTGTTGTTGGAAAATTTGTTACTTAACTTTTCATTGACAGAATCAAATTTGAACAAACATTTCTGAATTTAATTTTGTTCTGGAAGAAAACGAACTAATATTTTCATTCTGCAGAAAACTTCCAACCTTGGTTTTATTTCCTATTGAGATAGGGATAGGCGGAGGACGCAAGAGTTTTGGAAAGACGGAGGAACGGCGGATGCGCACTTTGCTATGCTCTTGTTCACGGATTATTTCTTAAAAAACTTAATTTAGAAACATTATCAAAGTTTGGTTGTTTTAACTTGGGGGGGAGCTCCGCTTCACTTTGGAGGGGCTATCTTGAATTTTAGTTATTTTTACATTAAAAACGCTTTGGCTTAGGAAAAAGTTTTCGCTAACGAGACCGTGTGGCTTAGGCGAACGGGACCCATGAGAAAATTCCTCATATTGGTTCTTTTTTACACACCAAATGAACGCACCGAAAAGAGCCCCCTCCAAGTGAAGCGCCCCCCCAAGTAAACTTGTGCCAAAAGTTTTTTCCAAAGCTAATCTTCTGTGAACGCTGAAAGCTCACAGGCGTATGCAAGAAAAAAATTAATTGATTGCAATTTTAAAAGATGGGAGAGCTGAATTTTTTTTGTGTTGAAGTCTAACAAACAGCCGCAGTTCTGATGTTCAATTCCTAAACAAATTGATTACGAAACAATCTAACAAGAATCAACCACTACAAAAAAAAATCCAACAGTTAAAAAACACTCATTTAAAACCTAGAAAAAAAGTAACCTTGAAATTAGAAAAAAAGTAACCTGTCGTCGAAGAAACTGTCCTTCAAATTAAATATTATGGAGCAAAGAAGTCTAACAAACAGCCGCAGTTCTGATGTTCAATTCCTAAACAAATTGATTTCGAAACAATCTAACAAGAATCAACCACTACAAAAAAAAATCCAACAGTTAAAAAACACTCATTTAAAACCTAGAAAAAAAGTAACCTTGAAATTAGAAAAAAAGTAACCTGTCGTCGAAGAAACTGTCCTTCAAATTAAAAATTATGGAGCAAAGAAGTCCAACAAACAGCCGCAATTCTGATGTTCAATTCCTAAAAAAATTGATTAAGAAACAAACTAACAAGAATCAAGTACTACGAAAAAATCAAACAGTTAAAAAACTCATTTAAAACCTAGAAAAAAGTGACCTTGAAATTAGAAAAAAAAGTAAATTCCTAAAAAAATTGATTACGAAACAAACTAACAAGAATCAAACACTACAAAAAAATCAAACAGTTAAAAAAACTCATTTAAAACCTAGAAAAAAAAGTGACCTTGAAATTAGAAAAAAAAGTAACCTGTCGTCGTAGAAACTGTCCTTCAAATTAAAAATTATGGAGCAAAATATCTCGGAGCAAATCGTCGTGTTACAATTTTTTTGTAAAAAAGTGTCGTGTAACAAAGTGTCGTGCAACAAAGTGTCGTGTAACAAAATATCGTGTAACAAAGTGTCGTGTCACAAAGTGTCTTGTCACAAAGTGTCGTGTAACAAAGTGTCATGTAACAAAGTATCGTGTAACAAAGTGTCGTGTAACAAACTGTCTTGTAACAAACTGTCGTGATACCGACTAAATGATTCAATTAATTTCTATGTAGCCCAAACATTTTTGCGTAGCTGAATTCATGGGTATCCCTTGACCCTAGAAAAAACTTCAAACTTTACGAGAGGAAAATTTTCAAACTATTGGTTGAACAGTTATTATACTTGCCTTTTCTTACATCTAAGGAAATTTTTTTTCTCTGTCCACATTTGAAATATTCTTCTGAGTTTTGCGCGTGTTTTTCTTTTCCGTTTATTAATAAAAGTTCTTTCCAGTAAAAAGGTTGGGTTTTAGTTCAAATTTTCGGTTTAACAACCTTTCAATTTTTTCTCTTTCAAAACAAAAATAAAAGTAAAAGAGACTCCGCGAGTTTCTGCTGATAATGAATACTGTCAGACGATTTTCCCCATGTGTTATGATTGCGCTCTTTTTGAACAATTCAGTACGTATCGATCAGTTCAAAAACACGCGCGGAAAGCTTGCTCTCTGCTTATCGCTACTAATCATCAGTTTTAATTTAATATTCAATGATCTGAATTTATAAAATTATACAAAATTTTATCGCTCAAGTTGTTTCAATTATACCTCATCTTTAAAATCTGGTTTTGAAATTGCTTAGTATTGTACTCTTCCACATTAAAAAATATATATGAATACTTTTTTCACATTCTTACCCAGCAAACGCTCTCTCTTCTGAACTTATTCAGACACTACTCCTATAACTTAAAAGTCGAACGCTTTTTCATTGTAGAAATCATTTCCAATTTTTCTTTTTTTGTTTTCGATGTTTTCGCATTTTAAATTATATATTCCAAAACTTGTTTTCTATTCTTCAAGTCTAATTGCAGATTTCTGAGCTCCTATACAGCTCGAGCATATTCGATTTTCATCCAGAACAGGAGTTGTCGTAAAGTGAGTATAATTTTTTTCTTATTACTGGATTAAACGTTTTCGTAAAGCTTTGTGACGTTTCTAAAAAAATTTTGGCACTTTTTCACTTTAGGGCCCCCCTCTCAGAGGTTCAATTGGGTCGTACTTATTTACATTTACAAAAAAATTTCTTTTACATTTAAATAATTATTTTTATATTAGAGAAATTATTTTTATATTGAAAACGCTTAGGCTTAGGAAAAAGTTTACGCTAACGAGGCCGTACGGCTTAACTAACGTGGCCGTATCAAGAAAATGACCCAATTGAACCTCTGAGAGAAGGGGCCTGAAGTGAAAAAGTGCCAAATTTTTCTTCTGTTTTTTTCCTGTTGGTAGTGAAATTTACAGAAACATCTCTCAATGATGCAATTTTTCATTATTCCATGTCGACCAGTTGGTAACAACAATCAGGAGCAATAGCATTCCGAAAGGTTTGTGAATTGAAAAAAAACTTTTTGTAAAAGAGTTTATCTGCTTTCAATGGCGCAAACTTGGTGAGCAGTCACTAAGAGAGCAACAGGAAATGATTGTTTCCCCCTAAATACTACTGATTTAGGCCGAGACCGAGATGGGGACATTATTGTCCTTATAGATGACAAACTGTGGGTCACCTTCAAGAAGAAGACGACACTATGAGCCAATAAGCACTACCTTCTTGGCTTCGGCAGTTCTCTCGACAGCCTACGCAAGAATGACGCTATATGAAATTATCTCGAGAGTGATGAGCTCCAGGCTGCTCTATTGTGGTTAGTAATCATATTTGCTCTGTTAAAACCAGGGTTTGAAGTTTTTATTACATGAAGTGTTTTGAAACATTGTGTGCGAATAATCTTAAAAAGGCAGGGAAATGAAAGAGGGTTTAAGGGAAAAGGCGGATCACTAAGCAATTCCAAGACTACGTACCGACCACCCATCACACGAATTAACGTTAGGACCAAAACCGTACAGAAGGATTTGCAGACAAGCGAAGAATGTGGAGTTCGATCTACAGGACTCAAAGAGTAAAGAAGCTATGAGACGTATTCACACTGAAACCGTTAGAGAATTCTTAGGCTTTTGCAGTAAGAACATAGTCCTAAATGCTAGGGCACCATTAATGCATAGGTCAGTGTATCAGCTTCCTAGAGAAAAAAGATTACTTTAACACAACTTCGCAGCGGACACTCTAATATGTTACAGAGTTACCATCATAGGATAGGAGTCTCACCCTCACCTATGTGTCCGAAATGTAATAAGGAACCTCACACGGTAGCTCATCTTTTTGATTGTATTTGTAATTGTACTATGTTAAAGCCCATAGACTTTTGGTTTAGGCCACTATATTTGTACCAGGGGGTTTTGAAGATCATCTAGAGCAGTTCTTGCACAGAGGTATCTTTGAAAAAGCCATTTGATTGATTTGAGCATTGAAGTATAATGTTATATTTTGCTAGACAAACACAGTTTGTTGAAGTAAAATATTTATTATAACTCAATGCGAAAATCAATCAAACAATGTTTTCCCAATCAGCTGCATGTCCAGCTTGATTGTCGCATTCAAAAGAAACGGGCTAGCTTTTGTAAGCAATATCATAAATCATTGTGCAATTCAAAGCCTGTACTAATCATTATGATTCCAGAGCCGGAGGCGGAGCTTGCTAAGAAGGAGGAGCCAAGAGCCAGAAGATAAAAGAGGCCACAGAGAGCGATCGAGGAGAGAGAGGGGGATGAACCCCAAGCCCTGACCACATGACCCCTTTTCTGACGACTTTCGCAGACCGCTGTCTGTCACTTCACTTGAAATACATAACTGGCTTCTTAAGCAAGATTCTTGTGTTCCAGACCTTCTTGATCACCCTTTCTCTTTGTCTTCTACAGATCTTTCTTCCTACTTCTATTCAATCAAAAGACAACCAAAAGCATCGCTCTCCCCTGACGCTTCTCTCACTTATCCTTCTTTGCAAACGATTGTTTACTCTGAGAAATTCGTAAATGCAATCTATTGTTCCCTTATCTCGCAGATTAAAGATAGAATACTTGCTTCTTTAAAGAAAAAGTTTTTTATTGCTACTGACTGCGCTCCCGATGACTTTGCGAAGTTAGTTTCCACTCACGTTCCCCCATCTCTTGTGGAAGGACTCATTGCGACTGAAGTTGATATTAGCAAGTACGACAAAAGCCAAGGGGAGGTTGCGTTATTATTTGAATGCAACCTCATGGAGTTTATGGGCGTTCCGAAGGAATTGGTAATGATGTGGCGATCTTCTCATTCTTTTTCAAAGGTCCGCGATCTTGTCACCGGTTTCACTTCTTTTTTTCTCTTTCAACGAAAGAGCGGTGACGCTTCTACGTTCCTTTTCAATACTCTTTTCTTGATGGCCCTTCTTGCTTATTGTTCGGATTTTTCTACCGTCGCCCTCGCGTTGTTCGCTGGAGATGATAGTCTTATTTATTCATCTGATTTAAAACTGGACGCTCAAAATCTTACTGCGAACTTTAATCTTGAAGCAAAAGTTTCTCACTTTGAAAATTCTTACTTTTGCTCTCGTTTCTTTCTCCCATTGTACACAGATGAATGGCTCTTCGCTTCTGATCCGATTAAAATTCTTGTCAAACTGGGTCGTCGCGATGTCGTTAATATTGAGCATTTGAAATGTATTCATACTTCTCTCTGTGACCATCTCAAACCTATTTTGTCTCTCGAAGCTGAATTCGCTCTCGCTCCAGCCGTCCACGAACGTTACCCCGGTTCACCGGCCTATTCTATTCTGTCCACGGCTTTCTCTTCGTTGCTTTCTTTTGAAAATTTTTCTTCTCTCTTTTTCGAAGCTCCTCACGCAGTTATTGATCGTCTTCGTTACAATTTTGTACGTGATGATTAAATTCTTTAGGCTAATTTCTTCTCTTTCTCATCACAATCTCGACTGTAAACAGAAAAAAACTTAGTTCAATCGTTTGTCATCTTGAAAAGATAAAACTGCCTTTGAACTGTGTAACTTAGCATTTGAAGAAAAAACTTAATAAATACTGAATCAAAAATTTAATAATGGAAAAATCAAACTTACAGAACCAAAAGATAATGTTGAATGCAGTTCCTGATTTATTTAAAGTGACTTAATTTTGGCGCACTTTAAGCATTTGAAAACTTAGCGCGAGTTTGAAAACTCAGTTTTTTATATCCACTTCTAGGTTATTTTGCACTTCTACGCCTTAAGTTTCAGTTGAAGAAGTTTCAAGCTTTGTGGTTTGTTATGCTCACCTTCAATGACTGCAAAGCTGGAATGTCAGGCCTTGACAAGGTAGTAATTGATTCGCTTTTCCGTATTCAAATTCTTTCCACAAGTACTTCTGTTGGCCGAGGGCTATTGTTGCAAGGAAGATGCTTTCCGTTACACAAAGTGCAACCAGTTGTCGACAATTGTCGAAATTTAAGTTTTGTTTTAGGAAAAGATTACACGGATTATCGAAGAGAACACTAATCAGAAGTTCGGAGCGTTCGCGAAAAAGAAGAATGAGAGAATAGCTAAACAACAGGAGGATATTAGAGAGAAGATCCGAAAGCTCAACGAATACGACCTCAAGAGCTCCTTAACAGAGGTAAGTAGCATCCCGAGAACCAGACAGATTCCAGAAAAGTTTAAATTTCTGAGATGACGTCGTTGATGGAGGAATTGGAGATGGAAAGAGACCTTTCGCGGAACTGTGTTCACATCGATATGGATGCCTTCTTTGCATCCGTGGAGATGAGAGACGATCAACGACTCAGGAATGTTCCAATGGCAGTTGGCTCCGAATCTATGCTGGTTGATCTTTTGTTTTTTCGGTTTTTTTACTTAGTTCACTATGGTTCCGTGTACGGTATTTGCGAGTCCGTTGAATGAATAAATTAGTTCAGAGCACGTCGAATTACATCGCTAGACAATTCGGTGTGCGAGCGGCGATGCCAGGATTCATCGCCAGAAAGCTCTGCCCCGATTTGGTTATCGTTCCAGGCAACTATGAAAAGTACTCCGAGGAGAGCAGGGTAATAATACCCTCTTAAAAATCTTACCGTCCTCTATCCCAACTCCAGGCTCGTAGTAATCAGTTTGCTGATTGCAGGTTTTTGCAGCTATATTCAGTGAATATGATGGAGAAGCTAGCATGGGATCACTAGACGAGGCTTACTGCGATATCACTGAGTATGTGAAAACAAGAACTCCATCAGGTAAACTTTGGCTCGTTGCCTCTCGAACACATTGTTACCCTAGCCTATCATTCTCACATTAGTATCATTCTTCTTACAGTAACCCTGGAGAGGATACGGTATTTCGGTGACTGCGTATGTCGACTACCTCGGGTTTCTCCCGAAGAATGCTGCACATCCTCGAGTTCTCCCATATCAAAGAAAATTTGCTTGAAATGCAAAAAGTCCTCAGCTGCCTATCAAGTTTCATTGTATAATATCTCTTTTTGTCTCCGTTTCACTCTCTTTCTTTGTATCTCTCTCTCTATCTCTCTCTCTCTCTCACTTTGAATTACATAAAGTCTACCGTAGAGTTCAGGATACTGTAACATTCGGATGCACAAGGGAGGAAGTGGTGGAGGAGATCAGATTCCGTGTGGAGCAAGCCACTGGATTGACGTGCAGCGCTGGTTGGTAGATCACCCTTTTCAAAAACGCTGTTTCTTACGACTTGCGATAAAGAGATGAATAAGATTAATCTTTACAAACGGCCGACTTTGAATGAAGATCAAGAGCTTGAGATGAAAAGTAGAGAACGCCAGAAAAACCTTGAATTCGTATCATTTGCTTCTTCGGGTATCGCATAGAGACGTGCGTAGGTTTTACCCACATTGCGGTTAACTTAAACATACCGTTCTAAAAGTTGTTTTCTCTTTGATGAGGAGTGCTTGTTCTACAGGGCTGGCTGCGAACTTTATGCTCGCCAAGATTTGTTCGGATGTTAATAAGCCCAATGGACAGTTCTCATTGCGAAACTCCGTGGAAGACATCAGATGCTTCTTGGAAAATTTGCCAATCAGAAAAGTAACTTTTCGTAATTCTTTTTGTGTTCCCCTTTTTCGCGTTGCGGTAGGGTACACACTTTCTTGAGATCAAATACAGAACTAAATGGTGGAATCTAAGGCTGCTCAGTGAGTTCAGCAGAGGGAGAGGAAGATTCTTGCCAGAGCAACTAACATTTCTGAATAATCTTGGTTTAATTTGAAATTTCAGTTTTAAAATGGAGCGGTTTACTGGTTGCAAGCTAGCCAGAGTGCACTACCAATATGTCTTCCCCGATATTGGAAAAATAACAATTTTTTATATCCATAACTACCTCTGTCTGCCCTTGAAGTAAGTGGGATCGGTCGCGTGAGTGAGTCTCTGCTGCAAGCTGCGAATATCCATGACTGTGGGGATATCGTGAGGCAGCGGCGCCTCTTGCCGCACATCTTCACAAAATTCGCGGTGGATTCTTTCCTCAGGGTAAATTTTTTTTCTTAGTTTCATCAGGATAGTCAGTGCAACAGACAATTTCTGAGAGGACTTTGCTAAAATCTTAAAGGAAGATAAATTAGTGTTTCTTTTATCGCATAGTCAGATTTACGCTGTTATCAGGGTGTTTCTTAGCACCCGCATAACTTTTTTTGAGCGCATAGATTTTTTTTAAATCACAGTTCAACATTCAATTTTTCCAATGATTTGTAATTTCCCTACGAAAAATCCGTGGAAAATTTTTTTCAAGTACCTAGATTTCAATGTTTTTTCGGGGTTTTTGGAGAGCGCATAGATTTTTTTACCCACAGTGCGGGTCAAAGAAACATCCTGGCTGTTATTCAACTCAATGAGCTGCGTGTAGATCAAAAAAGACTGAGAGAAAACAGTCGAAGGAGTTGAAGAGAAAATCAGTGTATGCGATATAAAAAAAAGTAAATGTCATACAAAAAGTAAACGTATAACTAGCTTGTTTTGGGAGTGTAGATATTTTATCCGGAAGTTGGGTTGATGAAATATCATCGTGAGGGTTCAGATCGGGCTGGGACTTGGCTCCTCCCACTCTTCAAGATCAACGGATGTCTCCCGCAAGTCCATATCAATGGAGAGAACCTTCGCCGCCACATCCGATTTCGCCCAGATCACAGCTCATCTGAGAAGTATCGCAGCCGAGCTTGCTGCACAACTTCCTCATTCTCGGGTGTCAATTCTCAATCATTTCAACATTTCTCTATATGAATACATTATTTCATTCATGCACTAAGATAATTTTCCAGATACACTCGGCCCGTAGTCTGACTGTCAAGATGAAGATGGCTTCCTTTGACCAGCTGACTCGGTGTGCCAAGATTCCTACTGGTATAGTTTTTTGCCATCGATCTTTTCTGAGTAAGGTCGTGTGCATAGCAACTGATTAGTAAGGGCATCACATGGAAAGCAAAAGATTTGGGTTCGGTTTTCGCCTAAAGCACATTCTGCACAAAGATTTGCGAACATGATCCACTTTAGGTCGGGTGAGCCTGTGAGCCTCTCAGTATCCTTTTCGGTGTGAGCATTTAAGTATCCTTTTCGATGTGAGCCCCTCAGTATCCTTTTCGGTGTGAGCTCCTCAGTATCCTTTTCGGTGTGAGCCCCTCAGTATTCTTTTCGGTGTGAGCCCCTCAGTATCCTTCGAAATGGCTATAAAAGACAGAAGGAACTACCAGGAGAAAAAAGATACAAGGTTAAGATCAGAGTAACCGTTTTTGAATATTTCTGGTTTCAGCTACTCCTGAAACTTCTGTGTTCGAAAAAGAGTAAGTTAAGAGTTGTGCGGAGTTTCTGATTGCAGGAGTTAGCTTGAGAGACGAAGAATCCATCTATCGTTATGCCAAGGCAGTCGCCATGAATCACGTCAGAGTGCATTCTTCAAGTTCATTTACACTGCAAAATTCGTCGGAAGGGCATTGAGAAAATCAATCAGTACAGGAGGGACAGTGCATGCGGCTTATTGGAGTTCGACTTCATCGATTGGTTTTCGAGGAGGAGGAGAAAGCTGCGAGAAGCAGTGTGGTCGAACTTCTGATGAAGAGAGGAGCTGGGGAGAGAGAAAGCTCGGAAGATGCACCAACCAATCAATATCCTTCAAGTTCGTTCTTGACTGCTCAATAATTTAATATTTAATTTTTTTGACAGCAAAAAACATGTTTTCATTGTTGCAGCTTCATCATCGGAATCCATTCCAATCAAAAATTACAATTACACCAGAACTGTCAGTTCATCCGAAGACGTGTCTCCATCGGACGTTCCTAGTCAAGCGTTGGAAAAGGTCGAATGGTCTTGTCCTGTGTGTTTCCTGCCCTTCGACGGTGGCTCATGGTCCGAAGTGAATGGACACATCGATGAATGCCTTAACAGGGAGCTCATTAGAGAGAGTCTAGGGGAGCAACCTACTCCGCCGATGGCCAAGAGGAACAGGGAGCTCATCAGAGAGAGAGTACAGGGGAGCAACCTACTCAGCCGAGGGCCAAGAAGGCCAGGAGTGGCTCTATCAAGGATTTCTGCATCCGGATATAGCTATTCGATGGGATTTGAAGTCGCATTTATTCGTATGTAGAGCTTACACTATGAACTAAATGAAGCAATGTGTTATCGAATAAAATGTGTATTCTTCACATGCGACGACATGGAAAATTTTTAATATTTTTAATGTTACTTTGTGTAATATTACGATAAATATTGAGGTTCTTGTGATGTAGACGGTTCAAGGTGTTTTAACTACAATGTGAGTCACATTGAGGTCTACACGGACGAGAGAGGAAAAAACGATGATATTCAAGAAAGGAGAAACGTATCGTAGATCAAGTTCTGTAGAAAACTATATGAAGGAGATGAGAGTTTCAATCATATTCAACCATAGGAAATTTTCGGTTCCACGACATTCTGGTGTACGAGGGCAATGAGAAAACAATGGTCGGAGTGAACTTGAGAACGAGGCGACCACCGCTTTAATGATCTGTAAACGAGGCGAAGACAGTTATTTGTAGGCAAACCGACTTCTCGGATGAGGTTCTGTGTGTATAAGAGTATTCTCTACTCCTCGTTGATCTCAAACAACGGATTTATAAACCGAACAGAGGATCGAAATTTTAGCAGAAACTTGTACAAAAATCGTGTGGTGTGACCGGAACGGAACCCGCGACCTTTGCTTTCCTTGCGATGCTTTTACCCACTGAGCCAAACACGTATAATGCACATTTTAAGTCCCATACAACATCTGTGGGAAAGGCAACTTCAACGATTTGAAAAGTAGCTGTGGCATAGAAACCTGACAATACCAATGACGATGAATAAATTTGGTAGTCGACTTCTGAGTTTATGTAAAACGCTATCGTATAAAAAAGGTATTTGGTCATTGCAAGTCTCTGCTGTTCTCAGAAACGGTCGCTGAGGAAATTCTAAATCATTTTCTTCAGTGAGAACGGAGAAACATGGTGAACTAAACTTTTTCAATCTTGTTTTCTAATTTTCTTTTGTAGCCGTCTTTGTTTATCTTTTCTTTCGTTGACTTATTTAGGTCTTGGGGTAACTTTGTTAGAAAAACAGCCTGCAGCGCTGCAGAACTGCAGAGAAGTAGCACAGGTCACCCAGCGACTGAAACGCGTTGAAAAGTGCGCGATTGACAGTTGCATAAGACGAATCTAGACACTTATCGTGAGTCGAAATTGTACATCGATAGTCTACGAATTTCGAGGCGGTTTGAATGATTAGGCTCAAAGATGCTTTTTATTCTCGTTTTGAGCCTGATCGAATCGATTCGAGGGAGGAACTAATAGCAGACCACTTTCCCGTCAAGTCGATGCTTGTCAAAAGGGAATCAGTCAGGAAAAGCCGCAGTCGGGAGAGGATTCGTCAGGCGGCAATCAGGGCAGAAGCGGGAGCATTCGCAGCGGCACTCGCTGTTTGCTTTTAAGCTCTTTTTTCAATTTTTTTCCTCGAAAGTTGAAGAGGCTCACTTTAATTACGTCAAGCTGTTTGCATTGCATACCCATTTTTCGTTAATTTTTCCCAATAATCCCCCACGCTCATTTTGGAATATAGATAATTATAATTATTTTTTTCAGGTTGTTCGAGTTTATCTTGACAAAATTTCCAGGCTCTCAACTTGAACGTGAGGAAAGCGAAGGTGATGGTTCCTATGAAGCAAACGGTTCTCCCTACTAAAGGGAATAAACTCTGTAGAACCGAACAGGAGACAATGGAGAGGAAAATCCCGATGAAGATTTGATGTATACTGTGTTTTTTCAAGTTACAAGAGTGTAAGTAAGAACCAAACAATTCTGTTTCGAGCTATGCTGTCTGTACTGTCTAGTTTTCTTTTAGAATCCAAGAGTTCTCAACCCTTGTGAGGAATTTGACCAGTTGAATGACAGACCGTAATCATGACTGCTCTCACACTGAATTGTTAATAATCAGTTAAAACACTGCCTCCCTCTATTAATTCTAGTGTTGAAAGCAGCGATGAAAAACTTAAATCCGCATGAATTTCCAGTTTATTATCTGAGCAAAACACAGACAAATCTATACGGCTGCTAAGACAAACTGTATTCACAGATATTTTTATGCAAAAAATTACAAGTAATCTAACTCGAATCAGTTGAAAGGCGATCGAGATACGTGAAAGAAAGGATGTTTTGTGTTTTGAATTGTTACATGAGGTCATTAGCGAAATGCAGGAGATTCATAGCACAACTGGTACGTCATTGGCGAGAGGCTCTTAATTTAGACCCATATCACATTGAGATTGCAGAGTGGCCAACGGAATGTTTGAGCTTGTAAAACATGATGATAATGATAGAGAGTTTGAACAAAAACAAAGATAAGCTACTTCCCTGTATAAATTTAATCGTAAGAAGATCGAGTTTATATTTCTGGTACAAATGACCGAAACATTTGAAAATGCATTAGTCTTGGATAAATTGATGCCTTGTGCGAACCATCAAATCGACTAAACTTTAAAACAAGCAGATGAAAATCGATTCATTGAATCTTGAAACAAGCGGGGGAAAATTGATTAAATCTTTGCAAGTTGAACATAATAGATAGTTAGAGTAGATCAAATGAGGCCCGGCTGTCATCGACTGTGTGTTCCAACTCCAACTCCTCGGGGTCCTCCTCATTCTCAGCAGAGAAAAAGAGCAGCTGAGGCAGTGAGGGGGCAGCTACGCAGTCGGCAACTCAAAACAAAGGCCCATAAAGAGACTGTAGGAATTGATCATTAAACGTTTGTGATCATCTTCCCCCGTAGCCCGGAATGAATGAGTCGATTCGAACCTGAATTTCCTTCCAATGAGAAGCTGTGCTCCGTGGACTCGGGTGTGCTGCTTCTTGAGTACCATCGCTTGCTGTCAAAGGCTTCCTGTGGAGAGAGATATATGCACTTGCTCTGCATCAGAACCCATTCTCATTTGGCACTCAGTACACTCCTGCAAAGATAATTTCGGCTCCGCCCATTTAGTGCACTCCTACAAAGCAAAGAAACTTGGCTCCACCCATTCATCTAATCTATTTCTGATCCGTGGCCATTGGTCACCTGCACTGTTGCAAATCATGAAAATAGGAACTTTCTTTGAGCGGGAAATTCAAAATGATGAAAAGCTCTCCCTTCTCTAATCTTTCAACTCTGGCGCGCTTTTCATTATTCCAGACTCTCATGCTCAGAGAGCGGTTTTCTCTATAATAATTTTCAAGTGAACTTTTGTTGAGTTTTGTTTATTCAATATTATCCATAAATCATTCAATAGTCAACAAATTCTGACATGATAAAAGAAGCACTAAACAAGAGAACATGCAAAAAATATGTAAAATTCCGTTCCGTTTTACTTTCAATACACACTTCAAAAAGAACAATATGAACGGAATGGGTCAAATTGAGCCAAGAATCCTTTCGGATTGCTCGCTAACCCACCTCCGGAGTAGGGTTACGAATTTTGTCGGATTATCTCAAATCCAAAAGTATTATAGCTTCCTTGCATACCGGATTAGTGAAATGTATTTGGATAACTTCTAATCCAAGCTCTTAATCCTTTTGGATTGCTCCATGCATACGGCCTCTGCATGTTTGTATCTGAGCGAAAAAAGTTGTTGATGGCCTCTAAGGTCTTCGGACTTTCATTGGGGCAACTTGTGAAGAAGGAGATTTTGTGACAACTTTTTCATTCAATAAGGCTTCTGAATGGATCTTCAATATATCCTAGCATCGTTTTGAGGTGTAATGCTTACCATTGAACATAATTTTTGATTCAGGGATGTAGGCCAAGTGACGTTCTGATTACGTGACAAAAACTAGTTTTGTTTCAAATCTTTTGGGTTTGGCCTACAAGATCTGTAAAAAAGGAGTTGAAGCCCCTCAAATTGACTACAGATACTGATTTAATACACGATAATGATAATAATATTTATTTCTGTCAATTATGCAAATTCTTACAATATGTATAATTGCAGCTAAATGAAGCTCCAGATTTCACCTTTCAAGAAAATTAAAACTCTAAGGTCAATAATGAGCCGCACAATAGTTTTTCAAACTATTTTTACTCATAAAATTTTTTTTTTTTTTAAAGCTTTCAACGACTTAAGGACGCCCAAAAGACTGAATTCGTAATAATGCATCTTATGCGATCATGAATTAGCCTTATAACCGTGGAAGACCTCAATCCAGCTGAATCATTATAAACGTGAAAGAGTAATATGATCGTGAAAGACCTCAAGCCAGCTGATCCAACAATAGTTACTCGCTTGCTCAAACATGTGCTCTTCTTGGACTACCCGTTCCATATTACTGTATGTTAATAGTTCCTCATAAAGCATAAGGCTCGTACTCTATTTACTTATTCACACACATTTTAATCTTTAGCTTCGATTTTTAATCTACTCAAATTACAGTTATAGTAGTATAGTTACAGAGATCTTCATCACTGTTCAATTCATGCTGAGAAGCATGGAGCAATGCGAGAGACACAGAGAACTCTCATGAATCTTGACTGTTGGTTGATTTTTTTTGGCTCTTATTCCCTTATGGGCTTACAAAAGACGCAGACATTGGTACATGTTTTTTTTTAAAAAAAAAAACATTAATTTTCAAACTCGTATTCCCTGATGGGCATACCCTGCGTCTTGTAGACATTGGCACGATGCTTTTTTACGTTAATTTTTTTGACGTTAGCCTACGCCGTACGGCCTCGTTAGCGTAACTTTTACTAAGCTTAAACGTTTTCTAAAGTAAAAATAATTTTTTGATGTAAAAAAGAAACCGGAAAACTTTTTTAAGAACCAGAGTCCCTGATGCTTAAATTGATCACCTATGAAGAAATTTTTCGAAACCGTGCGTTTAAAACCAAAATTTTCGTCTAGTATTCCAAAGTCTGCAAGACAAGACGCAACGTATGCCCATCAGGAAATAAGAGCCTTTTTTAACATACGGTCTCGCTAGCCTAATCCGTACGGCCTCGTTAGCGTAAAGTTTTACTAAACCTAAGTGTTTTTAATCTAAAAATAATTTTTTTGATTTTCAAGAACCAGAGTCCCTGATGCTCAAATCAAAAAGCGTTCAAAGCCAATTTTTGTCTAGTATTCCAATGTCTGCAAGACAAGACACAGGGTATGTGCCCATAAGGGAAGAAGAGCCGATTTTTTAAATTTCGGTTTTTGGATAAGGGTGAACAAGTGGCTCAGTTCAGTCAATTAGGCCATTCATACTTGATGTTCACTAACTTGGTTCTAACCAAAATTACTGTTGAAACCGATTCATCTATTTTATGCACAAAATCTGGTGAGTTATGATTCGCTAATCTAGAAACTCTGATATTCAATAGATCTCGCTTTCAGCTAACAGAAAGTTGACGCTAATACAATATCCTTTAAGGAAACTATTTTTTTCCAGTCGAGACGACTAATCTGGATCAAGGCTCGCAACTGGGTGTGCTCTCTCTCAAGAACAGACTCGTCTTTGTTGCGGAGCCCCTTCAAGCCTTCTCCCTTGATGCTCTTCAGAGCTCCAGTGCAGTGGTCAGTGCGGAAACCTCAGCTATGATGGCCCTCTCAGTGCTAAGCATAGAACAACAGGCGTTGAATGAGACCGGTCTAAGGCATGTTTGTACGCGCCGAGCGAGTGAAAAAAGGAATGGGGAAAGGCAAAAAGAGTGAAAAGAGAAGTAGAGAAAAAGTTAAACAGAACTTAAGGAGAAGAGAATGTAGATTGTTCTCGGTGCGAACATGTATGCGCCAACATAGCCGGTCCGGTAACCATTTAACCCCTGGTTACACTAGACCTTTTCAAACTATGATACCGTTTTCTCAGTCTTTTCAAACAACATTGATAGATTAAAAATTTCTATGAGACCCTAAAACTGTTGTTGAGTACCCATGTTGAATGCCCACATTCGGAACACCCATGATTGACAGGTCACCGGTTTGTGAAAAAAATGTTGCAACCCTCTCCCTTTTCTTACTCTGCTTTATTGCCCTCTTCATAATCTAAGCATCTCTTCACTGTGCAATTTAACGCACCTCTTTAGCGTCTTGTTATTTTGTTGTTGACAAGGATAGTCACAATAAAAGTATTGAGTAGTGCTCGCATTTCACGAGTATGTCTTTCAGCATAGTTCGCCAGGATTTGCCGGAAAATATATTTTCGGGTGGGTGACCGGGCGACCCAATAAGGCCGTTGATAAAATTCGTTGAACATGTCAAAAAGGCAGTCGTTATGCACACAAAATTGAAACCTAGCCTTTATGGGGCATTTTCTAAGCATCACACAAATGCGAAGAGAGTTAGCTGGTTTTTTAGCGACATGAGCTGAAAGAAATACACTTTTTCTCGGAGATTAGGCGAGTGACCGGGAGAATTTTAGCTCGTTTGGTGAGCTATGTCTTTCAGGTATCTAGCATTTGTCTCACGATCGCAGTTGTTAAATTCCAATGCTCTCTGATACTGCAGCAAAAAATCATAGTCCTCTTAGTGTTTAACATCACTGCAGAGGTTAAATCGTGACCGGATCGGTCCCGTCGGCGGATACATGTACACACCCTATTGACAAAAAAACTCCCTCTTTTCTTACCCTTTTCCTTCATCCCCTCTTCTTTTTCCTCCTAACTTTGAGCGGCGGATACATGTAAACCCAAATTGGGCGGCTCCATTTAACCCCTGCATCGCTGAGTGTTTAACACATTAGTCATCAAAATGGCCACATTAGTAATGAGTCATGACTCTGTCATAAAATCACTGCAAGCATAACTCTGTTTAAAAGTCATCACGTTAGTCATGACTCTGTCGTTGTAATAACATTTGCGATGACTCTTGCACTCACATCTTCCGCTCTAATGGCCGTTCTCTCAGAGTACTAAACCTCAGCGGTTGCCATGGCGAAATGTTTTGCTAGCCACGCACTAATCTCCGTAAGCTTGTCCCTTTTCTCCAACTTTCTTTCTCTTGCCTTTCTCAAATTTGTACTACGTCCTTGATTGTTGCTCCGAACCAGGTATCATTCCTCGTATTTTGAAACTAGGTATCATTACTAGTATTCAAAACTTGGTATCATTTCTGTTTTTTGAAACTTGTTGTTTTCCGGGTATTTCAAAATAGTTACAGGGGTTGAATCATGTCAAACCTTCTGTCGTCGGGCCTCTGTTTTCCCAATCTTGAGGGAAGATCCTTATATGAAACAAAATTTTTTTTCCGCGTGTTCTCGTTTGAAAAATCGTAAGGGGGACCCTTATGTGGAAAACAAATTTTTCGCCTTCGTTGAGCGTCTGTACCTTTTTCTTGCACACTGAAAAACCCCTGGTTGTGAATTGAAAAAGACATTTCTTCGAAAGCACTTTTTAGAGTGTAGAATATTGAGAATATTCTCTGCCTTCTACCTCTAATTCATTTTTCCAGATCGCTCAAAGATTGATAGTTTTTCTGTTGTTGTTGTTGCCGGATGTAGCCGGCTTCGAAGAACGTCTGTGTACTTCGTTTCTTGTTCTTGTTCTTTTTTTTTTTTTCTTATATCTTCAAGAACGCTGCGACATCCAGCGGCTTGGTCCAGAGGTCGATTGGAGACAGCGCGGTCGGGTGGCATGGGCAGTTGAAGAGATGCGCAACGTCGTGAGGTCCGGAAGAGCAATCGGGACACACGTCGGGGATGGATTCGTCAATGCGGTGGAGGTAGTTGTTGATGAATCTGCTGAATCCCGAGCGGAGCTGGCTGAGCGTGCATCTAGTCTTGCGGGGTAACTCCTTCTCTTCTTCCTGGATAAGGGGCGGAGGTCTGCCTCCCAGGATGACGGCACCCTTCAACGATTGGAGTTCGTTCGAGACCATCATCGAGTGTACGGTGTTTGCGACTGATTTCCCATTGTTCGGATCCTTTGACATCTGTTTCGCGGCTTCGACAGTCTTCTTGCAGCTCAACACGAGGTTGTTCTTCATTGCGCGAGGGGGCGCCGGGCAGTCGAGGAGGCCGTGGTGGATGTGTTCTGGGTCCAACGATCTCGCGAGGTACTGCGCGGCGAGCATGTTCAGATGGGATTTGGTGCGCATGACCTTTGATTCGCGATGAATATGGTCAGTGTCGGCCATTTGATGATTCCCTGTCACGACGCGGAGTCCGGAGTTCTGAGAACGTTGGATTTTGGCGTGAGCGGAGTCCGAGAGGAAGGTGGACCAGGCGGGTGCGGCGTAGTTGCAGATCGCTTGCGAGATGGCTTTGAACGTGAGGCGGAGGGTTTCTTTTTGGTTGCCCCAGGTGCTTCCGGCTAAGGCTTTCAGTACGTTATTGCGCTGCGACATCCGTCTCGCGATGTCTTTGGCATGATGGCTGAATGTGAACATCGAGTCGTACGTGACGCCGAGTAGCTTGGCCTGGTTGACGGTGGGGACGGGTGATCCGCAGATTGATATGTCCAGAGTAGACTTGAATTCACGACTGAACGGGGTGAAAAGCATGAGCTGGCTCTTGGTCGGGGAAATGATGAGTGACCGTTCTTTGAGGAAGGTTTCAATTTTCGTGATGGCCCTGCGTAGATTTTCGGAGGCGACGTTGATGTCGGGATCTGACGCCCAGATCGTGATGTCATCAGCATACGAGATGACGTTCGTGTGGGCATCGTCTGTGGGAAGATCGCGGAGGTAAAGGTTGAAAAGCGTGGGCGAGAGGGCGCTGCCTTGTGGGACTCCGTTTCTGAAGAGTCTGGAACTTGATACCGAGTCGCGAAAGCTTGTGCGTCCTGTTCTTCCTCTAAGGTAAGAGGCGAGCCATTTTTTAATGTAGTTCGGCGCGGTTGTTGTCTCAATGAGGTCGATGAGCTTGACGATGTCGATACTTTCGAATGCCTTGGACATATCAATTGCCATGAGGACCGTTCGACTAGCGGGACGTTTCTGGTTAAAACCGTCTGCGATGCTCTTCGAGAGAGTTACGAGGGCCGAGGTTGTAGAGCGTCTTGCCGTGAAGCCATGTTGGTGGTCTGCCGGGGGAATGTGCCTCTGTAGGGAGCCGAGTAATAGCCGTTCAATCACTTTGGCGACGGGCGAGAGTAGAGATATCGGACGGTAGCTGGAGCCTTCGGATGCTGGTTTGCCTGCTTTCAGGAGGGGTAGTATGATCGACGATTTCCATATCATGGGGATCCTGCCTGTGCGTAGGGAGCTGTTGACCAGGGAAGTCAGGGCGCTGATTCCTTTCGGACCTAAATGATGGAGAATTATAGGAGCGATGCCATCTGGACCAAGCGCGGTGGACTTCTTCGTGGATCTGATGGCGGCTGCTACGTCTGTGGTAGTGAAGTCCTCGAAGTCATCTGCGGACAGGCGGTGTATTTTCCTCATAGTCTTCCTGTTTTCCTTTGAAGTTGTGTACTGGACTGGACAAGTGTAGGCTTTGTTGAAGCGGTTCGCGATATCGGAGGCGGTCGTGATCGTCTCATTTCTGAAGGATATGGCGCAGTTCGGCGGTGGTCTTCCTTTGTTGTTGAGGATTTTGATGGTCTTCCAGAGCTTGTTGACATCTTTCTTTGGATTGAAGGACTCCATCAGTGCGCGCCAGATATCCCGTTTGTTTTTGTCGGTAGCTCTCCTTATGTTCGTGTTGAGATCGTTCAAAAGGTCGCTTGTCGGATTCGATTCTCTGAGTGTGTCGCGATGATGCATCCATTCTCGTATCTCTGTCGTTAGGGCGACTTCTCTCTTCTTGATCCGGCCGCGTGGGATTGTTTTTGCTGCAGCTGATACGAGTATTCTTCGGAAGAGAGGTTCTGCTTGAACGGCTGGTAGATTGGGAAGAGGATTTTTGGACAGGCTTTCTTCGACGTGTTGCTGGAACGCTTCCCAGTCCGCTTTCCGGTAATTTGTGAAGGTTGCGTCTCTGTGAGTGTGGTTGAAATTGCTGCCTTCTAGTTCGATGATTATCGGAAGATGATCGGAGCTGCCTTCAGTGATAGTTTTCCATGACGCTTTTTGAAGGAGATCCTGAGAGCAGATGGAAATGTCTGGCGAGGAAGGGCGACCGTTTGAGGGAACTCGTGTGGGCATGTCGCGGTTGAGAGTGGCGTGTTCCGAGTCGTCAATAGCACTGGAGATGACGTTTCCTCTGTTGTCTGTCGAGTGAGAGTACCAGCTGGAGTCGTGAGCGTTAAGGTCGCCTAGTATGATGTAATTCTCGCGGTTGCGTAGAAGGGGGGATAGATCCGGTTGGTAGCCTGTGTTGCAGGAGGTCATCGGAGGAATGTAGACATTAGTGATGTCCAGAGAGAGGCCGTTGTTGTCCGAGATGCGAACAGTCAGTGATTCCAGGTGAGGATCTGTGGTAGACGGGACGACGGAGTAGATTAAAGAATGGGTGATGCCTGTGAGTAGGCCGCCACCTGTGTCGGTTCCGCGGTCTTTTCTAGCAATGGAGTATCCGGGGAATGAAGGAGTTTGAGCGCGATCCGTCAGCTTCGTTTCTCGTATTAGGAATATGTCGATCTTCAGGCGAGTTAGGAGGTCGAGGATCTCTGTTGTCTTGCCATTTATCCCATTACAATTGTATTGTAGCAGTCTCAGGTTCTTGTTGCCTTTGCGTCTGTTTCGAGCGATTGGAGCGAGAGCTGCGTCTGCAGATGGCGAGGGTGTGTCTTGGCGGGTCTGACATGGAGGGCATCGGTAGGTTGCAGGGACGTAGTCCTTGAGCGATGGAATACCGCTGCACTTCGCTTTGATGTGTGTCCATTCGGAGCAGAGAGAGCACTGGATGCAGTTCATGTTCGCTGTCTTTCGGCAAGTAGAGCAGAGCCAGGTGGTGGGAGGTCCTAGGTTGCGTTCGATGTCTCCGGCTTGTAGAAGTAGAGATTGAGACAGACTGGCCGGGTCAGTCTGCCTCACATTGCAAAAAACGGAAGAACTGTGTGCTCCGGAGGGAGCGTGTCTTCGTGTCTTCGGAGCTGTTCTGCTTCCGGAGAAGATTGGTGATGTCCTTTGCAGTCCTGAGACTGACGTGCTGCACCGCGAGTAGGCGGACATCGTTGTAGCACCTTTTTTCTTCTAGTTTTTCTCTCAAACTTCAGTAACAATGGTAAGTGACATCTGCTGAGCTTTGGATGTGACGTATCTGCAGTGTTCTTTACTATAATACTGAGGAGCATTGTTCACGAGATATAATTTCCACCTGGATTCACCGAGTCTCAGAGTATGTCTTTTGTGCTTGCACAACTTCCGGGCCTTCAGGGGTCCTGAAGAGAAGCGGGTAGATAAAGAACATTGAGCATGGGAGAACGACAGATTAGAGAAAGAGATCGCATGCGATAAAACACAAAAAAGCCGTACGAACATAGTTATATCACTACGTCTTCGGTAAGCGCATAGCTTTTAGCGTAAGTTCTATCCACAGTGCGTGTTTTAGAAACACCTTGAGGAGGATTCTCCACCTAGCAGGCTAGTATGATTAGCATCGACCCAGGTAGCAGTTACTGGTTCCACATAGTTGCTTCTGTAACAGGAGAGCGCATTACCGCAAGGCGGGTTTCACCCGAGAAAGGTGACAGGATGTAGAGCTAGCTTGAGTTCGAAAGCGTTCAGAAAACTTGAATGGAAGTTTTCCGGCCTTACAAAATTAAATTTCCCAAAGACTTTGCGCTCAAATTCAATTTCAGTTCAACATTTCTCTTGAATTCAAATGCTAAAAACCGTGTTTATTCCCCTCGCATTGAGGGTGAAATATTTTCAGTTTCTAGGAATCAATTGCTTCATGTTTATGCTCTCTCCACCACTATTAAAGAGGCTAATTTATTACGCCGCTGGGATGCATAAACGTTAGGGGTTTTACTGCGTACAAATATCTCAGAAGCCCGCAGAAAGCGAAAATACTTCCTGAAGGAAAACCTACAGTTGGAAAGAGAAATAAGTTTCACTAGAGAGAGAGATCGAGGAAAAGAGAAAGAACGAGGAAAAGAGAGAGAAAGAAACAAAGAGGCCAAGAACGAACGAGACAGAGAGAGGGAGAGATTAAGAGATCGAGTATCCGGCTAAGTTTAAGAAGACTGAACCGAATTTCTTGATCTTGGGTAGTCGGTAAGTATAGTTAGAGATACAACTCTTCTTTGAAAAGAAGCATAAATGCAGTATTCGTTATTGTATATGCAATATTTGCAATATTTGTAAAAGATAACTTGTAATTGTAAAAAAATTAGCAAAAACAGTTTTTGAGAAGGGGTTTTAGTGTGCAAGAAAAAGGTACAGACGCCCGCAAAAAAAGGAAAAAAATTCAATTAAGGATCCCCCTTATGACAAAAACAGAGGCCCGCCGACAGAAGGTCTGACATTACTATTTAAAACCTGTTTTTGAGTGAATTGAGAAGGGAGCCATAAGTAAAGGGCGGAGAATGGAGAGGGATTATTCTAGTCTCTTCGCTCAAAGACAAAAAATCAAATCTGATGGTGACATATAGATGCAATTCAATACTTATTGATAATATCACAGATTCAATACATCTATGTATTGGTAGGCGTACCTTTTTATCAACCTTCAACAGGATACTGTTTCTCATTTATAAGAAGGACCTTGGATATGAAAGTTTTATGCTTGATTAAACCCATATCTTTGACCATGGGTTTAATAGTCATGTCAGACCTTCTGTCGGCGGGCCTCTGTTTTTTCCAACTCATTTTTTTCCCAACCCCCTTATGTAAAACATTTTTTTTTTCGTGGGCTTCTGTTTTTTTAATAATAAGGAGGGACCCTTATTTAGAAATTTTTCCGATTTCGGCGGGCGTCTCAACCTTTTTTGCACACTAAACTCCTGTCTTTGAACATCATTGGTTTTCCGCCTCGAAGAAAACCGCATTCAACAGCCCTGTTATTCCTTTCGTTCGCCCTAAAAACCTATGTTAATGATTATTCTACCATCCATATTTCATCACTCTTCAGTCTCATACGCGGGTTCTGGAGCTATGCTCCATTCGTAAAGTATTCGCTTCATGAGCATGAGAGAACGAAGCATGTAGCGCAGCCTTATTTACCCACTACTTTGGTGGGTGGTGAGAAACAGCCTGGTTTGAGGAGAATGATTATTGATTGATTACTTATATTTCAGAAGGTGAGATGGCCCTGGTGAGACATTGGCTGCCTGAGTCTTAGCAGTGACGAGCGGAGTCTAGCAGTCGGAAATGCCGATCTAGTCAAGATACTCCAGACGGAAACTGGTGAGATAAGGGGTTGGGTGGGTTTTTTAAAACTTGCGCTGTGGGTTGAACCTATACGCAAAATTATGCGCTATCTAAGAAAGATAGTGATACTAATGCTCTCATCGTCTGCATGTTCTCTTTCACATCACATGCAGGGGTTTTTTAGTGTTAAAGAAGGGACAGACGCCCGCCGAAGGCGGGAAATTTTTTTCACATAAGGGTCCCCCCTTACGATTTGGAAAAACAGAGGCCCGCCGAAGGCGGAAAAAAATTTTTCACATAAGGGTCCCCCCTTAGGGGTAAAATTTTTTTCTTTTTTTTCTTACACAAGGGTTCCCCTTACCTTTTTTCACATAAGGGTCCCCCTTTAAAGATTTGGAACACAGAGGCCCGCCGACAGAAGATCTGTCATGACTAAATAACCCCTGATCACATGCTGTCGAGCTCTCTTAAAGGCCTGCCGTTCCCTCATCATTATTCATCTTGATATACACGCTCTGCGGATGGAAAGAAACAGCCTGAGACCAATCAATACATTGGACCTCGTTCTTTAGCGGTACTAACGTTGACAAGAAAATCAAGGCTCATTTATAAAAAGAATCTGAAGAATATCAGCATTTCTTAAACAATGGAAAAAGGCGACTTATTCGAAAGTCATTGCTACCGCATGTTGTCTTCAAGATCGGAGTGGAACGTTTGCATACGGTAATTAGCTGTATGCAGGTCGAGAGACGCGGACTTTGGTAGATCACTCAGCCTCCGTGAAAGCGGTGTCCCCATTCTGCCGATCGGTTTATACCTGGGTGAGTTACGGAGGAAAAAGTTGACAAAAGGGTTTTTACCAGGGTATAACCCCGCACTGTGGTTGAATGTACTATGGTCGAATCTGAGCGGGTTTTTTAAACAAAAACCAGTGATAATAATTTTCTGTTTGTGTCGCATTGTCTAGTTGTAATCACACGCTCTGTAATCACACGCTCTCTAATCATCACAGGACCCTTATGTAAAACAAAAAAAATTGCGCGGTCTCTGTTTTTTTATCATAAGGGGGGACCCTTAAGTAAAAATAAAATATTCCTCCTTCGGTGGATGTCTGTACCTTTTTCTTGCACACTAAAAAACCCCTGCCCGTATATGCAGTCAAGTTTTTTCGGCTAGGTTAGGTGAATTGAGTTCATTGCATCGTGTATTACAGAATGATCGTAAAGGAATTTTGTACAACCAAGATATTTTTTATAAGGTGAACACAATTATGCATCCATGACAAATATGCGCGACACTTGGGAAAAAAACTAAATAACAGCAAAAAAACTAAGTTAAAATACTTGCTTGAAGTAATTTTTCTGTTTGGTCATTTCACTCTCTTCGAGTTATCTTCTTTTACATGTTTTACCTGTTCAGACAAACTCATCCCTTTTTGATTAAAAAGTAGCGTGTTTTATTGCAGGGATCGGCGACTCTCTCGATGGCCCTGGCAGGGGCTCGATTCGCTAATGCCCTTTTAATGGGACTGAAGGGGGAGAAGAATGTACAGTGTGCCTATGTTGAGAGTGACGCTGTCAAGGTTATTAGGATTATCTTCTTGAACGTCTCAGGTGTTGAGACAAACATGTCATCTCCATCTCGAAATTGTTTTTTTAAAAAAAGTTTTCATACTATTTATGTTGTATTTTCAGGGAGTGAGCTATTTCTCAACCCCGGTTGAGTTGGGTCCGAAAGGTCTCGAGAAGATTCTAGGAGTTGGCAAGGTCTTATTTTCTATTTCTAAAAGGTGTTTGTGTTTTAGAACTCAAGGAATTTTACAGTGTTCAAGTTATAAGTAAGTAGAAAAATAATTATTGATTGATATCTTGAAGAAGTAATCAATTCAATTGAAGTAGTAATCAATTCAATTGGAAAAAATAGATATGTGAAGTGGCCAATCTTTTGTGTTCATAATACAGAGTGGTTGATGTTTTGGAATGATGCATATGTTGAAGGTGTCGGCATACGAGCAGGCACTCATCTACGCAGCCGTTCCCGAACTGAACAAGAACATCGCCAAGGGCGTCAAGTTTATCAAGGGATGAAGAATGAATGCGGTTGCAGCCGCGCCGTAGAATAATTTGATAGAATATGAACCGATTAGGATGTCTTCTGTTGTTATAATCCATCTCTTCTCCTGTGAAGATGCGAAGAACAAGAAAGATTAGGAAGCTAATTTGTAGTACGAGAGTCTAGAAGATTCCGAATGTTCCGATGAAAAAGTTTTTAATGTGATGATATTAATTGTTTGTTGAAATGAATGCTGACCGGTGATCGTCTCCACGTCGATATTTGAACATCAAACACAAAACAATTCATTATGATCTACAATTTGAAGAGGAATGAAGAGATGTGCTCAGAAATAGAGACAGATTGAGAACTAAGAAGAAAGAATGATCCACGAACCAGCACCCGTTGATAGTTGAAGGAAGTGGACAGATGCGGTTAGGCTGGTCGCTTGGACGACTCTCTAAAGAAAACCAAAGATGCAGCAGAAGTTTCGCAGCAGCAGCCAGTGGAGGAGAAGACAATGCCAGCTCCGAGGTTAAAAGAGAATCGATGTTGAAGAAAGGGGTTCAGCGGCCTGTTTAAAAATTAAGTGTTTACCATACACAGTCTTTCTAAAGTCTCCCTCTACAAAACTGAAAAGTTTTTGGAAGTTTGGTGAAGGAGTTACTTGCAATTAAAGCTGAAGCCTGTGGTGGTTGGTAGTCCATGATGAGATAATCGATTCCCTGTATTGGTCAATTACCGGTTAAGCTTCATTGTCTTCCTCATCACGGGTATTAGCAGAAGAAAGAGACGTCGGTGAAAGATGTCCTCGGGGATAAGATGCTTGAAGCAGTGGACGAGGTCGTCAAGCAAATGCACGGGAAGAACAACGAGAAGGCCAAAAGGTCTGCATACAATGATAATATTTTTACCACAGGGCAGCTGCTCCAGAATTGCTATTTATTGATAGACTGGTAGCAGAAGAGTTCATGATCGTAAAGTACTAGAGGACTCATTCTATGAAAAGGTTGTAATTAAACCGGAAATGGTTCATTCAATTGCAAAAGTCTCTTAGAATTTCAGCAGAAAACTCGAGATGTCCAGAGATTATTGCTGCTGTGATACTGTTTTTGATATTGACTTTCGTAAACGAATGGGTCAAGATGAATATTAAACTCCAAAAATGGATTACCTGAAAACAAATTTCTTATTTGTTAAATAAAAAACCTATGAAAAATTTTTTCTTCTCAAGTGCACGTTCTTCTCTGTTGTCTCGACTGACTGCCCACGAAAAGGAGACTTTCAAGGCAGCTACCACGGATACGACTGTATTTCCTCTCCCTATCTTTTTTATTCTCTCTTTTAATCTCTCTGTTTTTTTCTTCGTTTCATTCTTTCTTCTTAAGAAAAATTTTTTAATCAAAATTTTGTTATTATTCCTTGCATTAAATTTTTTCTCTATTTAAAAAAGGCAGTTCAAACATTCAATTTTTGATGCCTTAAGTCTTGAGGCAGAAATGCTGGCCGACGCAGGAGTTCGTGCAGTGTTAAGAGAAGCCTCGACGGCTCCAAGACAAGTACCGAGGTTAGCCGAGTGCCTGAGGCGCTCGTTGCGAAACAAACGCTGCGAGTTCGAGTTCGAAAGAAGAACGGGCAAAAAATGCTGGCCAAACTGTTCCTCCTACCCTCTATACCGCTTCGAGGGCGGGATTTTAGTGTGGCCAAAAGTATCATTCAATGAAACGGTTCTTTCTCTGGAAGCGGAACAGGGATGAGATTGGGCATTGAGAACAGTCATCTTCTCAAAAAGTTCTTTGTTGAATTGGTTGGTGAGAAAAAGAAGTGTTTCGAAATAGGAAACCAGAGTGAAATTCATAATTAGTGAAATATTATATTTTATTATCATTTCAAATTACTTAAGGAGCTCTTCGATAAATTGTTTGAACAGACAGCGAATGTTTTGGAATGCGAAGACGAGGAAGCGGTGATATTCAAAATGAATCCAGGGCAATCGAAGAGCGACAAAACAGTCGGGGATTGGTGCTACTAAGGAAAGAAGTATTCTACCAAGCCTTGCAGGTCACACAATCGATTCAGTCTCATTATTTTCATCCCAGTTTTAGATTGATGCTTCATACAAACGATGGATAACTTTGACAAAGTGAATTCGTTCTGGAGAAGTCGAAGTTCAAAGGAAAGCTTTCTTGTTTTGAAAAAAGTTCGTATTTGTGTATAAAAAGATTATTCCATCAAGCTTAGGTACAGTCTTTTCCCTCCTAAATAAGGGATGAGAACGATATCGTTAGGCCTCTAAACTTTTAATAAAAACGTTAAAATTTTCAAACAAGGCCTATTCAAGTTCAAGAAATAAATTTCTGGAAGCTGACGTATTTGGGATATTTACAGAAAAGTGATGGTTAAATCCGGTTGTTTTAGAGCGGATTCAAAGCGACAGAAGCGCACAAGGTCGCGGAGAATGCAGTGAACGAGGCGGAAGCGAGGATTCAGGAGAGGCGGAAGGGCGAGAAGGAGAAGGAGACCGAAGTGAAAGCTGATGAGACTGCCAGAGATGAGAAGGAGCAGAAGCTCTACCAATACGCTTATGAAATGGCAGAGTTCGTGTGAACTTTTCCACTAACTACTTTATACTTGATTAAGAGTAAGCTCGAATATTGGGCAGTCTCAAGTTCGACTCCATACTCGACCAGATCGACCCAAATTAAGAGTATTATTTTCTATGTCATCAAAGCAAAAAAAAAGAGTATTATTTCCTAAGTTATCAAAGCAAAATAATAAGTTTTTTTCTCAATAATTATTCTCAATTACAGAAAGATGCTTTACGGTCCAAGTGATTCTCACGGGACGTCTCATCGAGGTTAGTTGATGAATTCCTATCATCTTAGATTTTGAGGATTTATTCATTTTATGAACTTGGAGAGAGTTGGAAAGGAAAGAGAGAAGAAGAAGAGAAAAGTATTTCCAGGCGACTCCTACCCATGCGTAGAACCAGATCCGAGCGCCCCTCGCTTTCTGGACCCTTCTGGCCCCTCACTTGGCATCTTTACCCAACCGGAGAAGTTGAAAGATGATACTGTGGGTTTCTGGAAGGAGTGGGATCAACGTGCCGCGTTGTCCGTTTATTTGGATCCACTCGGTGTTTCTATAATGTGAAGTTAGAGGCCCTCTTGAGAAGCTTCTGACAGAAACTCAAGTATTCCTACTGGAAAAGGAGATTTTTAAAAAAAAATAGGCAAGAGCAGTCGTTACTGTAGTTTTGTATTAACTGTAGTTTGCCATCTCGGAAGACAATTCACTTTCTGATATATGAGCCCATTTTGGTCAGGTAAAAAGACTAGCTTCATAAGAAGGGGGAGGGGGCGTTGCGGTTGGGGGAGGGGCGTTGCGGTTGCCTAAGAGATAAAAATTTAGGTGAGTTCATCAAGTAGTTGGTAAGTAATGGCTCACTACAGGGCTTGGAATCAGTCCCTGGGTCCTGAGAATGCCTTCGAGGAGCAGATTGAATGGACGAAGAAGGGAAGACAATGGCATTTCCCCGTCAACAATGAATGGTTGTTGGGGGAAGAAGAAGATGTCAGTTTCATTGCATTGTTGTTAAGATCATTTCAATCAGTTGCATTTGTCTCTTTCCCGAATAGTTATACGCATCTTTAGTAACCACTTCAATAAATTTATGTTTTATTGTCTTGTCACTGAGACTCAATATGGGTACTTTTCTCTCTCTCTCTCTCTCTATTTCTCTCTCTCTCTATTTCTGTCTCTCTCTCTTTATTTCTCTCACCTCGCTCACTCCCTTCTCTCTTGCTCTCCTTTTTCTCTTTTTTCTCTCGCGCTCTCTAAATTCCCTTTCTCTTAATCTATATTTCTCTCTCAGGTACCATTCTATTCACATATCTTCATCGATCGACGTTTGCAAGACGCGGGTCTGCCAAAGGAGGGTCCCATCCCGCACTTTATGCATCTCGTCGCGGTTGGACTCTCGAAGAATCCTTTTATGACTGCGGCCAAGAAAGCAGAGCATATTGACTGGTACGCAAATTTCCTTTTTTTTCAGGCGAATTTAAAATGAGAAAATCTGTTGAATATGAGGTTGAAAATATACCGACAGGGAAAAAAGATATTTAAATTATTTTCAACTTAACCAGAGAAAACTCCGATTTTCTTGGGCAGGTTCATCAATTTCTTCTCAGCCGAAAAGCAGGCTCTGGTCGCCAAACTTCACGCTCAAGAGCAAGAGGCGGCAGTCGCGACATCAGGGACCGAGGCTGCAAAGGCTGCAGGAAACTAGATGCAGCCAGTTGCGTCTACAAAGTTGTTCTCCAACAGTCAACCAAAACCATTTAAGTCCTTGACTTTTTTTAGCCGATTAAAGTTTTTGTCTGAAAAAAAGTGAATTTCGAGGAGTTTTTAGCTATGCCATTTGAAAAGTTGCTAATGTTTATATTATTGATTGATGTTTTTATTCCATCTGGTGAGTGATATTGTTTTCTTTTGTATGCTGATAAATTTATATTTTGAATTTCTCATTCCCAACACAAAATACAATAAATTAGCTATTACTAAGCTCGAAATTCATTTAAAAAATAAGTTTTTGTGTCCAGAACCTATTAAGAGAATGGTGATTGATCCAGCTACTAGAGAATCGGATACTAAGACACTGTTTCGCGTAACCAAACATCCTTTAACTTCTGACTACCAGTTCCCGAAGATGTTTGATTTACGGTGCTACATTGCGCATGCATGGAGAAGCGTTTGCATTGAATTGAGAATGCGTCGTTATTTTGCTGCGAAAGCCGATTTGAAAGAAAAATGTGTTAATGTGAAGCTATGCAACCCCAGGAAGGCCCACAAAACACATCGATAATTTTTTGATGTAAAATTCTTGAAAATGATCATCCTAAAGAACGGTCAAGAACTCCGTATTGACTCATAGAAGCTTTTAGCAAATCAGGCTAAAAGGTATGAATTTAGGCGTATCTGTTTTCATAGGAAGGTGTCTTTCTCGCGATGATTCCGAAATGATCGTAGTTCAAAATTACAAGAACATGATTTATTTTTGAAATCTAATTTCTCACTGAGGCTATCATTTGAAACCGTGCAATTCAAAACACTTCATAAGTAATACTGAGTTGATCTTGTTTCGGTCTCACAAAAAAAATAAAATGGAATGTTGTGATATCGAATCGCCTGATGAACATTTCGTCAGCTTGGTATTATTTATATTGGTTACCTTTTCATTTCTACAATGAGTGAAAGGAGATCGAGTCGGACCGTCGAAATCTCTAGCCCGCATTATCGTACTTTTATTGAAGTATGCTTATTTAAGTTATTTGGTGCACTTTTAGCATACTCTTGCACTATCATCAATACTCTTGTGTCGAAAAAGTGAGGAGATTAAAAATTGGTGTAGAGAACATTTGGTCCCACTTTTTGCTGAGACTTTCTGAATGAGTGAGAAGCAAGGGCACATCTGGTTTTGAGTCTGCAGGAAAATATGAACAGAGTCATAGATTTAGATTTAAAAAGAAAAAGAGAGACAAGGGGAAGTAGAGAAGCGTCGAACAAAGGAAGAGTGAGGAACGACAAGAAAGAGCTAGGAGAAGCAAAAGAATCTGGAAGACCAGAGAGAAAGAAAAGAAGAAGAAGGAAAAGAGCTATGGAGTGTCTTTATGTGTAACAAGAGAGTTAAGAGCTGAGAAAGTCTGACCAAATGCTCAACTAGTACAGGAAACCATAAAGCTGCCGAAGCGACGGACATTGTGTCTCTCAGCTTTCCGTTTTAATATCAAAACCCAGGCCTCTTTGGGTATTGATCAAAATGCCAATTCTGATTGAATTGATCAAAATCTTTGGGTATTGATCAAAATGCCAATTCTACTAATCATGGGCCAAAAGGGCAATTCGACTAAACACGGGTTGAACGTAGGCTATCTAGGCATAGGATTAGTACGATAACATTAATGTATACTATGCATATAATATCGCAGACAGGCATAAAAACTATAAGGGAACAAGATCTAGAGAGATATCAGAGGGAGAAAAGAGAGTCAGACAGAGTGAGAAAGAGAGAGCGAGAGAGATAGATAGAAAAAGACAGGAAAGGGATTACTAGAGAGAATCATAAGAGTATCAGAGTGTAGGGTTAGTTTATTGGGGAGAGGAGGTCAGTAACAGTTGTTCTTAAGCATTCACAGCGTCCATTCTCTGGGTGACTGTTGTATCTTCTATTTTGTTAACCCTCTGTCTTGTACTCGCTCTCAAACCTACATACTTTACTCAAAAATTTTCTTCCCTACCTCATAACCCTCGTATTACTTTATCTCTTTCCCTTTATTTCTGTCTTACTTCATGTTGCCTCTCTCTCTCGCTGTTTCTTTCTCTGTCCTATAAGATTTTCCCGCCTCTCTGAGGCCTCAATTTCTTTATCTTATTTATTTATTTATTTATTCATACATCAATACTGATGTGACAAAACATAAGATAACTCATACAATATAGTGAGCGTTGTTCTTGACAATAACATCTAGAATAAGAAAGGAGAGAGAAAGCAAAAAAAGGGAACAACTCAGAGATTAGGTAAGTGCAGATCGAGAATTTCAAGAACATTTAGCATCTTGAGCCTCTTTTTGAACACATTAGAGTTAGGAGAAGTCATAACTTGAGCAGGTAAATTAATCATCCACCTAGACGTTCTTACTCCAAAACAATTGAAAGTTAACCTCTTATTTGTGAAAGGTATGTGGAAATTAAAGGCGGATGTTCTACCATTACACGGTTTGAACACATAAAAGGTACTAACTTTAAGATCAACTTCACCTCGGATTATTTTGAAAGCGTAAGTGAGATCATTAATGATTCTCCTACAATATAGAGAGGTCAAATTTAAAGTATTCAAACGATTCTCATAACTAATATTAGGAGAGCAGTTTAAATTACATCTAAAATAGAGAAGTTTAGTAAATATATGCTGGACCTTCTCTATTTTCCTAATATCATTTTTTAAATGAGGAGACCAAACCGATGAAGAAAATCCACAAATCGGTAGAACATATGATTTGTAACATCTTACATATATATCTGGTGTGATACATGAAATAATTCTGAATAAGGCATAAACTGTTTGTAATGCCTTCCGACACAAAAGCTCATATTGTGATTTGAAAGACAGGGAATCATCTATTAAAATACCTAAATCTCTAACAGAGGTTGATTTCGTGAAAAGAGTATTTGGACTTACATAATAGGTTGAGCATGGGTTTTTATTACCTAAATATAGAACATTGCATTTCTTTTCAGCTATTGCCAACTGCCATGTATCGCAATACCTATCGAATTGATTTATTGCTAAACAGAGTTGGGATTTAGCGATTTGAGCACCTAGTTCATCATAAGAAATATACAACTTAATGTCATCAGCGAACAGCTGAATACTAACTGAGGGTAAGTTGGAAAAAATTCGAGGCAAATCGTTGATATAGATCAAGAAGAATAGCGGCCCTAAAACCGATCCCTGTGGGACTCCAGATGATATTTCTCTAGTGTCACTAAATGTTCGGTTGACCTTAACACTGAAACAACGTCCTGTTAGAAAACTTCTAGTCCATCTCAAAAGATTTCCACGAATGCCTAAACTTTCTAGTTTGTGGAGAAGTTTACAATGCGAGACAACATCAAAAGCCTTAGTCAAGTCATAATAGAGACAATCGACAGATTTACTTTGGTCGAGGGCTCTCGTCCAACTATTAGTTACCGAAAGAAGCTGAGATTGAACTGATCTTCTAGGAACGAAACCATGTTGCTCTTCAGAAAATATAGAATGCATGTCCATCCACTTTGTTATCCTATCACGAACTAAGCGTTCGAAAACTTTAGAAGGTGTGGGCGTGATTGCGATAGGTCGAAAGTTGTCTACATTCAAGGGTGGAGATTTTTTTGGAATAGGAGTGATGTAAGATATTTTCCAAAGAGAAGGAAAATGGCCAAGTTTAAGAGAGAAATTGAAAATATAGCTTAGTGGTTCTGCAAGCGACGAAGCGCATTCTTTGTAAAATTTCTGAGGAATAGAGTCAGATGTCTGCGTAAGAGAAGGAGACAGCTTTTTTAAATAGTACTTGACGTCTCCGGGAAGAATAAGCATATCAGTTAGGGAATGATCAATAACTCTATCAACATTCGGAATCAAACCATCATCGATTGAGAAAGCGGAACAGAAAAAATCGGATAGAGCACTAGCTTTAGCTTCATCCGTGTGAACAAAAGAACCAACTAAATCTGTGAAAGATGGAATCGAAGAATGGGATTTTAGACGATTTCCTACGTATTGATAGAACTTTCTAGGATCGGAGAAGAAAGCCTTCTGTCGATTTATTTCAAACTTCTTGATTTCCTTGTCAAGTTTTCGAGAAGTGCGTTTGAATAATTCTAGAACAGTGGGAACATGAATTTTAGAGAAAAGGGCTAATTTATGCTCGAAGAGGTTACGGATGTGCTCAGGATAAGTTTCAAAAGCAGCTTTCCTACGTTTTCTAGGGATAAATTTCTCAATTAAAGACTTCGCAATAACATTCAATCGATCAACTAGGTCATCTACAGAAATGAAATCATCGAAAACAAGTGTCCAGTCCATATTTGATAATAGCTTATTGATATCTGCATAACTGGCCCGGTTGAAATCAAAAACTTCTACAACAGGTTGTGGGTTCGAAAGTAAAAATACAGAAAAAGTAATCGAATTGTGATCAGAGTTAGAGAACGGAGGACAAACTTTACAATTAGAGATACAGTCAGCTTTAGCAAGAACATGATCTATTATTTTCTTACCATGTGTAGGCTCAGTTACAAATTGATGAAGAGAAAAGTCTGTACACAAGTCGATAAGAGGCTCAGTTGAAGAACATTTTTTGTCAACATCAATTTCTAAGTTGAAATCACCACAAAGTACAGATTGTTGAGGTACCGCTAGCAGTTGAGTAAGAACAGACAAAACAAACTTGAATTGAATTTGCTCCGAAAAAAAGTTTCAAAGCGCTGTAGAAGTGAAGATGTAATTTTTGTTTAACCAAGAGTTATTACGCTTCACTTCAAAGCAGCAACACTGGATTGTTTGTTTGTTTTTTTTAAATCATTTCGTTTTCGAATTTCCAATGGAAAACTTCGAAAATGTTTTCGCTTTTGCACCAAAATGACTCCCGGAAGAGGCGACTTCATCAAATGTAAAATCGGTAGCAACGGTAGCGTGTATGGATGGCTATTCTTCTTCTTCTTCCTCGCGCTTGTTCCCGCCTCGCGGCAGAATACGCGCTCCCCCGAGATGCAGGACAAACTTATCCTGGTAGAACCAGTGGCTGCCTGCTAGATCACTGCTAGTGTGATTAGCAGCAGTGGGGAGAGTCATATTCGTGCATGAGCACTACCAACATTTCTTAACCCCCTTGGTTTGGGTGGATCTGTCCGGGGTGGGAGTCGAACTTGGGACTCTTCGCACAATAGTCGAACACACAGACCATTATGCCACACCCGGCTATTGTGCTATGAGTTTAAATTAGATTCAAAATCCGGGTAGATCCACCCGAACCGAGGGGTTGAGAAATCTTCCACTGTTCAACTTTTATACTTAACTGGTGTAGCTAGTGACACCAAGATACTGTAACTCTTGACAGAGTTACTGTTGCTCTTGACTAAGTTACTTTAAGATTCAGTTAATATGTCTTCCAACCCATTTACTGCATGACTCATTTACTTCAGCTCAGCTCTCCGCTATTTTTGGAAAATCGGACCATTTCCTGTTTGTTTATGTATTTTCAATGATGCTCCAATAAATTGAGCTAAAGTGATTCCGATACATATATTTGCTCTCTAATGCTGTTACCGTAGCTTGGTCAAGAGCTACAGTAACTGACTAATATATTAAAATGGTCAACAGCTGCTCTTAATGAAACATCTTTTCTGAAATATGTATGCAAAAAGTCAGCAGAAGCAGCTGTGATTCGAAATGAAATTTAGTAAGAAGCTTCGATATAATGTTGGCATAGTTCTTCAAAAAAGAGCCATACCAGACCCGCCTGGTACAAAACAGCACCAGATATTCTTCTATATTTGACAGCTAATCTGCCTTATTGTGTGCTCCGCTGTGATAGAACTTCAAAAAGAGGTGGTGGTGTCTGTGCTTTTCTCCGTAATCATTTAATATACTCTGTTGTAACTCTCAAGACTAAAATATCAGCTGATGTCTTAGCTTTCGATCTCTTATGCAACTTATCACTCTCCAGAACACGTTTCATTATATGCTATCGACCGCCAAACACTACTGTGCATCAGAATAATGCCTTTTTCGATGTTCTTACTCAACTGTTAGCGGTACCTCAACAATCTCTACTTTGTGGTGATTTCAACTTAGAAATTGTTGTTGACAAAAAATGTTCTTCAACTGAGCCTCTTATCGACTTGTGTACAGACTTTTCTCTTCATCAATTTGTAACTGAGCCTACACATGGTAAGAAAATAATAGATCATGTTCTTGCTAAAGCTGACTGTATCTCTAATTGTAAAGTTTGTCCTCCGTTCTCTAACTCTGATCACAATTCGATTACTTTTTCTGTATTTTTACTTTCGAACCCACAACCTGTTGTAGAAGTTTTTGATTTCAACCGGGCCAGTTATGCAGATATCAATAAGCTATTATCAAATATGGACTGGACACTTGTTTTCGATGATTTCATTTCTGTAGATGACCTAGTTGATCGATTGAATGTTATTGCGAAGTCTTTAATTGAGAAATTTATCCCTAGAAAACGTAGGAAAGCTGCTTTTGAAACTTATCCTGAGCACATCCGTAACCTCTTCGAGCATAAATTAGCCCTTTTCTCTGAAATTCATGTTCCCACTGTTCTAGAATTATTCAAACGCACTTCTCGAAAACTTGACAAGGAAATCAAGAAGTTTGAAATAAATCGACAGAAGGCTTTTTTCTCCGATCCTAGAAAGTTCTATCAATACGTAGGAAATCGTCTAAAATCCCATTCTTCGATTCCATCTTTCACAGATTTAGTTGGTTCTTTTGTTCACACGGATGAAGCTAAAGCTAGTGCTCTATCCGATTTTTTCTGTTCCGCTTTCTCAATCGATGATGGTTTGATTCCGAATGTTGATAGAGTTATTGATCATTCCCTAACTGATATGCTTATTCTTCCCGGAGACGTCAAGTACTATTTAAAAAAGCTGTCTCCTTCTCTTACGCAGACATCTGACTCTATTCCTCAGAAATTTTACAAAGAATGCGCTTCGTCGCTTGCAGAACCACTAAGCTATATTTTCAATTTCTCTCTTAAACTTGGCCATTTTCCTTCTCTTTGGAAAATATCTTACATCACTCCTATTCCAAAAAAATCTCCACCCTTGAATGTAGACAACTTTCGACCTATCGCAATCACGCCCACACCTTCTAAAGTTTTCGAACGCATAGTTCGTGATAGGATAACAAAGTGGATGGACATGCATTCTATATTTTCTGAAGAGCAACATGGTTTCGTTCCTAGAAGATCAGTTCAATCTCAGCTTCTTTCGGTAACTAATAGTTGGACGAGAGCCCTCGACCAAAGTAAATCTGTCGATTGTCTCTATTATGACTTGACTAAGGCTTTTGATGTTGTCTCGCATTGTAAACTTCTCCACAAACTAGAAAGTTTAGGCATTCGTGGAAATCTTTTGAGATGGACTAGAAGTTTTCTAACAGGACGTTGTTTCAGTGTTAAGGTCAACCGAACATTTAGTGACACTAGAGAAATATCATCTGGAGTCCCACAGGGATCGGTTTTAGGGCCGCTATTCTTCTTGATCTATATCAACGATTTGCCTCGAATTTTTTCCAACTTACCCTCAGTTAGTATTCAGCTGTTCGCTGATGACATTAAGTTGTATATTTCTTATGATGAACTAGGTGCTCAAATCGCTAAATCCCAACTCTGTTTAGCAATAAATCAATTCGATAGGTATTGCGATACATGGCAGTTGGCAATAGCTGAAAAGAAATGCATTGTTCTATATTTAGGTAATAAAAACCCATGCTCAACCTATTATGTAAGTCCAAATACTCTTTTCACGAAATCAACCTCTGTTAGAGATTTAGGTATTTTAATAGATGATTCCCTGTCTTTCAAATCACAATATGAGCTTTTATGTCGGAAGGCATTACAAACAGTTTATGCCTTATTCAGAATTATTTCATGTATCACACCAGATATATATGTAAGATGTTACAAATCATATATTCTACCGATTTGTGAATTTTCTTCATCGGTTTGGTCTCCTCATTTAAAAAATGATATTAGGAAAATAGAGAAGGTCCAGCATATATTTACTAAACTTCTCTATTTTAGATGTAATTTAAACTGCTCTCCTAATATTAGTTATGAGAATCGTTTGAATACTTTAAATTTGACCTCTCTATATTGTAGGAGAATCATTAATGATCTCACTTACGCTTTCAAAATAATCCGAGGTGAAGTTGATCTTAAAGTTAGTACCTTTTATGTGTTCAAACCGTGTAATGGTAGAACATCCGCCTTTAATTTCCACATACCTTTCACAAATAAGAGGTTAACTTTCAATTGTTTTGGAGTAAGAACGTCTAGGTGGATGATTAATTTACCTGCTCAAGTTATGACTTCTCCTAACTCTAATGTGTTCAAAAAGAGGCTCAAGATGCTAAATGTTCTTGAAATTCTCGATCTGCACTTACCTAATCTCTGAGTTGTTCCCTTTTTTTGCTTTCTCTCTCCTTTCTTATTCTAGAAAATCATTGTTCAGATGTTATTGTCAAGAACAACGCTCACTATTGTATGAGTTATCTTATGTTTTGTCACATCAGTATTGATGTATGAATAAATAAAATAAAAAAAATATTTTGCAATGGCTAATTGAAGCGATAGTAAAACTACCTATTACCCTTTTCCGGTAAACCAACGGGTCTTGATAAGAATATCGCCAATCGAAGTGTGAGTGTAAACAACTCAAATTTCCAGGGCTTGGAAGGATCCTCACCAATTTATCAACAAAAAAAAATGTTTACGGGAAAAAACAGTCAGTAGAGCAACAAAAACGTTCATAGGTCAGCGAGTGAAAACTAAAATTTTCCTACGCCTTTTAAAACGATACAAATAGGCTCTCATACACAGATATTATATATGCACGTTCCAAGTTTATGAGATAAATTTAAAAGAAAACTGCGTTTCCATTCGAAATAGTCTCCAAAAACTGTGAAACTGATTGAAATCGGTATTTTCTTTATACCTATCTGTTTTCGAGAAAAACTGTTTGCTTCTTAGTAAATATTTTATTTTCTGCGAGTCGATAGTAAACTGTTTTGTTTTTCAGATAAAAATTTTCCAGAGGAAAATTTTTCTGCGTGTGTGTGCATACGACCTCAGTTCTTCTTCACCGCCACTAAGAAGAAAGTCCATGCTTCTTCATGTTGTTTTTGTATTCTTTCTTATGAAATTCATTGCGCTTGGAATAAAGAAATGAAATTCTTCATTCTTCATTCATTCTTTATTTCCATGTACATGTGTGTTTAACGTGGAATCGAAAAATAAAAACAATATAACATGGATTTTTATATATGATAAAATTAAGAAATGAAAAAGAAGAAGGTGAGGTAATACAGTGGCAGTGTATTAAAGCCATTAGTCAAAAACAATAGGGCTAGGTAAAATAGTATGTTTAGGAAGTTCTTTCAGTTACGTCAGAAACATCATATCAGAATGAATGCATACTATTTCAGAAGGTAGGCAGTTCCATATAGAGATAATTCTTGATGCACATGTAGAGAACTCTCACTGCCCAAAATGCCTCTCACTGCCCAAAATGCCTCCCAAAAGACGAGCCGAAAAAACTTCCTCCAACGATTGTGATCCTACTGGAGTTGCTGCTCTGACTTCAGCACTCGACAGCTGTATTTCTGCCGAATCAGAAGCAAAGAAGCCTTCCCTGCCTCCTCACGTCTTGCTACTCCTGAAGACGTGCGCTGTTGTCATCAAGAAACTATCAGATATACATTCCACTCAGTCCCCCACCGTCGACTTAATCCAGCACGAAATTGAAGAGGACAAAAGACTCCGATCTATTGTCATCGAAAAGGCTCCAGAACATCCGGATCCTACTGCTCTCCCTTCTTCACAAACAGCTCATGACAACGCTCTGGTTCTCTCGCTACTCGACGCAGCTGGCGTAGCTGTTCACGGACTGGCCCATTTTCGGATGGGTATCAATCACAACTCTAATGGGCGACCGGCCTCCAGACCGCTGAAGGTCATTCTTCCAGCGAAGTCACTTCAGCGGCAACTTCTCGCACGTGCTTCTTCACTTCGGAATGACAACCGCTTCAGAAACATTTTCATTCGGCCAAGTCTGACCAAAGAAATGCGAGAGAAGGAGTTCTTGCTTCGGCAAGAGAAAAGAAGACTCGTGTCCGAGGGGAAAGACGTCGTTGTCTACAATGGAGAAGTGATACCAAGAGCAGAAGCCGACGCTATTCGTCGTTCGAGGCTGCAAACTGTTAGACCTTTATCTTCTTTCCCGTCAAACTAAGATCATGTCCGGGTAAGAATTCTCTCAAGTTCTTCTATTTTAACATGCGCTCTATATGTAATAAACTAGCAGCCTTCCGAATTTTTCTAGAAGCTGAGCAGCCAGATATTGTAGCGTTGTCCGAAACTTGGCTCCATGGTAGGATTAAGGATTGTGAAATTGTTGGAGATCTCCCTTATGTTGTTGTGAGAACGGACCGTGACTCTAGAGGCGGTGGTGTTTGCATTGTTATTCGTGATGTATACTCTTTTACTAAGCCAGCAATAGATTTCTCTCGTACAGAAGTCATAGCCATCGATGTTCTTATTTCAGTTTGTTTTCTACGAATTGTTGTGTGTTACCGTCCACCCAGTTATAGTTCCGATCAGACAAGAGTTTTTTGTGATTTTCTATCCGACCTTTTCTCAACATCTAATCATCCCTTCTTCCTGGTGGGCGATTTCAATTCTGATTCCCTGAGTCCTCCTGTGAGTCTTTCCGATAATATAATTCATTCTCTGATTTCCTCCTTCAACCTCTCGTTTCTGTGCCGCCTCCCAACGCGCCAAAACCGATCACTTGACTGGTTCGTTACATCTCATCCTTCTCTTTTCTCCGAGTCCCGTATTATTCCCTCATTTCCGTCTTGTGATCATTTAGGATTCGATACCAATATACATATATGCTTGGACCGTATCGACGTTGAACATGTTCCAGACTATTCTCGAACTGATTTTTCTGCTTTGAATGATTACTTGTCCTCTATAGATTGGGAAGCTGCTTTCGATATGTTCTTTTGTGTAGATGACCTTTACTCTCGCTTCCTACTATTCCTCCACCACGCTCTGTCCTTGTATGTTCCAATGAAGGCCCCTCGCTCGTCTTTCTCTGCCTATCCACCCCATATTCGTAGTTTGATCTCTTATCGAGATGCACTATTTCGCAATATTCGTTACCCACTTGTTCGAAAACTGTATGAAAAAGCTAGTTGTGATCTACTTAAACAAATCAACAAGTGGAATAAGCACTGCCTCAAGAAAAGGCTCACATCCTCTCGTAATTTGTACCGGCATATCTCTTCTCTCACACGTCCCAAACCCAATCCTCCTCGTTTTCTCATTGATCGAAATGGTTTTGTTTTGACTGACTCTCAAAGTAAATGTGACTTACTAGCAGCTGAGTTTGCCTCTTCCTTTACCCATGATGACGGTTTGTTACCCCGCCCCGCTGGAGATCCCATTCTTCCACAAACTAATCTAAGTATCTTTCTTCCGTATACTGTTTCACGTGCTTTGTCTAAATTGAAATACACGGGTAGTACCGGTGCCGATGGAATTCCTCAGCTTGTGTTCAAAATGTGTCATTCTTCGCTTTCGGTTCCTCTATCCCACATATACAACTTATGTCTTATCACATCTTCGACTCCTGCTATTTGGAAGCATTCTTTTGTGACCGCAATTCCTAAACAAGGCAAAGAACCCTCGTCTCCTTCTTCCTATAGGCCCATATCGATATTGTCCCCTGCATCGAAGACAATAGAGCGCCTACTTCGTAAGACTATTATAGAGCATCTAGAAAGATTCGATGTGTTGTCTAATTATCAGCACGGTTTTCGAGAGAAGGCTTCTGTTGTCACCAATTTATTGATGTGTGAGGAAGACTGGACGAGAGCGCTAGGGAGTGGACTTTCCACCGATGTCATATATCTCGATTTTTCTCGAGCTTTCGATACAATTAGTATTCCTAAGCTTCTCTACAAGTGTAGACATTATGGTATACCACCTCAATTGTTATTGTTTCTGGAATCCTTCTTGACAGATCGCACTTTTTCAGTTCGCATTGGTAGGACTCGTTCTCCTCAATTTAATGTGACATCAGGGGTTCCCCAGGGTTCTGTTCTTGGACCCCTGCTATTCATCTTATACATAACTGATTTGAACCATGTACTAGCTCAATTCCCTAATGTGCATTTCCAAGCATTTGCCGATGATATTAAAGTGTATGTGTCTTATAACAAAGATACCTTTTTAGAGCGAAGTCAAGAACTACAACTTGCACTCGATGCTATTACTGTTTGGTGTGAATGTAATCAACTCTCCTTGTCTCCCAGTAAAACTCTTCATCTGCATATAGGGTACCAATCTCTCATCGCCTCCTATTCAATCTGTCATGTTCTGTTATCACGTGTCAACCAAGTTCGCGACCTGGGAGTACAAGTTGTCTCATCATTGCGCAGAGGCCCAGCTGTTGAAGATCGAGTGAGCAAAGCAACGGCAGCCATGTATTCACTCCTCCGTGCTGTTCCCATCAACGACCCAGTTATTCTACTCAAATGCTTTTCCACATATATACTTCCTCATCTAGAATTTGCATCTTGCTTCTGGAATCCATATTATAAAAAAGACTGCAAAATTATCGAGAAAGTACTTGAAGCTTTTACTCGTATTGTATACTACCGATGCTTTCCTAATCCTGATTATCCACGTGCACTTCCTTCTTATTCTTGTCGATTGGCTAACCTAGGTCTTTCTTCCTTGATAGACAGGCGTAAAGTCGCGGATCTTATGATGGGTTGGAAAATTTACAACAATAGTTCCATTGTCGCGAAGGAAAAGTTCTTCAAATGGGTTCCGATTACACGGACAAATGTTAACGGTTTGTATGTCGAAGCAACACAGAATACGGCCCGTTTCCATTGTTTCTCATTAAGGGTAGCACGTATGTTCACTAGATTATCGAGAGATGTGTTGAATGTTCCGAGTGAACACGTTTTTAAAAAAGCTGTCATCAATATCATTGATACACTTTAGTCTTTCCGTTTCGAATCAGCAGACATATGGATGTAATTATTAGACACTATGACGCGCTCTGTAATAAATTGTTACAAGAATTGTCTTAGATTTCTTTTCTTTTTTTTTTCTTTGCTTCTTAAAGACACCATTGTTATCTGTGGTTTTTGAATGTTTGTTTTTGCACTGACAAGTGTAGATAAAATATATAGAACCGGGAGCTGTTTATAGCGAAAGGCAATGCGATTCTCAACTTGTGAGCATTTCTAATATTCTTAAGAAGTGGTTTAACAATGAATAGTCTGGAAGAATCAAATTCAGAACACGAATGTATTCTTTTATGGATAAATACTAGGTCAGCAACAACGCGGCGGTATTCAAGTGACTCTAGATTAAGCATTTCTAGTCTTTCAGAGTAATCTAATCGAGGAAGTCCGTTCCTAGCTAGGATTCTTCTGGTGAAACTCCTTTGAACTTTTTCAATGTCTTTCACAAGGCCTATGGTTGTTGGGGACCAAACTACAGTCGCGTATTCGAGGATTGGGCGTACATAAGTGACAAAAGCTAGTGTCAGAACATCAAGAGACTTAGTCTTGAATGTACGCAAGAATAATGAAATGAAATGAAAATGTCGAAACTTGTAGGTATTTCCATCGAAATTGAGAAAGAGGAAAACTGTTAGAATTTTTCTGTATTTCTCTTGAATGTGCAATCATATAGCAAGCTTTTATTTCGTTTTTAGGATTCTTTTTTTAAAAATAACTTTTTTAATGTTGGAAAATTCGAAAGTTTTTTTGTTCTCCAAACTCCCTGGAAAATCGTACAGACATAACTCTCCTAGTTCAAGTTTTTTTCCTTCTCCAGGACTTCTGACATCCTCTCCTTCCTTAATAAACCTTAAACCTTAACCTTAATATAACCTTCACGACCCCTCCTCTGAACTCTCGTTGAAACTTGGGCCCATCGTCACACGTTCACTTATTCAAAGATTGTTGATTGTAACAGCTTTCTTGAAGAAAACTTTTGTTACAAAAAGTTCTGATCCGAGAAAACTTTTGTAACAAAAAGTTCTGATCCGACAAACTGACCCAAACCCATAAGAAATGTACGCGAAGGTTTTGTGTTGAACGATAACTAAACCCGATAACTTCAATTTTCTAGCAATGTCTTCCCGGCGAACTACAAACGCGAACAATCTCCTGACTTTCCAAGAAGCCATTGAAATGTGTATGTTGGAGATAGTAACGCAGTGCGGTGCCACTCATTTTTGATTTTTTTTCTCGACGTATAGAGGTTTTTATCGAATCCTTGTGATCGTCTGTGTGAGAATATCGACCGCAAGAGCAAATTTAATCGGTATAAAAACACTTTTTTTTTATCGCTTTATTGTTTTATTTTGACAAATTCGGTCAATCAAATTTGCAAAAAATTAACACTGTTAGTAAATTTTCTCAGGCGGTCTCGTTCCTAAGCCGTGCGGCCTCGTCAGCGTCACCTTTACCTGAACCTGAGCGAGAAAAAACGGTATCACGACAGTTTGTTACAAGACAGTGTTACACGACACTTTGTTACACGACACTTTGTTACACGACACTTTGTTACACGACACTTTGTTACACGACACTTTGTTACACGACACTTTGTTACAAGACAGTTTGTTACACGACACTTTGTTACACGACACTTTGTTACACGACACTTTGTTACAAAAAAATTGTAACACGACGATTTGCTCCGAGATATTTTGCTCCATAATTTTTAATTTGAAGGACAGTTTCTACGACGACAGGTTACTTTTTTTTCTAATTTCAAGGTCACTTTTTTTCTAGGTTTTAAATGAGTTTTTTTAACTGTTTGATTTTTTTGTAGTGTTTGATTCTTGTTAGTTTGTTTCGTAATCAATTTTTTTAGGAATTTTCTTTTTTTTTCTAATTTCAAGGTCACTTTTTTCTAGGTTTTAAATGAGTTTTTTAACTGTTTGATTTTTTCGTAGTACTTGATTCTTGTTAGTTTGTTTCGTAATCAATTTTTTTAGGAATTGAACATCAGAATTGCGGCTGTTTGTTAGACTTCTTTGCTCCATAATTTTTAATTTGAAGGACAGTTTCTTCGACGACAGGTTACTTTTTTTCTAATTTCAAGGTTACTTTTTTTCTAGGTTTTAAATGAGTGTTTTTTAACTGTTGGATTTTTTTTTGTAGTGGTTGATTCTTGTTAGATTGTTTCGTAATCAATTTGTTTAGGAATTGAACATCAGAACTGCGGCTGTTTGTTAGACTTCAACACAAAAAAAATTCAGCTCTCCCATCTTTTAAAATTGCAATCAATTAATTTTTTTCTTGCATACGCCTGTGAGCTTTCAGCGTTCACAGAAGATTAGCTTTGGAGAAAACTTTTGGCACAAGTTTACTTGGGGGGGGGCGCTTCACTTGGAGGGGGCTCTTCTCGGTGCGTTCATTTGGTGTGTAAAAAAGAACCAATATGAAAAAAAAAAAATTTTTTTTCTCATGGGTCCCGTTCGCCTAAGCCACACGGTCTCGTTAGCGAAAACTTTTTCCTAAGCCAAAGCGTTTTTTATGTAAAAATAACTAAAATTCAAGATAGCCCCTCCAAAGTGAAGCGGAGCTCCCCCCCCAAGTGAAGCGTCCCCCCCCCCAAGTTAAAACAACCAAACTTTGATAATGTTTCTAAATTAAGTTTTTAAAAAAATAATCCGTGAACAGGAGCATAGCAAAGTGCGCATCCGCCGTTCCTCCGTCTTTCCAAAACTCTTGCGTCCTCCGCCTATCCCTATCTCAATAGGAAATAAAACCAAGGTTGGAAGTTTTCTGCAGAATGAAAATATTAGTTCGTTTTCTTCCAGAACAAAATTAAATTCAGAAATGTTTGTTCAAATTTGATTCTGTCAATGAAAAGTTAAGTAACAAATTTTCCAACAACAACAAAAAAACTGCGCGCAGTCTCTCAAACAGACCATGGTCTCTCTAACAGACCATGGTCTCTCAAACAGACCATGGTCTCTCTAACAGACCATGGTCTCTCTAACAGACCATGGTCTCTCAAACAGACCATGGTCTCTCTAACAGACCATGGTCTCTCTAACAGACCATGGTCTCTCAAACAGACCATGGTCTCTCTAACAGACCATGGTCTCTCTAACAGACCATGGTCTCTCAAACAGACCATGGTCTCTCTAACAGACCATGGTCTCTCTAACAGACCATGGTCTCTCTAACAGACCATGGTCTCTCTAACAGACCATGGTCTCTCAAACAGACCATGGTCTCTCTAACAGACCATGGTCTCTCAAACAGACCATGGTCTCTCTAACAGACCATGGTCTCTCTAACAGACCATGGTCTCTCTAACAGACCATGGTCTCTCTAACAGACCATGGTCTCTCTAACAGACCATGGTCTCTCTAACAGACCATGGTCTCTCTAACAGACCATGGTCTCTCAAACAGACCATGGTCTCTCTAACAGACCATGGTCTCTCAAACAGACCATGGTCTCTCTAACAGACCATGGTCTCTCAAACAGACCATGGTCTCTCTAACAGACCATGGTCTCTCTAACAGACCATGGTCTCTCTAACAGACCATGGTCTCTCTAACAGACCATGGTCTCTCAAACAGACCATGGTCTCTCTAACAGACCATGGTCTCTCTAACAGACCATGGTCTCTCTAACAGACCATGGTCTCTCTAACAGACCATGGTCTCTCTAACAGACCATGGTCTCTCTAACAGACCATGGTCTCTCTAACAGACCATGGTCTCTCTAACAGACCATGGTCTCTCTAACAGACCATGGTCTCTCTAACAGACCATGGTCTCTCAAACAGACCATGGTCTCTCTAACAGACCATGGTCTCTCAAACAGACCATGGTCTCTCTAACAGACCATGGTCTCTCTAACAGACCATGGTCTCTCTAACAGACCATGGTCTCTCTAACAGACCATGGTCTCTCTAACAGACCATGGTCTCTCTAACAGACCATGGTCTCTCTAACAGACCATGGTCTCTCTAACAGACCATGGTCTCTCTAACAGACCATGGTCTCTCTAACAGACCATGGTCTCTCAAACAGACCATGGTCTCTCAAACAGACCATGGTCTCTCTAACAGACCATGGTCTCTCTAACAGACCATGGTCTCTCTAACAGACCATGGTCTCTCTAACAGACCATGGTCTCTCTAACAGACCATGGTCTCTCTAACAGACCATGGTCTCTCAAACAGACCATGGTCTCTCTAACAGACCATGGTCTCTCAAACAGACCATGGTCTCTCTAACAGACCATGGTCTCTCTAACAGACCATGGTCTCTCTAACAGACCATGGTCTCTCTAACAGACCATGGTCTCTCTAACAGACCATGGTCTCTCTAACAGACCATGGTCTCTCAAACAGACCATGGTCTCTCTAACAGACCATGGTCTCTCTAACAGACCATGGTCTCTCTAACAGACCATGGTCTCTCTAACAGACCATGGTCTCTCTAACAGACCATGGTCTCTCTAACAGACCATGGTCTCTCTAACAGACCATGGTCTCTCTAACAGACCATGGTCTCTCAAACAGACCATGGTCTCTCTAACAGACCATGGTCTCTCTAACAGACCATGGTCTCTCTAACAGACCATGGTCTCTCTAACAGACCATGGTCTCTCTAACAGACCATGGTCTCTCTAACAGACCATGGTCTCTCTAACAGACCATGGTCTCTCTAACAGACCATGGTCTCTCTAACAGACCATGGTCTCTCAAACAGACCATGGTCTCTCTAACAGACCATGGTCTCTCAAACAGACCATGGTCTCTCTAACAGACCATGGTCTCTCAAACAGACCATGGTCTCTCTAACAGACCATGGTCTCTCTAACAGACCATGGTCTCTCTAACAGACCATGGTCTCTCTAACAGACCATGGTCTCTCAAACAGACCATGGTCTCTCTAACAGACCATGGTCTCTCTAACAGACCATGGTCTCTCTAACAGACCATGGTCTCTCTAACAGACCATGGTCTCTCTAACAGACCATGGTCTCTCTAACAGACCATGGTCTCTCTAACAGACCATGGTCTCTCTAACAGACCATGGTCTCTCTAACAGACCATGGTCTCTCTAACAGACCATGGTCTCTCTAACAGACCATGGTCTCTCAAACAGACCATGGTCTCTCAAACAGACCATGGTCTCTCTAACAGACCATGGTCTCTCTAACAGACCATGGTCTCTCTAACAGACCATGGTCTCTCTAACAGACCATGGTCTCTCTAACAGACCATGGTCTCTCTAACAGACCATGGTCTCTCAAACAGACCATGGTCTCTCTAACAGACCATGGTCTCTCTAACAGACCATGGTCTCTCTAACAGACCATGGTCTCTCTAACAAATTGAAACTTTAAAACATTTTTTACAAAATAAAAAGTTTTCAAAATCCTTAATTTGTTCAGCCTTTTTTTCTCCATTTGAAATGGAAATTGAACAACAAAAAATTAAAGAGAATATAGATCGGCTTTTCCCAATAGTGTCATTCAAATCAATTTCATGCTATATTCAGATAATGCACTCAATCGGAGACATTGTGGAGCAAGGGGTCACCACGAAAAACAAGCCACTACTAGCAACCGGAGGGCAATGCTTCACTGTGCATCGCCGGCTAGCCGACAACACTTTTGTTTGCTTTTGTGCAAAGCGGTACAGCAAGGGCTGTAAAGCTCGCATTAGAGTACGGGACGGCCTCATCGTTAGCGTGTTTAACGCAGAGCATACTCACCTTCCCACCCCAGGGGAGTTCGTCGCTCTCCGAACCAAGTCCAGACTCAATGAAATGGCGGTCACGACAAACATGACGACCCGCTCAGTCCTAGACGCAGGAACCGTAGTTCCGACCCCGCGGCGCAAAAATCCAGAGGCTACTAGATCAATGAATCTGGAAGAAGAGGCGCATTTACCCAGGAATAGCAGCCTGAAGCGTACGATACAGCGAAAAAGGCAAGCCGTGAGAGACGAGCCGCCACTGCCTCAAGATGGAGATTTCAACTTCGAAATACCATCTTGCTATGCCGAGTTTGAAGACGGTCGTTCATATATTCTCGCTGACGAAGGCAGGGGTGGCGATCGTGTGCTGGTGATGGGGTCAATGGAATCCGTGGCCGCTCTATCTCATGCTCGCCGGGTATTCAGTGACGGCACATTTAAGGTAAAATTATAAATTTAACATTTTATCCCAATTCGAACGATTTTTTAGCTACAGATTTAAGATCACAGCATTTTTACTGGAACCTTTTAACTGATTTCTACCTTTTACAGGTAGTACCCGCTCCATTCAAGCAGCTTTATTCGATCGCTTGCGAAACGGCGTGCAACCATCACTTCACTGCCATACAAATCCTTTTTGGTAGAGTTCACCCAACACGGAGTGCGTACGCGGTGGCTTTTGACGCGGTCCGAGCTCTGACCCTTCAGTTTCGCCCGGAGACCTGGATTGCCGACTTTGAGATGGCAGCGTGGTAAGGAATCCAAGACATCTGGGGTATCGGCGTCTCAGGGTGTCTATTCCACTTAGGCCAGTCGGTCTGGCGGGAGCTAGGAGAGCAAGGTCTACAGTCGAGTTACCGTGATAACACCCGAATCCGTCGCTTTGTGCAATCTCTCAGCGCCTTGGCCCTCGTCCCGCCAGACCAGGTTATCCCGTCATTTAATGTTTAAGTTCATTTAATGTTGACAAGTCTTTGCTTTTTTATCTATGGAAAATTGTTGCTTAAACGAAGTCATTATATAATGAAGTGCGCATTGAATAGAAAGAGTCATGGTCATTGAAATTAAGTAATGTTTTTTTAAAAACCTGTAAAAAAAATTTCCTCGGCAGGTCGTGGATGCTTTTGAAGAGCTCGCCTCACAAGCCGATTTCCCCGAAGAACTCCAAGGAGTTTTTGAATATTTTGAGCGAGTGTACGTGGGCTACTCTCGCTACGGCAGGTATTATTCTGCCCGTTTCCCAATACCGTCCTGGAACTATTTTGACGACGCTGTGGGGCCAGGGCGAAGCTTTCGCACCAACAACGACTTAGAAGGAGAGCATCACGCTCTTCTTCTAGCACTGGGAGCGCGGTCAGGGTTGTGGGAGTTTTTAGAAAAATTGAAAAAGATGCACCAGAGTCAGGTGCGCAAGCTCCAGCGTGGAGAGCTGGGGGTAACGGTCCAAAGGCGGCGGGGAAATTTAGCCGTTGATGCCCGCATAACTAGCCTCGCTCGAGATTTTGCGAACCGAACTCGTATTTCCTACATCCTTGCCCAGTCTCACAACCTTGGTGCCAAAAATTAGTCGTGCCGATAGCATATAGAAAGTCGCATAGAGACGCCATTGATTTTTTTGTGTAACTACAGATTTATCTTTCCGTTCACGTGAAGACTTGTTTTCTTATAAGACTTGAATGTAATAGATTTAGGCATGAAAATATGTGTTTTCCATACGAGTACATGTGTACAAATGTATGTGTACAATTTTCCATATGTACAAATGTATTACATAGAGATATGAAACTTTTTTTCCCAGTCTAAAAATTGTCATTGCTGAGATGAGATACAGATTTTGAATTTTTTACCAAAGATTATTTCAATGAGTTGTGATTAATGAGATATAGATAAGCGATTGATGTAGCGAAAAGCATAGTTGTAGATATATTCGACACAATCTTAATAGTTTAGAATCAAACAAGCTCGAAACCGAGGAAAAGGTGAGGCCATACGCACATGTTTTTTTTAATACACTACTGGAGGTAGCTTAGACCATCTTTATCAATGCTACGGGATCTCACTTAGGTTTATAAACTTGCCACTCTATATTCTGTAATTACAATGTTGTTATTTTTGTCTTTTTTGAAGTTTTTCTCAGCTTAATCACTGAAGTCATACTTGTCTGAGAATACAGTCTCGCAGTTAACTATTTTTGCGTGCTCATTCGGAATAAAAATTGAATTGAATCTGTACAAACTGATGTGACATTCTCATTTTTGGAGATCACTTTGTTCAATAATTTGAGAGTTGGAGAGAAAAAATAATAAAAGTAAGTGATCGAATTTAAACGATCGAGATTTAAGTTTTTGAAAATTTTACTCAAAGTTTCAATATGTTAGATATATATTATTCGCACAAAATGTCGTGGAACAAACAAAATTTCCCGGGGAAAAACTGTGTCGGAACGGAACATTATGTAAGAAACTGTCAGTTAAAAATGTACCAGGAACAAAAAGTTGATAACACAAAGCCTCCGTTTTTTTTCAAGCGTTGAATGTGATTTCCGAAATCGTCGGATTCTCGACAAAGCTAGAGAAGTTGCCCCAGAGCCAAATTTGCCAGCTTCGGCTTGAGCATCTGAGAGAGGAGGCTTACAGGCGACGAGGAAATGTGGCCGTCTATGCCTGCATCACCAACCTCACCGGAGATTTAGCCAAACGGCCTCAATTTATCTACAGGGTGCGGGGAAAGCATTAACAAATTATTGACGAATGAACGAATGAGAAAAAGTTTAACAATAATAAAGTTTATTGTTATACAACCCTTAATTTTTTGAATTTTTAATTTGTTTAGAAAATTCAAAACCAACGACCCTTATGAGTTTTTTATTCGAAAGTTTCTTCATTTCAATTTTTTCTAGTAGAAGTTTTAACCTTGAAAAGGGAACCAGGAATGAAAAGTTGAATTTGATATAATAAAAAAAGGTTTTTAATAGTATATTTAAAAAATTGATGTTGTAAAAAAAATGCTCTCTCTGTTTCGTTTGATCACTTTATGTAACTCGCTATCAAACATGGTCTCGTAACAAACTTGAACTTTGAACTTTTTATTACGCGAAAAGAATTTGTTTAGAAAATTAAACTGTACTTAAACTGTAAAAACTAATTAAACTGTAAAAAAAAAGAAAATTAAACTGTAAAGAAAAATTTAAACTAAAAGAAACTGTATTATTCTCTCTCTCAACTACTTAAAAACTCAAATAAACAAAACTAAAATTTATCAAATATGCATAAATACAAAGCCTTTTACAATTTTCATTAGGTTAAAAAAATTTTCGTGTAACAAACTGTCGTGTAACAAAGTGTCGTGTTACAAAGTGTCGTGTAACAAAATATCGTGTAACAAAGTGTCGTGTCACAAAGTGTCTTGTCACAAAGTGTCGTGTAACAAAGTATCGTGTAACAAAGTGTCGTGTAACAAACTGTCTTGTAACAAAGTGTCATGGATCCCATTTAGTCACCACTTGCCTTCTATGTAACTGTTCAAAAAAATAGTTTCATCCAATATTCAATTGAATGAGATATCATGAAAGGATGCATAAGCAAGATGTCCCCAACTAGAATACTGCTCCGTCATCTCGTCCCCAACTAGAATACTGCTCCGTCATCTCGTCCCCAACTAGAATACTGCTCCGTCATCTGATCACCTCTGCAGAAATATTACAAAGAACTCGTGGAAAAGTTTCAAAGAAACTTCAAAAAACAAGTCTGCAGAAGAGCCGGACTGCCCCATATGACATACAAAGGGAGAAAAAACTTTTTTCAATTGCAGTCCCTCGAAGAACGGAGGGACCAGACCGATCTCGTGATGACCTTCAAAATCTTGACCGAAATAACCCCCATTCCTCCATCCAAGATGTTCCACCCTCAAAACCATAGATACTCCACAAGGTAACACAAGTTCAGTCTGAAGCAACCCAGTTTCAAACATGTTAAGCTCTATATGGTCGAGAAAGAGAGAGATAGTGACAGGAAGAATGGCTGAAAAGAGAGAGAAAGATCTAGAGAGAAAAAATAAACAGAGATTTTCAACCAAAAAAGCGTTGAACAATTTCTTTTTTGTAGAAACCATTATTTATACTTTCCACTTTTCTTGTGCTTACCAGATGTACATTTCACATGAGATGGAATGATGCTAACTGTCATTTCTTTTTTTCATAAAAAATTTCAAGTCTGAGGTGTGGCGTCGCACTCGCGCACCTGATCAGAACATTCGGAGAGGGCTGGGCTCTATTCTGCACAGTGTACTACCTTTTCACCGAGTGCTAGAGCCGAAGAACAAAAATTTACTTTTAAAAAACTGAGAAAAACCAAATAAACGTTACAGGTTTAATATGAACAAGAATAGAATCTGCGAAGCTCCCAGCTTTAGTAGTTATCAGTCATTCAAAAGTAATAAGACATTCTTCACTTGACAGCATATCAGCCTTGATTTTCATTTTCAAAGAGTTGCAAGAATGAAATTTTAGCATCCGAATTCGCATCTTCTTTCACTCATGATAATCACTCGCCTCCCCCTATGTATGGCACTCGCATCACTCCTGAGATGTGTCCTTCATTGTTTCTCCCTTCCACAGTTGAAATTTTTCTTTCTAAACTGAAATATTCTGGCAGCCATGGGGCAGATGATATTCCTCAACTTTTCAAGAATGTGCTTCTTCTATTGCTCTTCCTTTGGCTCAAATTTATGATATTTTGTATGGACACTGGTTCGACTCTCACTATGTAACTGAAAACACTCTTAAGTGACAGCCATTCCGAAACAAAGCAAGGATGCATCTTTACCCTCTTCATATTGACCTATTGCTATTCTCTAACCTGCTTCTAAAACGATGGAAAGATTAGTTAGATCAACTATTTTTGAGCACTTGAGTCGATATAACATTTTGCCTGTGAATCAACATGGTTTTAGAAAGAATGCCTCTGTAGTTAGCAATTTGCTAGCCTGTGAAGATGATTGGAGTCGTGCGCTTAGTGAGGGCTCTACTGCCGATGTTATCTATTTAGATTTTTCACGTGCGTTCGACACTGACAGCATATTCAAACTTCTCTACAAATGTTCTCATTACGGCATATCCGATCCCTTACTGTCTTGGCTAAAATCTTTTCTCACTAATCGTACTTTTTCTGTCCGTATGGGAGACAAGATGTCCAGTCCCCGTTCATTCATATCAGGCGTTCCGCAAGGATCGGTTCTTGGTCCCGTTCTCTTTATTCTTTACATATCTGATTTAAATTCCGTTCTTGAACCATTTCCGAACGTGTGTTACCAAGCATACGCTGACGATGTTAAGATTTATGTTTCGTACAAGAATGAAAACTTCGTTGAACGCTGTCATGTAATTACAATTGGCTTTGAATGCTGTATATGATTGGTGCAATTCTCACTCTTTCTTCATCTAAGAGCACTCATCTGGACATATGCTCTCGCACTCTCCACCCAGCCTACAAAATCAACGATGTTCCTCTGACCCCTTCCTCAGAAGTGCGGGATCTCGAAATCCAAATCGTCCTGTCTCTCCGTCGAAGCCAAGCAGTAACTGACAGGGTTTCCAAAGCAACGGCAGCAATGTATTCTTTGTTTCGAGCTGTTTCTATCGACGATTCCCAGATACTTGTCAAATGTTTTAAAACATATGTCTTACCTAACTTAGAATTTGCATCTAGCTTTCGGAACCCATATTTTGCCAAAGAGATGAAATTGATTGAAAGAGTTCTGAAATCCTTTACACGCATTGTCTTCTATCGTTGTTTTCCCGACTCCAATTACCCACATTCTCTCCCATCATAGAAAGATAGATTAGCTAGCCTCAATTTTTCGCCCCTTTACCTGAGAAGAATTCAAGCTGACATGAAAATGGGTTGGAAAATTTATAATAACCTGTCAATAATCGTAAGAGACCGAATCTTTGAACATGTTAAACCTACGCGTACAAACCCTAGCGGCCTTTTTGTAGAAAGAACGAAAAACGCGGCTCGTTTCCATTCTTTCACTCTTAGAGTTTCACGTGTGTTCGCTCAATTACCTAGAGAAGTTTTGCTGCCTTTAAAAGTTTTCTGGAGAAATCATCATTTTTAGAAAGTGTGGCTGAGTTATTCAATATTCATATTGTTGATTAAAAGAAAATGTTCTTTCTTTTGAGAACTTCATTGTCCGCTGTTTACATGATGTTCATCATGTCACGCTTTATGAGTTGTTAATTAATTCTCCGGAAACTGTTTTTGCATTGAAAAATTTAGATAAAATAAATAGAACGAATTTTTCTTGTTGAGTATCGGCGGAGGAGTCGTGATATTTGTTCTCTTTCACTCTCACTTTTTCGTCTGATCGACAACTTCTAATGAATCTTCAGGCAGAAAAAACTGAAGCAGCAAAAAGGTAAACTTCCTAAAAATGTACTTATTCGATAAATGGCAGGGATCCGCCAGTAATCGTGCTAAATGAGCAAGTTTTTCTTTTTGATTCTCAAAAAACCTTTACATCAAAGGACTTTCAGCTTTCTCAAGAAACGGAGGTCGAGAAGTAATATTTATTAACGAACAATAGCGGAACTATATAACGCGTCACAAACCGTAAACATGATATTGTACTTATCACGAGAGAACTAATAATTTATTTAATTATTTTATCGACATCTCACAATGCAAGGTTATGGTGAGACACATTGTAATGATACATACATAAGTGTGGCGACAGGTAAGGCAAATTTCTAAATGCTACTGATTATTCTCCAGTTCACTAAGCACATTCTCGTTACGGAAACGACTTATGAACTGATCTACTGTTCCTGAATTCAATAATCCACTCGATATTCCGTAAAACATTCTTGAAACACGTAAACCGAAACAATTGAATCTAGAAGGGGAAGAAGTACATTCAATTGAAATTAGTACGAGTGAAGCAGGTGCTCTTGAAAATGTGTGATTTTTCAATAAAAGACTTATCATTGAAGATCTTCCAACCCATTTTAACGACTGCAATCACCATTCTTTCAGCTAAAGTACTCAGGTCAACTATAGATTCAGACGATCTTTATAACATGGAAGGCTAAGAGGGTAATCCGGCTGTGTATTGAAACACTTAACAAGTACGGAGGCAGAGGCAGAGGAAAGAAGACCACAAGAGATGTGGACCAGAGGTCCATCGCGGAAGCCACTCTGAACTCAACGTTCTTTGTAAGAGAACAGGAAAAGTCTCTGTTGTGGGCTCATATGTATTGAAACATATGAGAAACATCGATAAAAGAGAATGTTTCACTGAGTCATTGATAGTTATAGAGCGGAAAATAGCGTACATCGCTTTAGTAGCCTTCATAGTTCGTTCAAGAATTGCGTCATGTCTGCGAAGAGATGGTACTAGTTGGACTCCAAGGTCTCTCACTTGAGTAGATGCTTCTAGAACATTGTTATTCAGGTAATAACTGAAATAAGAAAAGTTTTGCCTAAGTGTAGACGATGTCTTGTTTGAAGATGGTTGGCTACGCTCCAAGTACAATGTTGTTGTTGTTTGCCCTTGGACCGCTTTTCTTTGATAGTAGACGTTCGAGATCTTGCTGTATGGCTCTTCGTACATCCTGTTCTCTCGAATTCTCTTTCTTTGGGCTTTTGCCTTCTTTTTTCTTTTATCTTTTTTTTTCTGGAATGAGCCTTTTTAACGCACGCGGTCTACGTAGATGCTTCTATAGTTTCATAATAGTCTATGTATCAGCGCTCTCTTTACGTTTATTCCGAATGAAGTTTCAGCTTGAGGTATAAATAGATTGAGGTATTCTTCTACCGTATGTTTATTAAAGTAAACATTTACAAAGGCAGTATTAGAGTAGGTATATTTTCGTTGTTCTTAAAACCGACGTCGTCAAACGAAGCTTTATTAGTTCAAACATTAGTGCTTGAGCTCATTATATATTCACAGATTATACAAGCAGTAGGAGCGGATAAGGGTGATGTGATGTTATTAATTTTAAATTGATATACATAATAGATGATTGGTATTTTTGAAAGAAATCAAAAATAATGACATTATTAAGCATGCTCCAGAAAATTTCAGTATGTATTACGTTGTTGAGTATTATCATAATAGGCGGTAGAAGTCTCAACCAAAAAGGTGGAAAACTGGATAACAAGACAAGCTTGGATAGCGAATGTTAGTTACGTTATTATTATTATTATCAAGGGATGCAGAGATGCAGAAATCATTACGAGAATGTTGAAGAAAGCTCGAAAACCATTAGGATGGTAGGACAACCGAGGTTACAGTATCATTTGAGGTTAGAAAGGGATTTTCAATGAGAACCCACTTTTCGTTTGGGTGGAAAAAATAGTAGTAGCCGAAGGCAGTGATTACGACCAACGAGAAAATAAAAGCTAAACACGCAATTATACCGAGGAACGCGTTACAGTATATACAGAACCAGCTGTAAAAACTCGAGTAGAAAATAAATAGCCATGTGTTCCAGAGAGTGCTCCTGACACGACAACATCCATTGCAGAAAGCGCTCATGGCACGACCACACGCATCGCAGAGCGTGCGTTTCACACGGGTCCGCAGGGGTAAGTTCCGAAAATGTACCCTTTGTTGAGTCTGAAAATACATGACCGATTGTGAATCATAGTCTGCAAAAAGTTGATAAATAAGTTCGTAGTGAGAGCACTGGAAGTCTTAACAGGGGTAATTTTGCCACATGTTTCATAATAATTATCTATCAGAAGCATTATTATTACCTTATAACGTATTATTGTTGAAGTATTCTTAATACCGTATGACAGGTACACCCTGAGCCACTTAACCTTAAGTAAAACGAGTTAGACCCTGCGGTGCCTGCTAGGAAATTTACATGACATTTCCTCGAGTCTCAAACGACAGAATCTCGGTTACCAATATCAAGGTGCGTAGTTCAGTTCTGATCGAGTGGGGATAGAGGGGAAAAAGTGAAGGAAAAGATGGAGAGAAATAAAGAGTGGGAGGTAAGAGAGAGAAAGAGAAAAGGTATTAAAGAAAGAGGATTGAAGAGGTAGGAGAAATAAGAGAAATATGAGAGATGAGAGAAGGACGAGGCAAAAGAGAGAATGAAAAAGGTTGACTTATATGATCTGAAAGCATATTCTCTTTATTATACGTGTAACAATAGTACACATGAAGCTCCTGACCGGTGAGAAAGACTCGTCATCGGTCATATCCACATTTAATTGACGCTGTGCGCTCCGACCTCGAGTCGCTTTCTAAGATATCACAAATTGAACTCTTTTCCTCTTTTCGTTCCTTAGTAATACTTGTTTTTTTCCGGTAGAGGCCTTTAGCGGCGCGGTCTCTGCCTCCTAGGCGCGTGGCCTCATTGAAAACACCAGAAAACTACTTTCTGTGATTTAGCAATTTTCCCGCTACTCTCGCTGAAAAACTTACTATCACACGACACTGAAAATCAACTTTTCTGGAATTTACTAACAATTTTTGTGCGATTTACTAATTTGGGAGGCCAGTAGCCAAGGAGACGATGAAGCTAATGGCCAATTTTTTCTTAGAAATACCTATTACTCTCCAACAGCTTAGAAATACCAACAGCAAACAAATGAATCATGATGACAAAAGTATTGAAAAAAGAGCTTGAGCTAAAGAAAGACAGGACGAGAGAACTATATTTCTGCAGAATATTACAAAAGGATCTCTCTTCCTTGAAATTTCTTGAAAAGGGCCGTGATATTGGACAAACTGGGAAAAAACAACCGACAGAATGGTAAGTGAATTTTTAAATATTCTTACTTAAATTTAGGAAAATGGTTAAATGGGAGAGAATTCTAAATAGGATGGTTAAATGGGAGAGAATTCTAAATAGGAGGAAGATTGACGAGAGAAGAAGGAAGCCAAAAGAGAGCCATGAGAGAAAAGGTAAATAGGAAAGACACAAGAAAGAGATGACAGTTGATAGATGATAAAATCGCTATTAGATGATAAATGAGCAATGCTAGAGAATGCGAGAGGATGACGCAATTAAACTGAGATCATGTTCAACTGATCAAGCTTAAGATCCGGGTGCAAGTGAAGTAGCTGACCTGGGGATTATCAGCCACCGCTGTTGGGCTCGACTTTCTGTTCGACGTGGCAGGATTTCGGCGTGTAGGAGATCCATCCTAAGATAACGTGATTTTAAAGCTGCTCGCTCTTTATTGACCAAAACGAGAAAGCCCGGGCACAAACAGTGTCGTACGAGATTCTCTTTCAGAATAAATGAAAGAGTAGAACATGAGAGATATGATGTATAGAAGAGGAATACAAACGAAAAAAAGAGAAAACGAAAAAAAGAGAAAATGAAAGACATGATGAAAGATTGAGAGAGAGAGAGAGAGAGAGATAGAGAGAGAGAGAGAGAGAGAGAGAGAGAGAGAGAGAGAGAGAGAGGGGGTGAGAAAGTAGAGAAGAAATAGAACACAAATGAAAAGGTGGGACCGGAGGAGAGATAGCAGAAATATGTATGAGAAATAGAAGAGAATGTAGAAGTAGGAGGTAAAAGAGGGAATGGAGAGAGATTGAAAAGAAAATGACGCTCGTGATGTCGACTCGTGATGAAAAGAACATGACGCAAAATGAAAGAAAAAAAGAAATTGAAAAAAATCTTCTTTAATCTCGTCTTTTTAATAATGACTAAGTAACTAGCAGATGTGAAGCTTCTGACCGGTTTTTTCTTTTTGTCATCAGCGAACTTGACCTTCCTTTCAAGCCGTGCACTTCGGCGTGGATTTGCTACCTAAGATACACTGTTTACCGTTATCAATCATCATCTCTCTTTCCAAGACCGAAACGAGAGAAGCCCGGGCTTCCACAACAAACAAATAAAAACCAGGGGGACCAGTACGATACGCTGAATTAGGCGATGGCTTTTACACCGGATCATCGAATACTAACGGTATGTGATGCATTTTGTGTGATGCATTTTTACGATCTTTCTAGTTGATAAACAACAGATACAGAAATACAATGCAAGCCTTCTCATGGGCTGCGTGGGATTGCGAATCATCCGCTTCCAAAGGATGTTGATCAGGAGCAGGGGCTGCGTTACTGTCTAAGGACGACCGCTACGTGCAAGGTCATTCGTGCTGCCAATCTCCGGGAACTGCCGATCAAGAGGGTAGCTTAGAGTCATAGCACGATGTCAGCTTTTGCGTGGTTGGCCAATTTTGTGCTAGGCGATGACTGCAGCTTGCAGGGAGCTTGGCTTAACCGTTCACAGAAAACTGACGGAGAGGTCTCACAGTTGGAACATTAATTGACCGCCAACACAAATTAGACATTTAAAAATTAATTTGGTAGACTGAGGCGCGCATTAGGGCACGTAGTAAACTTATTGAGATCGTTTGTGGTCCCCCTACACAAACGCAAGTGATACTCCTGACCTGGGGACTTCCCTGATTAACAGCCACCGCTACCTGAGGACTTCCCTGACCAACAGCCATCGCTAGTGGACTTGAAGTAGCACTTTTTGACCTGGAGAGACTCCGGTGCTTCAGAGTTGCATCCTGAGGTAACGTAATTTAAACCTGCTCACTTCTCATTTTCAAGGTTTTCATAATCTTTTACAAGACTAAAACGATAGAAACTCGGGAAAAACAGCTCGGTACCACAGTTCAATATAGCTTTTAGAGAGTAAGAAAGAAAGGATAATAAAAGGGAAAAAAGAGGGAAATAAAAATCATAAAGGGAGAGGAAGAGAGGGACAGGAAGAGAGGGACAGAAAGAGAGGGACAGAAAGAGAGAAAGAGAGGGAAAGAAAGAGAGAAAGAAAGAGAAAGAAAGAGCCGGTAGGGACGAGAGAAGGGAGGACCGATAAAAAATGTAACGGGGAGACAGCAGATATGGGACTAAATGGAATGTTAGAAGAGATATTAAAAATAGGAGAACCAGGGAAGATGAGAGAGAGATGAGATCGAGATGAGAAAAGAATGATGTAAATTATCCAAATGCATATTTTTCTGATTTCGCGGTAAGACCCGGACGCATGTGAAGCTCCTGACCTTAGAACTTCCCTGAACATCAGCCACCGCTGGTGAGTCTGCCACAGTACTGTTCGACCTGGATAGAATCCGGAGTCTTGGATTCACCTTCTTAAAATATCATGAGGTTAACTCTGCTTTAATGACGTTCACCCGGATACCAAAACGAGAGAAGCCCAGGCCGAAGCAGCATCGTATGATATCGCCTTCCAAACAGCGATGAAGAAAGAATTAAGAGAATAAAATAGAAAAAACAGAATAAAGAAAAGAAAGAAAGATATGAGAAAGAGATTTGGGGGGAATTGGGATATCATTGAAGATACTCAAAAAGCTCAATGTTTTCTTCAAAGATGTTTTCTTCTTAAAAAATTTCAGGTTTCCCGGAAAAGACCAGATTTTTCTCTTTTTGCACCGTACTTTATTTGTGGAGAAAAAACTCCTTTTACCAGAACTGAAGCAAAAATTAGGCTCTTATTGAGAGCTAGGCGCGTAGCGGCGTCAGGCAGTGCAGACTTTCTCTGATCATCTGCTGTCTCTTTGAGTTATCTTATCTCTTCCTCTACTCTGCTCGTCTGCTCTACTCTCATCACAATTACTGATATTTTCTTCTTAATCTTAATCACATCACATCACATCACATCACACACATCACACATCACACACATCACATCACATAATTACATCACAATATAGATCTTAATAAGAGCCAAAAATTCACCTGCAGAAGTGGCGTTTGTTCATCGACCTTCTTACTCATTTCGTGGACGCTCCCCAAAGGCAGGCCTGGCCTGGTGCACGGTTTAAACTCAATATGAAGAAACGTGAGTTGAAAAATTGACTTTATTGAAAAATTATGAAATCATGGAAATCTGATCAGCTATTTTATCAAGTGAATTCGAGAAAAAAAACCATAGTTAAAGTGATAAAGTAAGTCGTATCAAAGCGAAGAAAGATATTTCTGATTTTGTTTCTCTCCAATGATATAATTTATTCGCCCTCGACAACGAACCCTCAAAAAGGTTTCATCTTAAAATGCAGCTCACAAGTTGGAAACTTATAAAATAATCTGATTGGTTTCTACTAAGCTAATTTAAAAATGTAGATATTTAGCTAAACGTCAGCTGAGACACAAGAAGAGACTGAGTCGCGGATAACTCTTTTCCGAAACGTTTTCTTGAGTTAAAGCAGCTATAAAAAGGTGATTGAAGACGTGATAAGAGAGACCAAACGATTCTTCCTATTTCTGAATTTCTTTACGCGCGAAAGGTCGACTCTCTAATTCTCAAGAAGAAAAAAATGATCTTCTGAGGTACTTATACTAACATTACTCTTCGTATTGTAAGAAAATCTTCTCTGCGAATTTATAGGCCTATGCTTTCTTTGCAATAGATCTTTATCAATTAGTCTAGGTCGCTTTTTGTTTTAGCCGTGCATAAGTTTATTGTATTTATACCGAATAAGAGCAGTTTTGATCTCTCTCCCTTTCTTTCTATTTCTAATAATTTTTTATCTGTTTTTTCTACGATTTCTATGTTCGTTTGCGTTCTCCATTTTTCATCGCACGCCCTCGGTCTCTCTCCGAAGTTTGCCGTTCCCGCATGATTGGTGTTTTTGATCTACACACTTTTTCAACGAGCGGTAAGAAATGTCATGGTTGATATGGATCAAGCAAAGTCTGTACCTAAGCAGCGAAGGGAGGGGGGCCTAAAGGGGGGAAGGGGGCCCTAAAGGGGGAAGCGCGAGTGGCCATGCGCTCTCTTGAAAAGTCAGACGAATGACCCATTGAACCTCTGGTAGGGAGGGGCCTAAAGTACAAAAGTGCCACATGACGATAGTAACGCAGTGTGGTCCCGCTCATTTCAGATTTTTTTATCTTCAAGTAAAGGTTCTTCCGTATCCTTATGATTCCACCAAGAATTATACGTTGAGCTTTACCCCACTCCGGACTACTTCTCTGACTTCCTAGTTAGAGTGCAGCGTGCAGTGTCAGACAGTGATTTTTTCTCTCAAAATGTCAGCAGTCTCTTCCTACTATTTTATCTCTCATTCTTCTCTGCTTGCCAGCTATTGCCTCTCGCTTTTTTGGGTCAGTGTGCAGCGTCACACAGTGCAGAGTTTGATTCAATCAGCCATTTAATTCACAAAATCAGGAAGATTTATTCTCATGTTTTTTCCAGCTAAGGCTTAGGCAAAGGTTACGCTATCGAGGTTTTACGGCTTAGAAACGAGACCATACGGCTTAGGAACGAGATCGTACGGCGTAGGAACGAGACCACACGGCTTAGAACAGTAGTTAAAACACACTAAAAACAAAAGCCCCTGTAACAAATTATCGTGTAACAAACTGTCGTGTAACAAAGTGTCATGGATCCGTTTTTTTCAAGCGAGAAAAAAATGAGAAAAAAAAACTACCTGAAAGCCAAAAAACAGAACGAAATAACAGTTTTTAAAAACTAGAAAATAAATTTCACTTAACAAAAAATTTTAAAAAAAACTTCCCTGAGTTTTGAAGTCTTCTCACCTTCATTGGTCAATTGCCACGACTGACATGAATTACAGACTTTCAGGTATTTTATACTGTTTTTTCTCGCTCAGGTTCAGGTAAAGGTGACGCTGACGAGGCCGCACGGCTTAGGAACGAGACCGCCTGAGAAAATTTACTAACAGTGTTAATTTTTTGCAAATTTGATTGACCGACTTTGTCAAAATAAAACAATAAAGCGATAAAAAAAAAAGTGTTTTTATACCGATTAAATTTGCTCTTGCGGTCGATATTCTCACACAGACGATCACAAGGATTCGATAAAAACCTCTATACGTCGAGAAAAAAAAATCAAAAATGAGTGGCACCGCACTGCGTTACTATCTCCAACATACACATTTCAATGGCTTCTTGGAAAGTCAGGAGATTGTTCGCGTTTGTAGTTCGCCGGGAAGACATTGCTAGAAAATTGAAGTTTTCGGGTTTAGTTATCGTTCAACACAAAACCTTCGCGTACATTTCTTATGGGTTTGGGTCAGTTTGTCGGATCAGAACTTTTTGTTACAAAAGTTTTCTCGGATCAGAACTTTTTGTAACAAAAGTTTTCTTCAAGAAAGCTGTTACAATCAACAATCTTTGAATAAGTGAAGGTGTGACGATGGGCCCAAGTTTCAACGAGAGTTCAGAGGAGGGGTCGTGAAGGTTATATTAAGGTTAAGGTTTAAGGTTTATTAAGGAAGGAGAGGATGTCAGAAGTCCTGGAGAAGGAAAAAAACTTGAACTAGGAGAGTTATGTCTGTACGATTTTCCAGGGAGTTTGGAGAACAAAAAAACTTTCGAATTTTCCAACATTAAAAAAGTTATTTTTAAAAAAAGAATCCTAAAAACGAAATAAAAGCTTGCTATATGATTGCACATTCAAGAGAAATACAGAAAAATTCTAACAGTTTTCCTCTTTCTCAATTTCGATGGAAATACCTACAAGTTTCGACATTTTCATTTCATTTCATTTCTTTATTCCAAGCGCAATGAATTTCATAAGAAAGAATACAAAAACAACATGAAGAAGCATGGACTTTCTTCTTAGTGGCGGTGAAGAAGAACTGAGGTCGTATGCACACACACGCAGAAAAAATTTCCTCTGGAAATTTTTTATCTGAAAAACAAAACAGTTTACTATCGACTCGCAGAAAATAAAATATTTACTAAGAAGCAAACAGTTTTTCTCGAAAACAGATAGGTATAAAGAAAATACCGATTTCAATCAGTTTCACAGTTTTTGGAGACTATTTCGAATGGAAACGCAGTTTTCTTTTAAATTTATCTCATAAACTTGGAACGTGCATATATAATATCTGTGTATGAGAGCCTATTTGTATCGTTTTAAAAGGCGTAGGAAAATTTTAGTTTTCACTCGCTGACCTATGAACGTTTTTGTTGCTCTACTGACTGTTTTTTCCCGTAAACATTTTTTTTTGTTGATAAATTGGTGAGGATCCTTCCAAGCCCTGGAAATTTGAGTTGTTTACACTCACACTTCGATTGGCGATATTCTTATCAAGACCCGTTGGTTTACCGGAAAATGGCAATAGGTAGTTTTACTATCGCTTCAATTAGCCATTGCAAAATATAGAAGAATATCTGGTGCTGTTTTGTACCAGGCGGGTCTGGTATGGCTCTTTTTTGAAGAACTATGCCAACATTATATCGAAGCTTCTTACTAAATTTCATTTCGAATCACAGCTGCTTCTGCTGACTTTTTGCATACATATTTCAGAAAAGATGTTTCATTAAGAGCAGCTCTTGACCATTTTAATATATTAGTCAGTTACTGTAGCTCTTGACCAAGCTACGGTAACAGCATTAGAGAGCAAATATATGTATCGGAATCACTTTAGCTCAATTTATTGGAGCATCATTGAAAATACATAAACAAACAGGAATTGGTCCGATTTTCCAAAAAATAGCGGAGAGCTGAGCTGAAGTAAATGAGTCATGCAGTAAATGGGTTGGAAGACATATTAACTGAATCTTAAAGTAACTTAGTCAAGAGCAACAGTAACTCTGTCAAGAGTTACAGTATCTTGGTGTCACTAGCTACACCAGTTAAGTATAAAAGTTGAACAGTGGAAGATTTCTCAACCCCTCGGTTCGGGTGGATCTACCCGGATTTTGAATCTAATTTAAACTCATAGCACAATAGCCGGGTGTGGCATAATGTTCTGTGTGTTCGACTATTGTGCGAAGAGTCCCAAGTTCGACTTCCACCCCGGACAGATCCACCCAAACCAAGGGGGTTAAGAAATGTTGGTAGTGCTCATGCACGAATCTGACTCTCCCCACTGCTGCTAATCACACTAGCAGTGATCTAGCAGGCAGCCACTGGTTCTACCAGGATAGGTTTGTCCTGCATCTCGGGGGAGCGCGTATTCTGCCGCGAGGCGGGAACAAGCGCGAGGAAGAAGAAGAAGAAGAAGAAGCACAATAGCCATCCATACACGCTACCGTTGCTACCGATTTTACATTTGATGAAGTCGCCTCTTCCGGGAGTCATTTTGGTGCAAAAGCGAAAACATTTTCGAAGTTTTCCATTGGAAATTCGAAAACGAAATGACTTTTTTAAAAAAAACAAACAATCCAGTTTTGCTGCTTTGAAGTGAAGCGTAATAACTCTTGGTTAAACAAAAAATTACATCTTCACTTCTACAGCGCTTTGAAACTTTTTTTCGGAGCAAATTCAATTCAAGTTTGTTTTGTCTAATTTCATGTTCCATTTGGTCTATATAAAAATATACGAAAAAGTCTATATAAAAAAGAGTTTTATTCATTGGAACTCGGACAAAAAAGTCTAAATAAAAAAGCTTTCGAAAAAGTTTATTCATTGGACTTAATCTGAAAGCCTACTAATGAAGTTCAACTTTCGAGAAAAACTATTTTCAAGTTCAACATCAAACTCTTTGTTATCAAGGTTATGAGACAACAAGCGCCATCGATACGAACGGTTCTCCTTGTGGCTGTCTCAACATTTATGGATATTTTTTCAAAATTTGATTGTAGGTTGGAGTCCAAAAAGGAAAAAAATTGGATTTGAATAAACTTTTTTGAATTCTGAAAAGGCTGGTCCTCACTCTGTCATTATGCAAATAAAACTTTGATCACTTTCAATTTCAACAATAATATAAAAAAGGTATTTCTTCAACTTGACCACATAGTCTATCGCGAGAGTTCCGTTGCAACACAGAAGGTTTCTTAGAAACTTCGAGTTTCAGAGCAAGTATAATCAGAAGCTTTCAGATTGGGGTACGGCTACTAAAAAACTTCTGAACTTCCTTAGTTTTGAATTAAACCATATTTTCAAGCTGCAGAGAAGATTAATTAAAGTGACTGCTCACAAGATTGAGCAATCAAGCTTGAAAAAAACAGGATCAAAAACAGGCCCGAGACTGAATTAGTATGTAATATTTAAAAAGTTTTCCCTGTATATTTTACTTCCGAGATTAGCTCCAATACTGACTTTGAAAAAAAAAAATTTTCTTATCGAGAAACTTCGTCAGAGAGGCCATAAAATAAATGTTAACCCTTCATTGTACAAAAAAGTATTTAAAGTGTCAGTGTCAGGTCGTTGTAACTTTCCGCCAAACAACAGCAAAAACTCGTATAAGATGGTCAACATCGTGACCCCAAATGAGAAGCTTTCATTGTTATTTCTCTCTATTCCGCTTGTTGTTGTTGTTGTTGCCGGCAAGCATCCCGCATCGAAAACTTGGTTATGAACACTCTCTTTAATGAGAGAAGTTCTCGTGTTCTTCGGACAAGATGCGTCCGGAGGAGGGTTTTGATGTCCTTTGCAGTCCTGAGACTGTCATGCTGCACCTTGTGAAGGCGGACATCGTTGTAGCAACCTGTTCATGCTATAGGCTCTGTGAGTGGGTGGTCAAGCCGGCCTAGCATCGTTTTTGGTGGGAGTAGAGACGTCTCGCCTGTCGTTGACCGGAGATAGGCAAGAGGCTATTTGACTGGCGCCTCGACTCGCCATTGAAAAGTATAGCGGAGTATCGGCTGATGTTTTGTCCGGTGGCATGCCCAGGCCGGTCCGGCATCGCCCTCCTTTGACGAGCTATACTACCCAGTTTTGGTCCGCGGCGGGATTTCTCCCGCTACCTTCCAGCACGAATTCTTCGTAGGGAGGCGTCCCTCTATCCGCCACCTGAGGTCGCGCTCGATTCTGGACTGGATGATCCGGCTCCATGCTCTTAAGGCTGTAGAGTCACGAATGGCCACTGTTGCCAGTGTGTTTCTCTATTCCGCTCTCTGCCTTCCTTGGTATGAAATTCGTGACACATTTCCGTCCTTATCAAAAGAATGACTCAAGATGCTCGAGAGAGTATGATTAATTTGAGCGAAAATTTTGATTTTGTTGAATTGCTTTTTTCTTCCACTTTTATTTCTCCAGCCACAAATGCCTATACTATTTTCATTGCATTGTGGGAGCAGTATAGGTTCCATGGTCGTACTTCTAAGTATTCATTTCACATTTCCCGTACGCGTAGCATACGATTATTCCGTTCTTTCGCGTTTCGCTCCGCTAGATATTATTTTAAGCTTTCCTATGATATTGTTTCTGCTCCCACTGTACTTGCTCTGAAAGCAAGATTGAGTTCTCTCGATGTATTAAAACTACTCAATCTGCAGTTAACTAACCTGTAGAGAATTTATCATGTGTTCACCATGTTCCGAGTGTTGTCGCATTTTTGTTTCAAAAATGTATCTGAATAAAAAAATAATAAATTAGTTAATTAATGACAGAATGTAACTCTGTCACAAGCGCTTCGACTTCTAAGTAAATACTAATAAGTGAGAAAAATGGGGAAGTTGAGAGGGCTTTTGCTTCTTTTTTGCTTCTCCCTTTGCTTTTGCTTCTCAAAAAAATTGCTTCTCCTCGATTAAAAAATTTCTTTCCAAGACTCATTTTGCTTGAATATAGAATCTAACTGTTAAGTGTACCTCACCAATACAGGATTGGTGAGGTAATAGTACAGTGTTACAAACTATACCGCTTGGTTCTAAGGTTCTTGATATATCGCATGGAAACTAGACTAAAGACTTTCAGGTTAATTTTTTTCAGACAGTACAGGCTTGAAATTTTCAGACAGTACAGGCTTCAAATTTTCAGACAGAACAGGCTTGAAATTTTCAGACAGTACAGGTTTGAAATTTCCAGACAGTACAGGCTTAATATGTCCGAATTCCGCCAAATACCGGAATCATCCATTTTTAACGATGGAAATGAAAAGCAAGACGGAAGTTGACTACTTTTTTTTATCATCAAGAAGTATTTACGTAATATTTAGTGAAGTTGTGGGATTTTTTCTCTGTCAATAACTGATTTTCAAAAAACGGGTTGCTCTGTTTTCTTTGTTCCATATCAACTGCTCAAACAGGGAGATTTCGAGAAATTAGTCTAGTTGATAAGACTTTCTGAATGATTGCATGTTCTTTTAGGAGTGACGTGCGTTTTCCAATTCGCTTCATAAAAGCTAGAAAGAGGTTTGAGAAGCAAGGAATGAAGCAAGAAGAAATAATAAGAAAGAGAGAGAGAGAGAGAAGAGAGTGAAAGAGAGACAAAGGGTAAGAGAGAGAAAAGAGAGAGAAAGAGAAAAAAGAGAGAGAGTGGAAGAGAGAAAAATGGAGAGAGAGAAAGAGAAAAAGGTAACAATAGGGAGAATAGGAAGTTATAAAGAATGGAAGATAAAAGGTGCTGCGGAGAGTAAAAGATGGCTTCCCATCCTTCTTTCTTCAATACTGATGATGACCTTGGGAGGGAGAGGCTGCCTGGCTGCCCTCTCGATCCGGTTACATTTCCAAGAACTCTTTATCTCTCTCTCTCTCTTTCTCTCTCTTTTTTCACTTTTTTGTCTCTCTCTCTCTTTCTCTCTCTCTCTCTCTGTGTGTCTCTCTCTGTTTATCTCTCTCTTTTTTATTGTATATTATTCTCTCCTCTCCCTCTCTCTCTTGCTCTTTCTTTCTACTTTACCGGGAACTTGCATTTCTTAATTCCTTCGATTTTATTCAAACACGAGCATGTCGTCTTGAGAGTTTCTGGCAAGCCTCATTTGCTGGATACAGAAAAGGAGAGAGAAAAAGCAGAGAAAATGGAGAGAAATACAGAAAAAGTTAAAGAATGAGTGATAGAAAGAGAAAAAGAGAGAGGTAGAAAAATTGATTCAAAAAACGTATAGAAAACAGATATTCAATCATATATTTTACCCTTAATTTTCTTATCTTAACCATCAAACATATCTGAATATTTCTGAGAAACGCTGACAAGAATTGGGTAGCAAATAACGCTGACAAGAATTGGGTAGCTGACAAGAATTGGGTAGCAAATACTTGCTTCTCGTCTGAAAGGTTGCCAAAAATGAGAAAACCCGTGCACAGAACCTTGATGTAAATAGAATCAATGTGCTTTGGGTTTATTAGTTTACCAAAAAAGTTTGTGTTTTTGCTTTTGTTTGCATAATGCTCAAACACTTGATTACCAGTCTGCCAGCTCTATAGTGATATTTCATAAACACTACTGACAGAAGAATCGTACAAAAATGGGACTTCATGTTTAAAGCAAAAAAGTTTTGAATTGAAGAAACTCCATAAGTAGAGGTTAAATACCCTTCCAGAGAAGGGGTCCAAAAACTGTTCAGCGGGTCTTAAGTAAGGCCCTAATGTATTTCGATACACCTTTGCCAGCAATTAGGTGGTCCACGCGAGCGGCTTATCTGAGACGGGTTTACGAAGAGTACGACCACAGAATTTTTGGGTGTCTTGATATATCATTTTTAAAACTACTTTTAAGTGAAAGAAGTTAGGTTTCGTTGCTCGTTGTTATTACGCTATAACACAAAACTCAGTTTTGCTCCGACTCAGCTGAATTTCAAAGTTTTCTCAATGTAGCTCATCAGTGAGTGCGATGAGAGTACGAGTGAGTGCCCAAAAATGTATATATAATTTTATTTTAAGTGACAAACATACATAAACATTTTGAGTGTTTCAAATAATTAAATGAGTAAATAAATGCTTTAAAAATTACGCAAACAGTATAGATTGTCGAAGTCAGGATAAATTTTAGATTAGTTCATTCAATTTTTTTAATAGAAAAGTTGCCGTCGCCATTCCGTGTAGATAAAGCAGGTGGCTCCCTAAGATTTTGAATTTGAAAACCGCTTTCAGAAAGTGGGAAAAAACTACCACTTGAACGGGTTAAAACTGTTATAGTGAGCACTTTTCACTCATTTCCTGAACCATGTTCATTTTTAAGTCTATAAATGTTGACTGTATTTCCAAAAAACACTCAAAACAAACATGGAAAAATGAAGAGAAAAAATTGAGCAAAGCGTGTTGAGCATATTATTTTCCGATAAGAGATAGTAAAATTCCCATCTTTCTAATTACTTAACCTTCAACACGGTTGTGCAGATATTATTTGGTAATCATTTGATAAAGTTTCATCATCAACACCGAACTTCATCTAAGCCAAATGTCGCATTCTCGTTCATTAGTTTATTACCCGTAAACCCGTCTCACATAGGACGCGTGCTAAGAATAGTACCAGAGTGAGTGCTTTCAAGCCTTATCGTAAATACATCAGGGCCTTACATAAGACCCGTTGAATAGTTTTTGGATTCCCTTCTCTGGAAGGGTATTTCGAGTCTTGGTATTGTGTTTGATCCATTTGTACTTCGTAATGATTCTTCAGGGTAAATATCACTCAGTGATAAATTAATAATACTTCACTGAGCTAGAAGAAAAGTTCGAACTTCCTCATTGATCACATGTCAATTTTGTTCACCCCGCAACTCAGAAAACCTTTTTTGACTTTCTCTCTCTCTCTCTCTCTCTCTCTCTCTCTCTCTCTTTCTCTCTCTCTCGGAGAGGCTCATCAGTAACCAAAAACATGGAAAAATTATTATATCAAGAAGTGAGTAAAAGTGCTAACGTTGTTCACACGCTCAAGAAAATGATTTTTCCAACTCTCTAAACGTCATTCTTCACCTGATTTTCGTGCTCACCGGTTGAACACTGAGAGCTACACCTCTCCCTCTCGATCAACCCTTCAGCATAAAATAGATCCACTATTCACTTCATTACATGTGCGGCTACAAAATACAGACACAAGAATCTCTTCTAACATTTTGCAAGAAAAAAAGATAAAGGGTACGTGCAAAATCGTTTGGATCGGTCATTCTTTTATGAACTTCTACTTTCTAAAAATTCCATTTGTTTTTTCGAATAGATTATTGTTATTATTTGTTTGATGTTTTAGTTTTTTTTAATTTTAAGAGGGGGAGTCTGCAGTTCTTGATTTTACTTTCCCTGGGATACATCTCCATACGTCAACACATGAATGCTTAACGTTCATTCATGAGGGTCAAAAAACAAAAATACATATAATAAGTTTATTACTCAAAAATTCCATGAAAATTAGTTGCTCTGATTGAATTGAGTTTATTACATACAAACATACATAAAGTAAATGAGCTTTAGAAGATACAATTGTAGGCATCCTTCGAAATTAACAAGACTAGCGTCCCCTTTGAGGACTTCAACAAGATCAAACACGAAGATGTGAAGTACCGCCCGAAGTTGGGTCCGACTCAATCCATTCCTCCTTGATTACTGGTGAATTGGCGTTTTTATAATGCCCAAGGCGATAGGATTCTTTCAGAGATTTTTTAAATAGAAAATAGCGGGTACTAACAGTGCCAGAGATGTTCTGAAACGTCGGATGTCTTACCATAGTTAGGCGGTAATAGAAAATCACAAACCTGCTATGAACGATCAATGGGAAAATTTTAAAAGTCATTTTATTTCAAGTTATAATTTCTTTAACATCATTTTAAAATGTTCTCTATCTGAGTATTCACTGAAAATCCCTTCCCAGAGAGATTCAAAGTCTTTCATGGTTTAGGAGCGAAACAACACTTGATTTTTAGTTATTTCTTCAACGATGAACTCAAACATAAGAAACATTTATTCCAAACTCCTCAACTCTATCCAATTAGCATCGAGTTCGTTGAGAAACAAAATACCCTTCCATTGAAAGGATCCAAAAATTGTTCAACGAGTCTTAAGTAAGGCCCTGTTGTATTATTGATACACTCTTCAAAGCACTTACGCTGCTTGTCATTCACGCAAGCATCCTATATGGGACGGGTTTCGAAACGAGAAAGTGTCACTTTACGAGAACTTGTGAAATTTTGCAGTCCGACTGGGTTTGCTCAATCGGCTGACTCTGCACAATCGGCTGGCTTGGCTGGCCCGGCTGAATCGGCTGACCTAAAAATTACGGCCTTGCTCAATTGAAGTCATTGAATTGACAAAACTTAATAATAAGAGAAATTTTCTTATGCGGTCTCGTTCGCCTAAGCCGTACGGCCTCATTAGCGTAAAAGTTTTCCTAAGCCTAAGCGTTTTTTAATGTAAAAATATTTTTTTATGAAAAATAAAAATGTTGCAAAAACAATTCATCACAGCGAATCCGAATTCTCGCCGAATTACTCAATGTCAATCATTCTCAACCCTACACTACAGTGCCTGATATTAGTGATGAACAAAATATTAGTCATGAACATAACAGCCAGCCGAATCAGCAGAGCTAGTCAGACTGCAAAAGTTTACAAGTTTTATGAGAGCGGCATCATAGGAATCGAGTTAAAGAAATTTCTTCCGATAGTTGTGGAAACGTTCATCTTGAGTGAATGAAAAATTAACTAGTGTGCGCTTTATACTCATATTCCAAACTGGTTTTTTCTTATTGTTTTGTAATGGAAATGTTTATTACATTTACAAAGCAAACATGGTACATAGATAAACAAACAAGTTAAGCAAAGCCGTGCAAAGACTTGACATTCTGATGTCAGAAACAAAGACCAAAAATATGAAACAGTAAAACTTCTCTATATTTCTTCACATTTTTTCCCAACTCTTCAGCTCTCTTTTCCATTGCTCTGCCTTTAACTGCCTTTTCCTACTTGTACCTTTTCTCTCCGACTATCTCCCGCTTTCCATCTGTCTCTTTCTCTAACATTTTCTGTCTCTCTATTCTCTAACATTTAACTTTTCTTATTGTACATTCCTAGCTTTTGGAAAAAAAAAGTTTATTTATGAGGAGCAGTGAAACATCCCTTCTTTAATGAACATGCTTTTTTTCCCGGTGTAGAAGGACAATTATTAAGCAAAAAGAGATATCAGCATTTTGATCAAGACTTCGTCACAGGGGGAGCTGAAGCATTGTAAAGAAAGTGAGAAAAAGGGAGGAGAAGAAAAGAAGCAAGCCCCTCGAGAGGGGAAGCGATAGGGAACATTTTCAGTTGCCAGTGGGAGATTTGAATATCTGAGGTGAAACTGAGAAATCGAGAGACGAAGTGAGACAGAAAAAGGTGGGAAAAGTGAGATAGAGATAAGTTCAGAGAGGGGAAAGATATAAAGAAAGAGATAAGCCTCTCTCTCTTTCTCTCTCTTTCTCTCTCTTTCTCTCTCTCTCTCTCTCTCTCTCTCTCTCTCTCTCTCTCTCTCTCTTTCTCTCTCGTCATACGCCTCGTTACTGGATCAGCTTCCTGAATACACACATTTTATGAATGTATTCATATCTCAGAACCTGTTCAACCAAATCTCAATAAACGTATTCTTGTTTTCTTTTCTTCAGCTTTTAATCCAACTCTCCCTTTCATCCGATTACCCAACCTTTCCTTTCTCTCTCTTGATTTCGAGCCTTCACTTTCCCTCTCAAATTTGCCTTTTTGATCTGACCCCTTCTTCACTTCCTCTACTACGCTTTTTACAGCATCTTCTTCGAATCCCTAAATCCCCTTACCTCTCTTTCTTCGGACGCTTACTTATCCTATTCTATCATAACTTCTATTCCATTACTTCATCCCTTACTTACTCCCTCTTTTAAATCCTTGCTATTTAATTTCCTCTCTTGTCCCTACCCTCCTCCCTCTATTTTCTCCATAAGCCCTTTTTCGCTAGCGATTTTTTGAATTTTTCTATGACGTCTTTAAAGGGGTCGCTTAGCCTGGCCGTATATTTCAACCATTTACATGTTTTTGATTTTTGCCACTTATTCTCTTCCTCTCCTAATGCCCGTTCACCTCCTTTTCTTGTTAGAGAGCTCTACATTATAATCCCTGTATCCCTTTCTTACTCATGAACCTCAACCCCTGCTCAATTTTCCACTTAGTGTTTTTACTTCATACACTCCAAACCTCACCTTTAGTTTTGGTTTCTCTTATTTCATCATACTTACAGTTCATCCGCCATCCGTTTCACTCCTTCCCTCGCCCCTTAGCCTTACTTTCTCAGGCTCTCTTACCCCTTCCTAACCCCTTACTCGGGTCCCCTTGATTTTTGCTCTTCTTTTTTTTAAAAATAAGTTTTTTTTGTCTCATTTCTCTCTCTATCTCTCTCTCTCTCTCTCTCTCTCTATATATATATATATATATATATATATATATATATATATATATATATATATATATATATATATATATATATATATATATATATATATATATATATATATATATATATATATCTTTCAACTGATTCTTACTTACTCTTCCTTCATCGTCATCCATCTTCACTTTCTCTCTTTTTACACGACTGAGTTCCTGTACATTTTCCTTTTTTTCTTCTCTGCCTCCCTCTCTCTCTCCTTTTTTCTCTTCAGCTCTCTTTCCTCTTTATTAAGTTTTTTCCCGCTTTCTAATACTTCTCTTTGGAGTTCTGTTTTACACTTTCCTTCCTTCAATTATTTTATTTTTTTCTTTCTCTTTTTTCCGTATCGACTGATTCATGATTTCAGCGTTCTTTACGCTTCTTTCTTAACTCTGAAAACTCAGTCTTTTCTTACTCTAGAACCT